>JAEAOA010001432.1:82500-602500 GCA_016746295.1 Potamilus streckersoni | reverse complement strand
CAGTATTAAGGAGGATAATGCATTCTTCACGCACATGCTGGACACGATCCCACCTGATCTATACTTTGACAGTGATACAAAGCAGAAAATCCGTGAAGTCAAGGCCGTGTCTGATTCTGATGAATCCAAAGGTAATATGAAAGTTAACATTATCACATATATCAACCCAAGAGTAAAGTTTTAATGTAGCTTTCGTGCATTATTGAATGTGTGAGTAGCATTTTATCCCATATCTTTGTCCTACAAAAATTTGTTACTTGTTGCTTTGATGCCATACTCACAGTGGGTTGCTTTGCTCTTGTCGGATAATACCACTGGCACAGTGCTGTATACAATATACTTTGATAACTATGTTACACTGAATTCAGACTGCATTTGCTGTGATCTTTTTTCTGCAATAGCTTTAGTGCAGAATAGAAAGACATTGCTAAACATGTGAGAAGAAAAAGGTCACAAATTCTTTGCTTGCTGTAATGGAGCATACATTGATAGAGCTCAAGTCCAATGATGCAACAAGTTACAAGATAACATACCAATGACATCACACTGAAAAATGTTTAAGTGTACCTTAGACCCTTTGTTCTTTTTCCCCGTACTTTTTTTTAAACCTCAGTATGTGAAAATATGGTAGAATGCCAAATTAAAACAGCATCTCTACTTTTCATTCATTATGAGAACACTATCTTAAGATGCTCATATACTAGTGAATGAAAATCAGTTTTATAAGGTTTAAATAACACAGTTGTGTGCAAACAGCCTTATGGAAGAGATTCTGTGAAAGAGAGGAGTGTGGCAATGATTCATCTGAGCTCTTTCAGCAGCATTATAGTGTTTGTCCTGCCATGATGCATTCTAGCGAAATGTTTACAGTTAGCCTATCATTGGTACATGGAAAAACCGAAATACTAGATACAAATGTAGGTTATGAACCTTCTATTAAAATTTTTTAAAAAAAAGTTCAAAACATAATTTTACTGCTAGTGCTATTTTATGCAATGGAGATAGAAAACTTGAACATTTCATTTTGCCATAGCCACATCTGATTTTAAAGTTGTTTGAGCCATTTTGTACTTCGTGCTTTCGACAAAGACTGGAAAGTGACAAAGATCTTGAAAGATGACCTCCTTTTATTGGGAACTTTGCCGTGACGTCATATGGCATGATCATGTGGGAGGTTCCCTAGTTTGGTTGGCAGAAAGACCATCAATTGAATACGATTCAATTGAAGATGCTTGTTTACCAGAATATAAATATATTAACAGTGAAATTTATTGCAATAGTCAATGATGAGGATAGGTTTTTATACCAAGACATGCAATTAATGCACTCCAAAGCCAATACACCAACCCACATTTAATAAGAGTTTCCATGATGGAACCACGATAAGTTGTATCATTTTGTCGCTGATAATGAGTAAAACTACGTTAAACAGTTCTCTCTTCAGCTTGTTATGCACATAATCATTTATCAACAAAGGAAATGTAAAGTTCATTGACAAAAAAGTGCATCTCCTTTGTATAATAGATTTATGATGATGATGACAACGAGAAACGGATAATAGTCCATAGCTATTACATACTTAGGAAACGAGGTTAACCAAATTTCCCTTTGAAAATTGATGCGAATGGCATATCATTGATACAGCACTCATACTGTACAAATATTTTATTTATACCACATGAAAAGCAGAAAGATTTGCAATGATATAGATTTTCCTGTTAAATTCATTTAAAAAATGGGGATAATTAATGTTTATATATGCATTTTATTGCACATGGACAGATCATAATTTGATTTGTCAATAGTATACCAATGGTATATCAAATTGCTTGATATCAAAACTATAAAAGCCATGTTATTTATATATATATATATATATATATATATATATATATATATATATATATATATATATATATGAATGAGAACCCAAGGATATGAGTCACACGCCAAGAATCAAGAATACAAATTATATGACGATTAACAACTCTTTCAAATGCACGGGATCCAGCAAGGGATCATGTGTGTCAGGTATTGATTGAGATAGATGCAATAAACTTACGCCAAACAGTGCAAAACTAGTAACTAACTAGCCTGAGCTTTCGACTCTTAATGAGTCTTTTTCAAAGGCATATATAAAACATTGACAAAACAAACAAATAAAACATACTGAAATAGGAATATCTTTCAGTATTTGCAATAAGTCTATACAGACCAGTTGAGACATAATGTATCTGTGGGTTCAATTCATGAAGAGACAGCCATGTAGAGTTTTACCAACACAGCAATTTTTATGCTTGTTTTGTCTATGTTTTGTATATGCTTTTGAAAAAGACTCATTAAGAGTTGAAAGCACTCAGGCTAGTTATTTACTAGTTTTGCAGTGTTCGTCATATCTATCTATACCTCTCTCTCTCTCTTGTATATATATATATATATATATATATATATATATATATATATGGAAAATTAGTTAATGTAATGGAACATCAATATAAATGACTTCAATTATATACCCATCATCAAAAAATTAGTACCAGTGATACAATTAGCACTGCCTATTCAATGGCCTAAGCTAATATATAGATCATCTTCCTTCATCGCCATGGTGGTTCTGCCAACCAGAGCTCTGCCAACACTTAGCTGTGACATCATACAAGGAATCTCTGAAGTTCCCTATGCTATTATTTTTGAAAATCAGAATTTAGTACTTGCGATCATCGGGCAAGAAATAATTACTAACTAATCAAAATCAAGTATCAAACATTGTATGCTGAAAGTGATGTGATCATATAAACATGAAGACCCAAGGATACGAGTCACACACCAAAATGCAAAAAAATGCAACTATACATGGCATCATACATTTAAGATGTAAGTAGACAAGCTGTGTGATCAAAATGTCAAATCAATTCGAAATAGGTTTCTTTCAACATCCATTGGCAACTTATCATAGTGAAATACACAACATGTGCTCTGCATGAATGAAGGTTCAAACACGTTCGATGAAATAAGTCTACATATCTGTAAAATAACATGGACTATTTAACAATTACATATAATTAATAGGATCATTCCTTGTTGCATGAACAAGATGTGTTAACAATAGTGCAGTGAACAAGAAATTCCATGCTGTAAACATGCTCAAGATGACACGGTTGACTTAAGCCAGATATACTGTCATAACAATGTGTAATAATTACATAGGTATCTATGTAAGTAGTAATTAGTGCACAAGTATTTGTCTGTAATCAATACATGAGTATTTATGACAATGTGTGTTCAAGTCAGTATGTAATTAATGCACATGTAAAGTGATTCTTTCACAATTTCACATTTCTTAAAAAAAAAATGTATGCATGTTAATCCTTCAGCTAGTCACAAATTGTTCCTTTTTGTAAAGTACATGTTAGGCAAATTATCATTTCTTTGTGCAGAGCAGACATGCATTGAAAGGAGGTTGAAGTCAATGTTTCTAACTTTGTGCTAAAATCATTGATGTCATGAATGCATTATTTGAAAATTTTACCACTTTACTGATAAGGTATGTCTATCAATAACACAACAAGTTTGGACTTGGTTTGAAAGAGAATCCATTTTGTCAAATGTCACTGTAACAGTATGATTTCTTTTAATTATTGAATAAACATCTATCAGTTTTATAACACTTTTGCTTTCAATATAATGATTACATTATATTTGGTTATTTTCTTCAGTTATAACAGCTTTCTTTTGCTTTATTTTTCAGATGGCAAGGGGGTTGAAAATAAAAAAAAATTTAATTCTAAGAAGGTGTCAGATCCTTTTAAGTCTAAGACAGTTTCACAAATACAGGAAGAACTCATTGATGGAGAATCCCCAATGAGTAAGTATGTAACCATTGCACATATAATGGTTTATGGTTTGAATGTGATCTTATCAAAGTTTTTTAAAATCACTGTTATATGTGCTGCATGCATTACAATCTACTTACATTTTTTTGCATCCATTTATCTTACAGCTGATGTAATTTAACAATGAATGCGATAATTTATTACAGGTTCTTTAATTTTAAATCTAACAGAGTTGGTTTTATCTTTCATTTTATAAGAACAGTTTTGAAATTATGGTGGTTAGCCTGCTGGACATGTGATAGAAAGTGTACAAGTTAGAATCCACTGTTTAGCTAATTTGTAAAGTCATTACGTTCATCACCTTTTATCGTACATTTGTGCTGTATTTAGTAAACACTGTACTTAATTGTAAACTGAGCACTAGGTGGAAATGTAAAATAAAAACAGTTCTAAACAGGAGCAAAATATCTAATTTCTTAAATTGATATTTTGGAATGTTTAAATTGGTATCTAATATACTTCTATTTCTAGAATTACAAATATGGATAGCCATACATTGAAAAATGTAAGAATGCAATTATTTTAGGTTTCTAAGTAAAATTTAACCATCTTATCCATGACATGATTCACAAAGTCCTTGGATTTGATCTTGTCCTTGAAAACTTGAATTTAATAATGGTGCTGTTTTTCATGAAAACTCGCACAACACAAATTGATAGAACCAATGCTAATAAACAATTCAATGGTTTCCAAATGCTACAAATACAAATACTGATGAAAATGAAAGTGAATTGCTTGACAAATTGAGACAATTTACTGGACATGTTTCTGTAATTTGTTTGAGAAAACTTTGCCTTTTTTTTGTAAAAAAGAAAGCCTCCTTGAAATCCAAGAAGCAGGTGTAATGATGTAAAAAGGAGTGTTTTGATTGAAAACAAATCTTGAATAAGATGGGATATTGAGAACTGAGTTTACTCATCTTTACGACAATGCCACTGGTGGATCAGTTTAACATGGGTACAAGTAATGGTGTACTGGTGGAAGTAAGCCAAGCAGGCATGTGTGGCATATGCAAAAGAGGCTTATAAAAAAATCCCTGATAAACCACAAACAAAAATGCAATGAGTGACAAATTAATTGTCAGGTATAGATAGATAAAGTATATAATGGATGGATTAAGCTGTAAAAGTAGATGGCCTTATGCAATGCCGGTAATAGTGTAATGGACAATGGACGTTTCAAGCAGGGCCTCCACTAGTCTTTGTATTTGTTGCCAAATGTAAAAAAATTTTGGAAGTGGCACTGTTTTTTTACTGACTGGTGAAAGTTGCTGGCAACAAATTTTTATAAAGTAAATTTTGAATTTTTCATTGATATAATCAACTGGAGCAACTTAATGCCTGTTTTCATTATCTGTGGCAGTCATGTCGGTAGATGATGAAGACAATATTCGAACATAACTGCAGCTAACTGCAAGCTGTCAGTTTTGAAAAGCAATTAAATATGATTATTATGAAATAAGGAATGAAATGGGAATGTACTGTTGTTGAGCAGCCTACAGGTTGGCAAAAAGATTTGGTGTAATTTGCATGTGTTATCAATTTATGCTTATTGGAAGCTATGAATGTAGGATGCACATAGGACTGAGTAGTGTTTTTAGGGATTATTTACTTAGATAACACATTTTTGTGTTCTGAACTTAGATTAGTAACACTAGATGCTGCTACAAGGATGCCAGTCGTTGACTGTAGAGGGCCAGAGTCACTTATATCAAAGAAAAATGAACAACTTTATGTAACAAGTCTAATTCAAGAAGCTGCTCTACTCTAAAAACAAAGATTTATATCCAGCTGCATCTGAGGCAGCTACCAGGTTACTTGTTGCTCCCGTTTCAACTGCAGACTGAGAGGGTTCAGTTACCAGAATCTGATCAAAACAAACTTATGAAATTCTATGGGTATATGTACACTGAAAAAAAGTAAAGAGAATTTCTATTGATAAACAGTGTTGAGTTTTTTTTATTTCAGGAAGGCATTTTAGAAATGGTCTGGGGGAAAAATTATTCATAAAAACTAAGCACTTTTTTTATCAGTTATTAAGAAACATTCTCATTCATTCGTGCTTTTCATATGCTCTACATTTAACTTGTTCCTAACATTAAACCCATAATAATTATTTTGTCCTTTTTTTAAAAAAAAAAGAACCATGCTAATATACTGGAGCAGGAACTTGTTACTGCAAAAGGAGGTTTAACAATATATCCAGCTTCTGAACTTACAAAGGCTACTTGAACTCATTCAAAGGATGATGTTTGTAAAGCCAAAATGTTACAGACATTAAAACTCGAAAGGTTACCAATCCAAATGATCAGAGGACACTAGAAACTGTTTTCAGATATTGCTTAATAATTTTCATGTGTGAAGAGGAAGTGTGTGTGGTATTGCAGAACATTTCATAAAGTTGCTTAAAACAAGAATCACAGGACCCACTGTAATTTCTTTTGACAAACACTACTACAGATTTGTAGTATGAAATGGCTGAGCAACAGGAAAAATAATTTTTGTGACAAGTAAACTCTTTGAGGAGACATGCTATGAAAAAGGCCAATGAACAGAGGATGTGTGGTATTGCAGAACATTTAATAAAGTTTCTTAAAACAAGAATCACATTACCCATGGAAAACTTCAATGGAAAGAAAAGTTAGAGCAGATTTTCAATAATAGTTATCCAAGTGGCCGAGTGGTCTAAAGCGCTGTCCATTACGGATCACTGCCATCTCACCTCTGTCTGCGTGTGTTCGAGTCTAGGATTCGGCGAATGTAGATATGTGAGAAAGCTTGCCAGTAGCTTCTCGTGGGTCGGTGGTTCTTTCCGGTGATTTCCCGGTTTCTTCCTCCACCATTAATGCTGGCCGCCATGAATAGCCTATCGTGTGCTGAAAAATGGCGTTAAGCCCAACAACAACAACAACAATAATAGCCAGGATAACTTAAGAAAGCTTAACTCTTGGACCCACCAATCCAAGTTATTTACATAGTCAAATTTATGTAAATTATTGAAAATGAAAAATATTAAAAACGACTGATGTTGATGAGAAATGCTTTTTTTCTCTCTTTTAAAAATGGATCGTTCATAGACTTATGAAAACACACTTATGCTTCAGTGGTTGAAATTTTAAATAATTATTTTGTGTTTTAAGCTGTGTCAAGGTCCAGACAGAGCTAAGGTGATTTTCAGAAGGAAGATATGTACTAAAAATTGGCAGTAAATGTCAGCGAATAAACTTCTTGATAATTGGAAAAGGTCCTTAAAAAAATCCTTGAAGTTTTGTCCCCAAGGTCTGTATGAACCATGCATGATATCTTTCAGCTGATATAGTGATATTATAAAAATTAATAAAAGCAAGAAGAACCTAGAAGAATTTTCAAGTTATAACAAGTAGTCCAGTTTATAATTCAGGCAAGGTTTACAGTTATCACAATTAATAATTGTGTTGGTTTTAATGGTATTTTAAACAAATTATTACCTATATCATGCAGAGGAAATGGGAGCCAAGTACTTTTCCAAGGACTCAACTGAGGCCACTGACGGGTTAGCTCAGGTGAGTATCAAATCCGTCATAGTTGGATGATGAGTCCTTTGCACTAACAAAATCCCACTCTTAAGAAAAAAATATTCTTTAAAAATATTCTCATGTACATTCAAAAATAACAAGTAAACTGTAGGGAAAAGGTAAGAAAATACAGCCATGAGAATAGTTTAAATTTGAGTCATGTTTCTGTTGGATGGAATATTTGTTTAAAAATTAATATATTGGCAAGCTTTCTGTGTCATGTGCATTTTTTTGTTGTCAGTGACCAAAATAAAGGAGAAAAAGAAGAACAAGAAGAAGGACAAAAAAGACCGTAAAGAAATCAAGAGTGCTCAGGACAATTTTGAGATACTGCAGGAAAAATTGAGAGCTCGGATAGAGGAGCTTCAAGGTATGAGCATTCATTGGTTTATAGTTGTATTTTTTCAGGTGGTATGTACCATTTGTTGTTTTTTTTACTGTACATATACTTCAGTAGTTTCTGCCATTAAGTACATTCACATGTTGACTTGTTATGACTTTAAGCATCAGTCATATTTTCTCACCAACAATTATTAATTTTTGTAAAAAAAATTTCAATATGCTAGATTTCTTTTTTATATTGCAAACGTAAAAATCTTAGTAGTAGAAATTTTATGTCTGATAATTTAATGGATTTTTTTTGAAAAATGAAAACTGCTAATTACATAAGTTTCTAAATACAAGTTTGTATGTTTTTATCATCAAAGGATAACTTGTGGAAATCAGGTAGTGATAGTTGCTAATTTGCTTGGGAAGGGTTCATGGTCAGTCAGCTATCAAAGCATATGCCTGTGAATGTGCAAGAGTTTGTTTATCAATGCAATTGATATCCACACTAACTGTTTGATGTGTTCAAGCCTACATTTCACTTCCAGCCATAACGTAACAATGACACTAACCTGGCCAAGGTGGGGGATGGTCATTTTAAAATCACAAGGCAAATTCATTTTCTCTTTCGTAACAGAAGGCGAAGTTTAAGTTATTAGGCAACTTTGTTGCCCACTTGACCTGGTAGCCTGACTCCTGATCTTGTTGTTAATGAGGAATAATGATGATGGTGACTATAATATTAATAAAAAAATATATATGATGATAGCTGATTGACCTTGTCAACAACTTGACACCTTTAGAGTTATGCATACAGTTTCTGAGAACTTTTACAAATTCTAATTTTATATTTGTTTTAGCTAAAAGGAATTTAAATGCAGATGAGAAACAGGAAAAGAAGAGACTGAGAAGAAAGCAGAGTAAATTGAAATTGAAAATGAGGCTCAAGGCAGAAAAACAGAAGAAAAACCAAAATCTAAAAGGAGGTAACAATGCAGAAGGCACTCATAAGGACTCTGTTCATTCCAATATCAGCCAAGGAAAAAGACCAATTTATAACAAAGAAGGAAAATTAGTGTTCAGCAAATTTGATTTTTCAGATTCAAAAGTCAAGGAAAAGTCTCAGTCTGGTTTGACTGGAAAAGATTACAAAAGACTACTTGAAAAAATTGAAAAGAGGAACAAAACAATTAACAAATTGAAAGAGAAAGACACATCTGCAGCAAAAAATATGGAAGAAAAGCTTCAGTGGCAGGCAGCTATTCATAGGGCAGAAGGGGAGAAAGTGAAAGACAATCCTGAACTTTTAAAGAAAGCTTTGAAAAGAAAGGATAAAATGAAAGAAAAAAGGAAAAAGAAATGGGATGAGAGGGTGCAGCAAACTAAGCAAAGAATGGATGCAAAACAGCAAAAAAGACAAAAGAATATTAAATCTAGGAAACAGGCTAAAATAGAGAAAAAGATTAAGAAAGCCAAAAAAAGGGGTAGAATCATTCCAGGCTTTTAAATTCATTTGCAGTTTTCACTAGCAAGCAAAATTCATAATACGACTTATTTTATTGACCTGCCATAAGGTGGAAATATAGCATGTCTTCTGTTCTTCCATACATTGGTTTCAAATTTTATCCAATGTACTGTTTTCACCATACATTCGTCCATTGGTTTTGAATTTTATATATGCATAAAATTCAGAGTTCACCATCATCTACCATTACCAAACTTTGTAAGTAGCATTCATTTGAGGAATAAAAGAAACATAAATTTTAGGCTCAAAAGGTCATGGGACTGAAAGACGTAAAACAGTTTCAACACATTAACTTCGCTTGTATACTAAATACTGAAACTTTTTAAATGGCTATCGTTTCAGAGAAGAATATCAGCTGTTTATTGTGGGTTTTTTAGGTCAAAGTCAACGTGATGCCAAGAAATTTTTCTTCAAATAACTTCCTAAATTTCTACTTTAAACCAGACTTTGTTGAAAGCTTGCATTGGAGACAAGGATACTTTTTTATTTTTGCAATTAAACACTATGCAATTTCATTAGAATAGAGGTAAACATGATTTCAGCTACTTTACCTTTGTGTCATATACATTGACTAAACTTTGTAGATGTCATGCATTTGAGACAAGGAAGACACTTGATTTGGGGGCTTCAGAGGTCAGGTCAGAGGGATTCCAGACTTTAGGAAGGGAAATGATTTCTGCAAAAAAGAAATCTTGTCATGCCACAAACTATAGTGAAGGCACCTATTAATTTTGTGGTCAGTGGGTCAAAGGTTAGGTTCATTGAGACTAAAGAAAGGAATAGTGTTGACACAAAATGATTAGAGATATTTGTTATTTGCCTTGACAAGTATTTGTGGAGGAGACGAGGAAGACACCTCTATTTTGAATTCAGAGAGTTAAATACTATGCCACTTGGTGACAATGTTACAGCAGTCGGAACATCCCAAATCTATTCTGTCAAAAAACATGGATGTGTTGCAGAGATGGCCGTTTAGAATTTTGTTCAGGAAACAAATTATGGACTGCATGCTACCTTTTGTTGCAAAAGAATTTGCGCAGTTTGTTTTTTTTCTCTCCCTGAATTGGGAAATCAGCTTTTTACATTTGAGGAAGAGGCTGTTCTAAATTAGAAGCATAATTGGTATTACGTCTCTTAGTTACTGAATATCTGAAAACAGGAAGAGTTTTACAGAATGTATTTTAAAAATTATTTAAGACATGTGTAGTATATTATGTGCCATTGATGGTACTGTTTTTAAAGATAATTATTTATCCTTTTTAACAGGGTCATTAACATCATGCCAAATATTGTGACATTTGACACCTCAAAGTTGTTCCATGTTGAAAGGATGTACACAAATTCAAGTTTTAAGGTAAAGTGTTCCAAAACAGTTATGAAACTATCATATATACCAGGGCTTTCTTTATCATCCAGCATCTGGATGATTTTAATGGCTACTTTACATCCAGCTACTTGAAAAACAAAAACAACCTGTATCCCTGTTGGAATAAGTCCCCCAAATACTCTGCCTGCTTTGTCAACTCTGATGGTAGGTCATGATAAACTTACAAGTCTGGGTCTGACTGACAAAAGTAGACCATTATCTGCCATCAGATGATGCATAGACAAAGCTTCGTTTGCTATTTCTCTTAATGATTAGACTTAGCAATCTGCATTGACCAAGATCTACGCACATTATAGGACAGTGGATTTCGGTCTGTGCAGTTTGCAGTTGGAATGACTTGTAAAAAGTAAATATTTGAATAATACATAAGTCATCAGATGCAATCAGCTTGCAATGTGTTAATGTTTTCGGTAAATTTCCTCGTGTTTTTGTCTGTAGGACTAAAACATTTCTGTGATTGCAATGTTGATTCAAAATCAGAAATTCTGGAAATATATGAATATTCATCGTAAGGTGTTGTTCAAATGGAGGTCACACTGACTTTTACAGTAATCAAGATTTAGTATGGAGAGAATTCTTGTCCAGTTAGAAGTATCTCTTGGCTAGAAAGAATTGTCATGCATTCAATTATTGTACAAAATTCTTGATAATCCTGTAACTCCTATTCTGGTTAATAAAACATTTTAGAATATTTTTAAATATGTTTAGAAACAATTGCAGATATCATTGGTGTCTCTAACTATTTTAAAACAGGCCAATCTATTGCAGATTTTTTTCCATGATCTAATAATCATGAAATGTTGAAATCTGTTTACTCATTGAGAATCAGTCCAATAAAACAAAGAAAAACTTGGATTGTTTCTTTCTCAGTCTTTAATTATAATGTACTCATAATTTATTTTCATTATTTTGAAAAAAAAATTGTAATTACAATAAGATACATTTGCATATGTTGTTTTGGTTATTTAGAGGCAAAGGTACATTGCCCAAAAACACAACATTGTACTTAACCAGCTTTCTTCTTGCACCATCTGGTAGCAATTACAGCATGCTAAACATTGCATTGGAACTATTATATCCAAGTTCTTTAAGTATTATTAACGCATATTTAATATAGATTTATCTAAATAAAGACAAACTACTCCCTTGGCGTTTCATGGTAGTCCATTCATAACTTGTTACAGTTTGACTATATGTAATTGCAATTTGAACTGAAATTTAGCAGCTGTATATACCAATTACACAAAAAAAATGTACCAATTTTTTTGTAATACAATTCTGTAACATAATAGCTAAATATGACTTTTTCATATGATTCTGTAACATAATTTCTATAATTATTTAAATAATTGTATTTAGGTTTATACATCTGGTCCTAATTTGTAACTTGGTGTCCAAATGTAAACTAGTATTCCTAATACTGTTATACTTTTTAGAAATTAATTATTTTTTAAAAAAAGTAATTCTGATAATTGTTACATTTTAAAAATAATTCTTATAATTGGTGCACTCTGTAATAACTGCCAGTGGAAAGACCAGTTCACAAAGTTAACAGTCCAAGATCTTGACATAAACCTATACTCCAAGTTTAATCAAAATCAGATCAGAAATATAGACTTGCATAATGATGAGCCAAATGCATCAGATCCATGGGTGATATGCATACTCATCTGATATCAGGTACTCAAAAAGTTTTTATGAAAATGGTTATCGGCAAACTGCTCAAGTGGCCTAGTGGTACTAACAGCTGCCTCGCTTGGTGCTCAGCATTAGGAGGTTAGTGTCAGGGCTTGTTGGCCTGGTGTCATGATAATTTTACTGGGTGTGACTTCATGCCACATGTCTGCGGCATGATGCCCCAGTGCTAGACATCACTATAAACTGTCACACTGCAGACTTCATAGTAATATGACTTAAAACGACGTTAAAAATCTAAATTTCACACACACAAATTTTGATAGATTGATAATGCCAGTTGAGCCTAACCATTACTCAAAATGACTGATAACCTGATACCCAAGGCCTCTTTAATTTCAAATAGAGTTCCTCCTCTATTCCAAGTGAATTGCCTATTGGGATTGTTGGAAAAAAATCTAATCTGACTGAGAAAAGTTATGGCGATTGCAATGCTTTATGACAAATACCGGTAATAGTAAAATTAAGAGCTATTTTAGTCCTATGAAAAATTTAAGTTTGGGCTTGCAGAATTTGAGTCTAGGCTTGTGATCTTTTTAAACAGGCCATCCCTGTGCCTAGATTGAAAAATATTTTTGTTTGAGCAATGTTATCCAAGATAGACTGGGTTGACAATATGAACAATTTTCAGCTTCACTGAAGCATGACTTTTCTGCACAAGAACCCACTGAAAGATTATGTAATCAGATAGAGCATGAAAATAAAAGCATTAGGTTTAAAATGATTTTATTAGTTTTTATTTACCAACTACCACTATGAAAAAACATTCTTGAAGTCAAATGTTTATTCAAACACAAGTCCCTTCCTATTGCCGTCACTGTCATTTAGAAATTTCTTTTTCTGTCCACCAGGATAAACAATGGACTCCATTGAACACATCCACCAATTATCCTGGGGACTAAAGCTGCAGTTTCTGTGTCTTATAATAAATGTTTTAAATTTTTTGCATCAGCACCAGTCTCAAATTTTGTTTGCATGTTGATAACTTGTATGGGACAGTATTGATGTATTTTAAGTTACCCTGCATACAGAAACATTACTAATGTTTTAAGTGGCATCAGTACTTTGCATATTGACTAGTTTTTAAGAGCTACTGTCTTTGACAACCATAACTTTTAAGTTAGATCATTCTGTAGGGGCATGATTTTTTTTTTCTACTCTGCAGTCAACACCACAGTAATTATAGTTGTCATTGCTTTACTTAACAGCAACAAAGATTGCACAGAAATATATTATGTACTCCATTTTCTTCCTATTTCAAATTCTCATGTCTAATACAATATGTAAATTACGTGACCTCTCCTTTATCTGTATGGATTTCATTCAGCTACAAGGATGCGGCTTTCAGTGCTCATTGGGTGTAACAACAGGGGTTTCAGGAAAACTCATATCTTTGTAAAAAAATTTTGTGAACAGATATATGGTTTAGCCTATATCATGCATCATTCAGAGGTTTATGATGGCACCATTTCAGATGAATTAGAAATATATTTTTTTCCTTATCCAGTATGACTACCTGCTTTCCCTCATAGTAAATAAAATGTTTTAATTTGTTATGACTGTTAAAAATGACAGTCCAGCATAACAAAACTGCTTCCCTTTATGTTCAACAGAATGCACCAATATGCCTCTTGATACGGATACTAATTATGACAGTCCAGCAGTGTAAATTCTTATATGTACTGTTAAACACCCATGATATTAAATGAGACAGTCCAGGTCAGCAACCAGATTTCCCTCATGGTAAATGGAATGTTCTGATATGTACAGCCAAACTTCTCTCATGTTAAATGTGTCCAACATATTCCTTGTGGTACACGAGGCATTACTAAATATGACATTCATGATCTGCCTCATGGTACAGTTGAAAGTAAACTTAAAATCTTAATAGTGGAGATATTTGTATAATGAAAACAATCCACACAGAACAAATGTTTGAGTACCTGATGAAACCACACCTGGTCATCCTTTTTTAATTGCATCTTCATCCTTATATTGCCTCAATTATTTCCATATAATTCCATGACTGAGTGTTGGGTGACTTGTATCAATAAGAAACCACACTAATTCACAGTTCATATTAGCCTTTTGATAATATATATCCATATAACCTCTCCCTCGATAACTTGTGCACATCGGGGTTGAAAAACACCGACCGCAGCACTATAAACAAGGGTTCGAGTTTGATGTGGGACCTCCAAAAGATTTGCTAAACATCCAGAGAACTAAAAAGATTGGGGGTGGGGCTGTTTAATGATTGAATCCTTGATTTATAATTGTGTCAAGAATAATTGTCAATAAAGCACTTTTTCTGATGAAGTTGTTTTGTTATTCTTATAAATTACATAAATTTTAAAAATTTCCAACATCTGAAAGCTCAATAACTGATTCCAACTGGTTTCAACAACCAACACAGTATGCAAAAACTTTTGTGTTTTATGTCACTGCTCTGTTTTGATTAGTCTGGTTCCCCAAGTGAATAGTATTTTGTGAAACAAGGAGTTATGAAGCAGGGAACCAGACTAACTGTTGATAAACTACCAAACAAGATTCCTTTTCATCAAAAAGACATTTATTTCATGAGACAATTGTTATTGTTCAGTACTAAAATATTAATGCTGTGATTTCACTATAAGTAATAGTGAAACTTTTTACCATCCTTGAGGATATCTCTACATCATTCAAGCATGGTGCATCAATACACTCATATACCCTGTAAACATTACACAGTATAAAAATGTACAGGTTTAAAATGATTTACCTCCTTCCCAGACTAAACATTATTACTGTGAAATGCTTTTTCAAACACTGGCCCCCTCCATATTCTCAACAGTCATTTTGGAAATGTCTGCTTTAACCCACTGGGATAAATGATGGACTGTGTCTCAATTCCAATGAATATTTGTAAATTTCAGCAAAATTTGTAGAGAGAGAGAGAGAGAGAGAGAGAGAGAAAAATCAATGTAATTTGTGAACTTCTCAAAAATGGTACTTTAATTATTTTCATCAATAGCAACTTCTGCCTGAACTCTCTTGTAGAAAGGCCCCTGTAGGGCATATGCTTTTAACTTCACTTGATAGGGCTGTCCAAATATGTCTCCACTTGTTGGTGACTCTGCCAAAATGCTTACTATCTCATATTTGGCTTCTTTCCCCTCCTTTGTTTGTTCTGTTGATCTGTCCAGTAAATACTCATTAAAACCAGGATGATCGTTCATTAACCGTTGACCCCAAGGTTGAAAGGCCAAACTACGAAGCAGACTAAAAGCTGAGCACCTTACTTCAGTGAATGGAATTTGTGTTAAAGACATTAGGTAATCAAAGGTTTTGGATCCCAGGAGTGTATACCATTTTTCCAGCAGCTTTAACATATCCATAGATTGGTCAGCCACCTGAAATATAGATAAAATACAAACTATTAAGATGTAATAAAATGGTGCTTATAATTTGTACTGGTAAAAATGTTCTTTTACTGTATTTACCATATATATTGGGACATGATACAATAATTTTTTTCCTGTCTCAGTACTTATGATGAAAATATTTTTCACCTAGATTATATGTCCAAAGTTCACCCCATACTACATTGCAATAAAATAAACAAAATGCTTATTTGATAATAAAAAGATAGAAATTAACCTTGTATTGTTATAATTTATTTGTTTTCAACATGAGAAGAATAAAATATAACCATGATACTGTATATGTAGTATAGGCTTCCATACTGTAGCATGTATCACTTAACACGATAACACGCCACATTGTGTTTGGTTGTGCTGAGTATGTTATCCATGTCAAAAACTGGAAACAATGAAATTGCAAACAAGAGGGAAATAACTGATATCTTGAAAACAACATGACATAGTGTTAGGTGCAAAATAATCAAACTGAATTATATCCATGTCTCCTGTATAACAGTATCTCGCAAATGAAAATCATTATTTTCAAGCTATCATGGGTTACAAAAGTGTAATTTCTATTTACCTGCAGACATCAATGCTCCTTTGTATTAATTGTTACTACTGATGCCAAGCAAAGAGAAGCCCGGGTGGTGAATAAACACAAAGGATATCAATACAAAGGTTATTTAATTGCAAAGCAAGACGGCATTGGAAGCAGACTATGCACTCTTAAGTGTGCCGATTTTTATTTTTTAAATATACAAAAATGGTACAGATATAGAAACAGACTTTTAGTTCCTTTTCACCAGTATTCACTATAATTTTGAAAATAAAAACTGGAACAAATTTTAAAGTCACATAATATAGTGCTTCATGCATGGACATCCATGACCCAGCTTAGCCCAGAATATTTGGAGAAAATATGTGATGAATTTGTGCTGGTCAGAAGAGAAACAGTTGATGTTGCAAACGAAAGGGAAGTAATGAACTGATATATTTAAGATAACTACCATTCACAAATGACATGGTGTTAGGGGGGCCCCAAGTGGCCGAGTGGTCTAAAGCACTCTCCGTTATGGATCACTGCCATCTCACCTCTGCGTGTGTTCGAGTCTAGGATTCGGCCAATGTAGATATGTGAGAAAGCTTGCCAGTAGCTTATCGTGGGTTGGTGGTTCTTTCCGGTGATTTCCCGGTTTTTATCCTCTACCATTAATACTGGCTGCCATGAATAGCCTATCGTATGCTGAAAAATGGCGTTAAGCCCAACAACAACATGGTGTTAGGTGCAAATTAACCAAGACTGAATTATATCCAGTTCTACTATACAATAGTATCTTGCAAATAAAAATCATTATCTTCAAACACATCTCTTGAGCGTAAGTGACAATCTTTTCACCAGCATGGGTTACAAAAGTATCATTACTATCTACCCACAGACATCAGTGCTCATTTGTATTAATTTTAACTACATATGAAAGGACACAGAAGCCCAAGTAGTGAATAAACACAACCGGCAGTGAGCCATAAATTCCTTCTTTGAACTTACTGAAAGGATATAAAAAACAAAATTTTTATTACAAAGCAAGCAGACTTTGGATACTCTGAAGCTGGTTTATTCTTTTTAAAAGGATATCAGTACAAAGGTCATTTAATTGCAAAGCAAGCCAACCTATGAAGCCAAATATAAATTCTTTTAAGATTAACAATTTTTAAAAAAAAATTTAAGATACAAAGATAGCCAAGATATGGAAGCTAACTTTGGTTCCGTTTCACTGGTATTTATGGTAATTTGAAAATAAACTGAAACAATCGAATAATTTTTAAAGTCACACAATATTGTGCTTTGTGTGTGGACTTCAATAACCCAGCATCACTCTGAAGATTTGGAGGAAAAAATATGATGAATCGAAAAGTGAAACTTTGTCTATATTATGTACACAAAGGGGCTCTTGTCCATTACCTCCCTCTGCCATTGATAGATGACACAAGTTTTAAACTGAACAGAACATTGTGTAATAGGATGGTCACATTGTGAGGAGGACAGGAGACTGAAAGTAATGTGATTGGGTAAGTATTCTAGGAGAAATTTACTGAAAAATTGTGCTTCTCTTTCAAATACTTTCCCCGATCACATTAACATTAGGAGAATAGATAATAGGCATAGAGAATGTTGAACATCATAACTTATATACCTTGGTCAACCTCTGAAGGAAAAAGATTGGATTTCTCACATGTTCAATCCACTCTACAAACATACAATCTAAACCAACATGAGTATGTTGGAGAGGAAGATATAATTGGATCTTTTGCCATATAAAATTTTTGGATGAATCAAAAGAAAGCTGCACAGGTGCCCATCCATTGGTTCTGCTGATGTCAACTGGGTCTGGTAGCAACTTGTGACTAAAATGGGATATGATGGTCAAAGGCAAGGCTTTCTCAGTCTGATCTTAACTCATTAGCAGAGATCTTGACGAGAAAAGTCTGTTCCAGTGGTGTGTCGGAGTATGCTGTGTGTATTACCCACTTAAAGTAAAATAAAGAGGGCTTGAGGGGTTATATCCTTTTTTCCCCCCAAGTTTAATGGGTTGATAAAGGCATTCTTGAGCTCCACGAACAGATAAAATCTGTGCACATTTAATAGTTTTTGTTTGAAAGCCTCTTGGGTTACATCATTACAGGTGAAAGGATGTATGAATAATGAATCTCAAGAGATGGCAAGCAATTCCTGCCAATGTAACTGGGTTGAGATGTGCCATCTTAATAAAAATAACAGCAGGCTGGATCAAAAGAGAGGACATTCATTCAATTCGTTGATTGCCAAAGCAAATGCTATAATGTAACAGATTTTGTATGAAAGGTTCGGAGATGCCCTGGCTAAAGGCTGAAACTTGTTTAAATTAGCCAAATCACAACCCAAAAATGATTAACTTGGAAAAACAATTTGACTAATTTAGGCCTATGCCAAAAGACATTGTTATGACTAAGATCCTTCCTGTCATGTTGAAGGAACATGTCTGATTGCTTAAACAGGCCCCTGCCCCACCCTCCCTTTGGCTACTTGTCTTACAGAGGCAATCAAAGGGATGATATTTTTGACTTTGCACCGGTCATTGAAATTACATAAATTTCATTTTTAAGACTTTAATGTGGAGGGTCTTTTAGCTTTGACAATACTTTCTAAGATTAAAGAGTTGAATTGTTTCTGCTGCAAGGCTCTCTGGGCAAGAGCTATGTGTGTGAGGGAGAAAAAGGTCCTAGAAAGGATAGAACACATGTGGCTGTTTGAAATGATTTGGCTTGGCTGAGATCTTCATAGGTAGATTTATTGAGTGCTATGATGATCATTCTGAGTTAGGTAAAAAAAACCCCAAAATTCCTCTACTCCTGCCTTAAAGCTATACTTGGTCTACTGTATGGTGGGATCTGATCCTTAACCATCATCAGGTTTATTCACAAACTCAGTGCAAGGGTTGCCGATCTGCCAACCCTGATAAGTCCTCCTCAGTAAGACAGTTGATTTTTTTCCATAAGTTTGACCTGTTTTCAGTAAGGTGTACACATTTTTTTTTATCATAAACTGTTAGTGTAATCTAAAAAATGTAATTAAAAGTTTGGTATTCTATACATGCAGCGAAAAAAACCATTATGTTCAACTGAAGAGATTGTAAAGTATATGTATTTACAGTTGCACAAACTCAAGTTTTAACCTCTACGCAACTCACTGGTTTGTTGCTGTCTCTCAACGAGACATAATTCTTATATTTTACCATTGCACATGATGAAATCATATCTCCCGCCACGAGTCATACTTAAATTGGCATGTGATGTCCAAAAACGTAATTTTGTTCGTTCCATCATTTATTCACAAGAATTTAAACATTCCTCTTTATTCTTCAATGCTGATTATTAACACTTTTTAAGAGGCTTATTTTCCCTTTCGCATGAACAAATAGTGACAGTTTAATGTGCAGCTGTAAAGTTAGTCTGGTTCCCTGACGATTTTCACTAATTCTATTATAACACCAGGATCCAAATCAAACATGGATGAACAAATTTTTCCGGATTTTTTGGCAATGATCATTTTTCAGCAGTTTTTGCTTTTATGCAGTAAGTGCATATTTTAATGATAATTTTCTTAAGACTTACGGTAAAATCGTAACAGTTGGCAGGTCTGGGGATGTCTTAGTCTAGATCAAGATCAATATCTATATAATACATTTCCCCAATGCATTGACAAGGTATGGCCACTGTCTCTAACACCGACACTCTATCATCAAAGAGAGTAAGCTATGAGTAAATAGCTAGCCATATCTGCAGGATGTAGTAGAGTCATTAAGAAACACCAGAGTTTGGGTGTACAGGATGGCATTGTAGATGTCTGTGCTGCTGGAGTAATGGTAATGTTGGGCAGAATGATGGATCTATCAACAAGATCTAAAGTAACATTAAAGTTCCATGACTCGACATAGGACAATATGTAACAGAATGCACATGGTCACTGAATGAACTGTATTGAAAGTCAGCATGTCTGGCAGCTGAGAAGCATTGACTATAGGGTGTGGCTAGATAGTATGGATTGAGAAGCCATGTAGCTGGATAGTACAGTCAGCAGCCTATACTGCATAAAAACAGGTGAGCCTAGACAACGGATCAAGAATTGGACACTACAGTTGGCAGCTGATACAGCATCAAACCCGAGGTGCTGCTAGATTGCATGGCTCATTTATGCTATTTATCAACCCAAGGTGCCTAGACTTACAGGCCCAAAGCATATGCTTGAGCATGCAGGAGACATGCCACAAGAATTGGGAGAAAAGTCCCAAAGTATCGAAATTCTCAACTAAATCAGAGAAAGACAGAAAAACAGAAATTATCAAAAAGTAATAAGCTATGTAGTTGCTTGTTTTACCAAACAACACATTCCATGGACAGTGTAGACAGTGGAAAAGACATCACAGTTTCCTACATTCCCCTAGATGTAATGGCATCCCCTACTAGTCTGGCCAAAGACTCAGAATCAGCTGACTATTCAAAACATAAGTACTCTCTGGTCCTTTGATTTTTAACCAGTTTTTGCAATTATCATTAGAACTGTCAACCACATATTCTACAGTAGGCAGAAATGCTGCACATAGCCGATAATGTATATACTTTCTACATGTGAGACAAGTTTCATGAAATTTTTCACTTGCTTTGAATTCTTGCATGAAGCATATTTAGTTGTCATAGTTAATGTTGAAATGACAATGAAAAAAATAAAGAAAAAAATCCCCAAAGAAATTCATAGTGAATTGTGTTATGAATGCCAGAGACACTCACTATACCTAGGTTGATAAATAAATAGAGTATGTGAACATGAATTTCAACATATTCTGTTGCAATGCAGCCTTATTGAGACAAGGGGAGGCAATGGGAAAAAGTTATTGTCCTTTATATAAATATAGACAGAGAAAGACAAAGTTTCATCTTTGCCAAGGCTGGTTTCAAGAGGTAGTAAGTCTTAAATTCATAATGTTAATGTTATTAGGGAAAATATTTGAAGGAAATGAAACAACTTCAAATAATACCTTAAAACAAATTTTCTAAGACTGAGTTGTCTTAGGTTCATTAATGATTCATCTCAAGTATGACAAAAATCTATCATGGGTTCTGGGTTTATATTATATGAAAAACTATAACCAAAATCTCAGATCTCTGCCATGGTAAGTTACTGCTATATCTTGCTTCTCACTTAAAAAAAAAAAACGTGTTGTAATTGGAACTGAAATTTTTGTACACATGAACTTTGACCCATTTCAATGATACCTCTCCTGCATATGGTACAAAACAATAATTTCAATGTTAATTTCCACCCTGTGGTTGAGGAGGCCTAATAAACTGATTAAGAGTACCATAATATATCTGGCTAAAGTGTTCATATATAATACTGACAAATTCTGTATAAGAATAGGACCAACAAAATTCTTAAGAAAAATAGGAGGTAAGTCAATGTTGAAAAAAATTTCCAAGTCTGAGAGTTTTCAGCTCCAAAAGCTTTACAAAACTCAGGACTTGTCTACTAAACTTTTACCTTGAGTTCAAGCAAACTGGACAGGCTCTGTAGAACTTTTATCTTCAAGTCAGGTTGTAAGTCTCTCAGCAGTTTGCCCAAACATTTAACTCCGCCATCCATAACAGAACCTAAGATGTACATGAAAAAGATTTAATTATTTTATGAACCTTTCTTTGCATTAATTTTTTTTTAATGTCTCTTTTTGGAACTCTTTTCTTGCAAAAAGAAAATATAAACAATTCCTGGAGCTAATTTTTCCCCTTTTTTGACTGTCAAAAGCCCAAAATTGGTTAAACTCTAACAATAATTAAGAGAGTTACTGTGCTTAAAAAAAAGTGGGTGGGCCCTACAATTAGGGACCATGATTTGGCAGTGCATTAATGAAAGTGGGTGGGAGAGTCCTACAGTCAGGGGCCATAACTCTGCTAACAATAATGTATAATGCTTACAATGCAGTCAAGGTCTTATCAATTTCAAGCTGCATATAAATACTGGGTTGAAATCAAGCAGTAATGAATAGAGTTACCATGGAGAAATCTAATTGAGTCAGAACACCTTTAAAACAAAACCTGTCCTGAGTTTATCTGGCCATAATCTGTTATTTGCCAAAAAACACAGCAAATAAAACTTAAAGGCCAAAACAACATTAAATATTCTCCCCTTTTTCTCAATCCTATTTTAGCATCAGAGAAATTACACAAGCCAATATGGTAATTGATTTCTTGAAATTAAAAATCCCAAACAAATTTATCTTCAAATTATTACATTGCACAAAGTAATATTTATTTTCAAATGGCATGACCCCTACTGACCAATTTTGAAGAATAATGAGCAAGTGGCACATATATACACCCCTGCTTCTCCAACATCTTGTGACAAAAACAAATAATGGAGAAGAGTCAACAGAAAAAAGGTCATAACTTAAATGAAAATTTAGCAAATGGTTAGCATGTATATCTTCACAATATTTTGTCACACAATACATCAATAAGTCAAAACAGGCAAGAACTCAAACAAAATTCAAATACGCATGATGTTTCAATATGTGTGGCCATAAATAATAACCTCTACATTCACAACAATCCATAACAAAACTGCAACATACGTTGCAGTCACAAGTTACTGTCTTACACTGTATTCAGCTGCAGGACAAAAGGGCCATAACTCTAACAGAAAGACATGTTCTATATGATCTAGTGACTGAAGCATGCTTGCAGCTTGCAGACTTCAATTTGTCAATTTATTGATATAAAATATGTTTCAATAGGAAACTGTATGTTTAAATCACAAACTACAATGTCTGCTATTTCCTTAGTGTTAATTTCTGCCGCTTAGTCAAGGGACTGTTCTTTGTCAATGTGTTCATTCCATTCCATTTATACCCCAAAGTTCAAGATCTTTGTCATGTAAATATCTGGTACTTACTTCACTGCACTGGGCTGACTGCCATTAAATAATCATATGCTATGTGATTTGCAATCATGTTTTTCTTTTGGTAATGATATAAAATTCTTTTGGAGATTGAAAAACTGTTCATAAAAGCAAACAAAATGCTTACAACAAAATTACTGAAAAAGTTATTGATAAGAAATTAACAATGCAGTTAAAAAACTGTACACTCCAAGGAAAACCTATAAAATAGGATGATTTTGTATATTGAAGTTAAACTTTACACATTAAGTAACATTATTATAAAAATTTCAGGTTGAAGACATTTGACTTTTAAAATCTTGAATATAAATCCTTGACAATTTTGATGCTGCCACCATGCTGAAAACTGATATCTATGTGTCATCATTTAAAAATGAGAGGAAAAAAAATATTTGACCAACCAAGCTTTTCTAGCGCTAGTTTTCCTTCCAGGGTGCTGCCTATTAGTCCCACAGTTTGAATAGCAATATTGCATAGCGATTGGTCTTTTGATGACAAGTTACTGAAGACAATATTTACAAAGTTTCTGTTGCGACTGCAAACTTCTTTTGGATGAACTCTGGCAATCGAACCAAAAAACTTCATCAAACCTGAAACATGGAAAAAGAACATATATAACAGGAATTTACTTCCATATTTAAGTCATATGCTTTGAAACCAACTTAAATGGAATACTATAGTAGTTGTGGTAGAGTTTTCTAAATTTGCTTGTGAAAAATGCATTGGCCTTGACATTTCATGTGCAGCTCTTCTATCCATGCACTGGTTAGTCATAATAACATGAAATCATACTGTTTAACATGTGTCAAAATGAACAATCTTAAATACGCACAGAAACTCAAGTTTCATATATTGATATAGATGTGACTGAAGCAAACCTGACAATTAGCTTACCTACTACAGCAGAACAACATGATAACTGCCTGTGTTCATTGCTCGACAAACACACCCCAGCAATCAATTGCAAAGTAGCAATTCAAGTGTTCTCTGTGTTATAGCAGTGCTAGGGACCAGCTTCGCACTGCTAAAAGAGACCGTCGTAAAGCTGAGAAACTTTGGCTTTCCACCAGACTCACTATTCATAAGCAGATTTATGATGCCACTAAGAAGAATGTCACAAACGTAGTCCATGCAGCGAAATCAACCCAGTATAGTACAAAATCATGGAAAGTTCTAGCTGCAAAGAGCTATTTGAGATTACTAATAAGCTACTGTCAAGGAACAAATGTATACTTATTCCAGCTACTTTCTCTTGAGTCAACCTTCTGGACCTGCTTGCAAATTTCTTCCATGACAAAGTACAAACCATCAGAGATAAACTTAACAATACAATTTCAGTTGACTCATCATCACCATACAGTTGCGATACAGAATTTCAGCAGCATCCATTAGCAGCATTTGAACCTGTCTCTATGGATTTAGTATGTACAATTGTGATGAAGAGTGCACCAAAGTTGTGAACTGGATCCGATTCCAATGTCACTACTGCTAGAGTGCTTAGATCCAATATTGCCTTCATAAACTGATCTTATTAATATGTCTCTTTCATCTGGGGTGAAAACCCCACATTGATGTGAGTTTCCATTTATTAGGAGCAGCAACAGCAAAATTTTCAAGATGGCTGTCATTGTGTCAGATTGGTAAATTTTATTTTATCTAAGACCAACTAGATACATAAGAAGTCTTCTAGCAAAATCCTATTTAGTAGCAATAATGAGTATGCTGCTAAGGTAGCTATATTGGCAGAATTTTCATTGGCGCCTACCTTACATCAAGAAGTCTTTTAAGTGACAACTTCATACAGATATGACTTTCCAATGGGAAATTTTCAAAATGTCATTGTTATACAGGTGGCACAGTTTTTATTTATGACCATAAAGACATCATAAAAAAATCTTTATTTGGAAACCTCATGATGATATGACTTTTTGTTCAGGGGAAGAAGCAATTTAAAAAAAAATCATAATGGACATATGGGCCAATATAAAGGCATGACTGGGACTATTTCATTTATGGCAAACAAGATATCAATAAAAGCCTTTAAGTTATGATCTCATTCATGAGTAGCAATGAGAAAAGGTGGAAATACAAGACATCAGATCACCATCATTTTCATTTTGAATCAACCAGATATCATAAGAAATCTTTTAACAAAAACCTCATATCAATATGTTTTTGTTCAGTGGGACAAGCAATAACAACATACAAAATAGCTTCCCTGGTAGCCATTATGAATCTCTGACCAGTAATATAACATTTTGGACCAACAATATGTCTTCTAGTGAAACTCCCATATGACCATCCATTTGGAATTAGTAGCAATAACATGATTTTCAAGATGGCTGCCACGGTGGCCATATTGGATGTTCATGCAGAATCATTTTCATTAAAAACCAAAAAGATATAATAAAAAGTCTTCTGGTGAGAACCACATTTTGATATAGTATCCATCGAGGAGTAGTGGCAATAACAACATTTTCAAGAAAGCCATACTGAATGTCTGGGCAGTGCCATCTTCATTTTGGGCAACTAATCCTTGGGCTGAATCTGTGTGTAAAGCTGCTTTATGGCAATCCTTGATAACAACTTTGTTCTAATGGACAGACATGATAACAGGCATTCCATAAAAAGAGGATCTCAAATGGTTAATGATTTAATATTGATTGTATGAAATGAGTTGAATAATGTCCTGCTTTTGCAAGTTTTGGTTAGCAAATGCTAGACATTAATGAGTTTCATAAATGTAATATTAAATCATTATCCATTTGAGATTCTTTTAATCACATAGTTTTATTTCAAGATAAATTATTTAGAAAAAAGAACAAATAATTTTGTTCATTCTGATAGATGCTGTATGTTTAATTTGTTGTGTGTAAAAGATAGTTCCAAACAAAGTTGAAATAGTAAAAGAAATTTAACGTTAACATCACAACTAAATATTACATTGTTGCAATATTTTTGTGAGATTATTTTATGCAAATTTGGAACATAGACTATACAAAAGATGTAAACAAATCTCTTCCTGAGCTGGACTTACAGCACATACTTACCATGAATATATGCTGTGGTTAAATAAAGTTCTGTCAATTCAGAAGACTGGTTTATTTCTACATTCTTCTGTAATCAAAGGTGATTTTATTTAGTTCAGTAAGTTCACATGTAAACCAGGCTTGTATATAGGATATATTCCGTGCTACAGATATACTGCCCACTCATCCATACCCCACCTCGTTATCATATAACCAATTCTAGTAGGTTTACTTTATTATTGTTCTTGTCTTGGGTTTTTTTGCCATTTTTCATGGTATGTTATACATGACAACAAACCCATGTGGGGGTAAATTAGCAATATTGAAACAGGAGACCAATTTTTCCCAATTCCTTTTCGCAAGTCGAAAAAACAAATGATGGCCAAAAATGTTCAATGAATACAAAACATTACAGAAGGTGCGGTTAGAAAAGTTTTCCCATGATCTCAGTCAATCAGTAAAGATAATACTACACAATAATTTCAAGGGCTTATTTGGACCAATGCAAACCACATAAAGTGATATGTTCACATGAATAATATCAAAAATATTAAAATGCACACACTAGAGGCAAAGTGTACAGACTATGTGATAAATTCCTGATTTATAAACCAGTACAGCTAAAAATCCTTTCACAATATTTTTAAATGTGAAGGGTTAGCCAATGTTTCTATCAAGCTTAGAAAATTACAAGCTAACAAAGACAAGTTTTAATACAGAAACTAACAGTCAACAAAAAACAAAGAGATAGCTTTAAGCTTCCTAATTTTTACCTGGAATCAAGAATCCTGCCAATGGGTCACTTTCTATTGTAGACATCATTCTCCCTAATGTCCCCACAACTCCCTGTTGATCCAGGTAAAGCAGCCCATGATCTGTCAAGGCAAGATCAGATAGGTATTCCAGACAATTTAGCTGCACCAAGATGTCATCTTTCTGAAGCTCATTAACAACCTGGATCAGAAGTCCCACTTCAGAACTCCGCTGTAAGCCAATTATTGATGCCTTGCTGATTTCTATGATCACCTGAGAATTATAATATATATATATATATATATATATATATATATATATATATATATATATATATATATATATATATGCAATAAACTGATGACAAACAGTATGAAACTAGTAACTAACTAGCCTAAGCGCTTTCGACTCTTAATGAGTCTTTTTCAAAGGCAAATACAAAACATATATACAACAAACAAATAAACACAAAAACGTTGTGTTTGTAAACCTCTACATGGCTGTCTATACATGTGCTAAAACTATAAATACAACCAGCTTGTATAGACTAGTTGCAGAAACTGAAAACATGTAATTCCCTAAAAGTCTACAAGCCAAAGCGACATCTATTTTTACTTTTGTACATATGAACGCAGATTATATCCTGGATATTTGATTCTATACCAGTTATTCTTATAGTAAAAATTGAAGAATAATAAGATTTAGAAAATGTTAAATTCTACTAGTGCATAGTTTTTATTTTCTAGTCTTCTTGGTTTAGACCGCTTGGTTTCAATGTTCTAAGGCGACGTATCCAGTATGATTTCTTTTCCTTCCTGGTTTCGGAACTCCAGTTGTGGTTGTTAGCAATAGCGATAAGTATTATATCACTGAAAGTGTGGCCAGGGGAGGAGAAGTGTTCTGCGACCGGGCTTCTGTATAGCTTTTTTTAGAAACAGGGTTCTTGCAGACTTAACAAAAACAAATTCCATGACATTTCCAAACCTTTTCCAGGGCCATTTCATAAAACTCAAGGACTGCGCTATCTTGCATTGTCAATTAAATGAACATAAAGAATAACATCTTTCAATTTAAAATAAGAAATAAGTTAACAACAAATATATTTAATAAGTACTTTTAAATTTACATGGCCTAGCACTCTTTGACTTTATGTGGTAATTCATGTCATAATCCAATAATCAATGTAATTTGTATTGAAAAGAAAAAAGGAAACAATTTTTAGTAGTCTTTGCATGTGTTCCTATTTACAATATTAACAAAACACATTACTTTTCAGTTGCTTTCTTTTATTTAGTGAACTACACCGGAAATCATGTAATACATCCATTAGGAGAACTTACTCTTATTATATGAATTGGAACCATTTATCGATTGTAATTTTATCATTTTATTTAATCGGTTCTCGGTGCTCTATAAAATTTGAAGTTATCAATTTCTTTAACTCCATTGTCACAAATTCCATGACTTTTCCAAAACTTTTCAAGGTTTTGACAAATTCAATAACTTTTCAAGGCCCTTGAAATTTATTTTTTAAATTCCAAAACTTTTCCAGGATTCCATGACCTGCAGGAACCCTGTAGAAAGGTCTGAAGAGCTGGCTAAACATTTAATTTACAACAAAGACCTGATTGCGGAGGCAATCCAAAGAGCCCACCGTGATGACCTACTCAGATATGGACAGAAAGAAAAGGTTGATAGGATACCATTTATTCTGACCTATCACCCAGACAATCCTAAAGTAGGTAAAATCATCCCAAATCACTGGCCAACCGTGCAATCATCAGACATACTAAACCTAATACTTCCAAACAAACCTGTAGTAGCTTACCGGAGACCAAAAAACCTAAAGGACATCCTAGTCAGGGCAAAGCTAACGCCAATCGCCAATCGCTAGTCAAAACCAACCTAGTCAATCTGGACCCTGTGGTGATAAAAGATGCAAAACCTGTCAACATATGATAGAGACCAAAACATTCATTAGCACAGTGACTAAAGAAAAACTAAACATACATGGTCCAAACAAAACGTGCAAAACAGAGAATGTGATTTATCTCATCACATGTAAGATCTATGGCCTTCAGTACATCGGAGAAACTGAAAAGCTATACAAAAGGATAAACCTTCATAGATCTGATTGGATGACAAAAAAGCTGTACAGAAGCCCGGTCGCAGAACACTTCTCCTCCCCATGCCACACTTTCAGTGATTAATACTTATCGCTATTGCTAACAACCACAGCTGGAGTTCCGAAACCAGGAAGGAAAAGGAATCATACTGCATACGCCGCCTTAGAACATTGAAACCCAGCGGTCTAAACCAAGAAGACTAGAAAATGAAAACTATGCACTAGCAGAATTTAACATTTTCTAAAATCTTCTTATTATTCTTCAATTTTTACTATAAGAATAATTGGTATAGAATCAAATATCCAGGAATTAATCTGCGTTACATATGTACAAAAAGTAAAAATAGATGTCGCTTTGGCTTGTAGACTTTTAGGGAGTTTTATACAACTTTTTCAGTTTCTGCAACTAGTCTATATAAGCTGGTTGTATTTATAGTTTTAGCACATGTATAGACAGCCATGTAGAGGTTTACAAACACAATGTTTTTGTGTCTATTTGTTTGTTGTATATATGTTTTGTATTTGCCTTTGAAAAAGACTCATTAAGAGTCGAAAGCGCTTAGGCTAGTTAGTTACTAGTTTCGTACTGTTCGTCGTCGGTTTATTGCATCTATTTTAATTAATCCCTAACACACATGATCCCTTGGTGGAGTACGCTTGAAAGGGTTGTTATTCTTGAAAGGGTTGTTATTCGCCATATGATTTGTATTCTTTATATATATATATATATATATATATATATATATATGTATTTATGTAAGTATGTGAGTGAGTGAAATATTATGAATGATATAACAAAATGGACTATTAAAATCACAGAGTTTGCATGAAATTGACATCATTGAAAGATTATAGGTACTGGAGAACTAATTATTTTGTAGTCATAGAACCTGGTGGGGCAATAAGACAATAGAGTATTAAATATTTTGATATGTATCCACAAAATTGGTGAATAAAAGAATTACATTTTTTTGGATTAATAATTTCATAAATTATAATATATACATAATAAAAAAACAACAAAATATTTTGTTTAATTTTGATAGATGGTATTCAATTTCATACTGACAACATAGCAAATTACCTCCTAGAATGAGACTGTGTTATCTGGTGTAGACCATGGGGTCACACTGTTTAATAACATGAGGCTAAAAGAAATGCATGGAATATCAGTTTTTCAAAGCTAAAATTCGTTCTAATGGGAAGATGTCATTTGTAAGCCAATCTAATGCAATAATTGCTTGTATTTTTTAATATATAAACATTAAGTTCTATGGGAAATTAATTAGTGGTCCAACCCTTAAGTTAATCTTAAGGAAAATAAAGTTTATGTCAATAAAACTGGATCTATGCAACCATGTTAAATTTAAGAAGCTCTGGGTCATTATATGAATATAGGATGAAGCAATAAAAAATGTCAGAGAAGAAAACGTATTAATAAATGACTCTTTACCACAAAAAAGAGAGCTCAAAAGTTAACAATTTCACATTTTTGTCTTCTTTGGGCTACTGAATTTAATCTGGGCTACCAAATTGCCATGTTGTCACCTACATCCACTGTAAATGATACTACATACTGGGTAACACCAAGATGATTTTGTTTATATATTTACTATATCAATGCCGATGACTCTTGTGTTTTCTCCAACTTTCAAAGACATGGGACTCTCTGTAAAATGTATAGGACTTTCTTTCCATTAGTGTGTTCTTGCTTATCACACTTTTAGTTTGATACTTCACACACAACATAGTAAAAACTACAGGCCACACTTAAAGTGAGGGCATAAATTACCAAGGGACCGCAAACAAATTAAGAAAGGGACAGACTTCGATGGGGGGGGATAGTAAAATGGTTGAATAATTTTTATAATTTCATTAGAAATAATTGTCAAGAATAGCTCATTCTTATTGTTTGCTTTTTGTCTAATTACCTTATGTCTAATTACCTTATGTCTAATTTACCTTATGTCTAATTACCTTATGTCTAATTACCTTAATTTTTAAGATAACCAATCTCTGAAAGATCTTTAAAAACAATACTGAAGTTTCAATACACATCACATGTACAAATAAAAACAATGGATATTTGGTCACTGCTTTTTGTATATGAATGTGGATTTATTTCATTGTCATTGCTGAGTCAGATTTCAAGAATGACAGAAATAACAAATCAAAATTTAATCTTTCATTAATCTTCATTGCAAGTTATAGTAAAATTTCTGATCATCCTTGAGCAAACCTCTGAGTGTTGGTTTGAGAATTTTAAGTTCACTATGAACTTTGGAACCTGTGTCTCCATCATAAACTAAACATTTCATGCACCAAGAACATTCTTTCCTCTACCACATCTGTAAATGATTTGGATAAGGTGGCGCTCACCAGTTATTATGTACTTTTGAGAGAGTGATGTATGTAAGGTGCACATCTGGAGTAAGGCCAAGCTGTATATTCTCTAACCCATATTACACCCATCAATCATACATCAAAATAAAGATAGTAGTAGGAGGGGGCGAACCCTACAAAATTTTGCAACAAAATCGATTAAAGCCTCAGAATGCCAAATGGAGCCTTCCTACGAAATCTCATATTTTAACCAAAAAAAAATAAAGACCCCATTTGTAAAATGGAGCCTTAGCGATTTTGTCGCAAATATGTTGTCATAACCACCCTCAAAATTGCTGCCATCTACGTCGTAAATATGTTGTCATCTGATTAATACAAATTATTTGTTAGCTTTTCACAAACAGACTAATCGATAATACTTCACCACGTAAATCAATTAAATTATTTGACTGATCGGTGAGTGTAAAATTAATTCTAGTTAGCAAATCATTTTGACATTGCATATAGACTGGATTAGTCGGATTCTCAACAATTAAAAATCCTGGAGGAGCTGTTGGTGCAAATGAATAAAGAATGTAACCTTGTTGGGCTTGATTTGATTGTTCCATATTAATTTGATAACTTCCTTCGATTACATCACACGTTAAATTAAGTGCGATCACCGATGAAATATCCACATTGTGCGGTGCGATATGTCTACCGTCGCCGTCGGGAGACTTATTATGAGTGAGGATAATAGGATTTGGCTGGCTATCTTTCCATGATTGATAAATTTTATTAAATCCTTCGTCGATGGCAGTTCTGAGTTTTTTCTTTAACTCGGGAACGTTATATCCTGGTAATTTATAATTTGGATTTTCATTTATATTTTTTTTATAATCTTGGGCTGAACTAGTTTTTGAAATCGGGTTATTTTCATCAGTGAAGAGATTAGTAATCCTTGAATTAAATATTTCCATGTCATCGATGATTTTATTACCTGCAGCGACTACACTAGTAAACTCAGCTTGTGTAAGAAGGCCAGATCTTAACGAGGGTAATAACAACAAAAAATCATTATTCATTCTATCAAGGATGTGATCTCTAATATCTACAAATGTTGGACTTGTATCATGCATTTCCAAAATTTTGTCCTCTCGTATAATATAATCATTAAAAAGTGGAATTATCCATGCATCCTCACCATATTGATCCTTATATCGATATCTTTTTGTGAAGTTTATATCCTCAAATTTTTTATAAGTTTTTGATGGATTTTCAGGTCCTATTTCATCAGTGACGTAATCAGATTTTACAGGCTCGGGCGTGGAATTACCAGCATTTCTAGGTGGATCTTCGGGCCATCCTAATACTGTTCTTATTGAACTGTTATAAATATCTACAACATACCCAGGAGAGCTTATTTCAATTATAGATGATAATTTTGGTTCATGAACTGTTATCGCAATTTTTGATTCCCTTCTAGTAATGGATTTTATTCTACGTTGTAATTCATTATTAATTTGCTCAATTTGATAGGACCCAGTTGGTATTGAAACAACGTTCCAATCTGGAGTGTCATCTTTTTTATTCCTATATGCAAATACCAGAGAATTATTAGGTCTCTGACCACCAAATGGAACCGATCTAATATTAGGCCAACTATGATACACTCGTAATTTTGCCAACGCGATTTCCTTTACTGAAACAGGTGAAGGAAAATTCACACTGAATTTAGGGTTTGTTGACGATATTGATATCATGCTTGTTTTCCGCGGAGTGGTATTTTCTGCTATCCGCTGAAGTAGTTGAATCTCTTGCGACATTATTATTATTATTTACAATGTCTAATTTTGCAATAGATGAAAAAACGCTAGCGTTTTTAATCGTAGTATCATAAATACGTATCATCGCGGAGAATTCATCTTCGGTAATTATCGTATCATCAATCGATGATGACATCAACGAGGATAATTGTGAGTAACCGTTAGATACTGTTTGATGTTTTACTATATAGTCGTTAAGTTTTTCTTGAGAACAGGATGATATTTTTTTAGTAATAGCATTTGCAATTCCAGCAAATGTTGTCACCGCGGAAATAGCAATTGGGACAGCAATCGGAGCTACCATTGTTACTGAAGATAGTATAATACCAGCACCGGCCATTATACCAGATATCGAGTATACTGTAACATCAATCACGGTAATTCTCCTGCGATACTTTTTAATTTTTCAGTGATGGAATTCGTTTGAGTACTTCTATAGCTTCATCAGTGAATTTCTCGTTAAAAGGAACACTTTTTTTAGTGGAAACTTTTTCAATAGAATCACTAGCATCTTCAACGGGGTTATCATCAATATTAATATTACCCATTTGTTGTATTTCTCGCTGAGTTTGTAACTCACCTGAAAGCTGTTTTATTTCCTCCTTGGTTTTTTCAATTTCTGTAGCAATCTTTCCCAGCACATCAATAATAGGTACTGCTCCTTCTTTAGGGATGTCGCCGTATATAGCACGTTCTGTTGCCAAGTTTCATATCTTTAGTGGCTTTAGTTACAGGGGCAAAAAGCTGTTCACTCCCAATAGAAAAGTCAGTCTGCGCTTGCTGTCTAAGTTGTAGTTTATCTCGCACGTTATCTCGAATTGGTATAAACTTTTTCAGTAATGCTAACCTCTCACGGGCTAGTCTGGTAGTTAATGATTCTGATGTCATTATTGGAAATGCTAACGTTTTTTCAATTGTGGGTTTCAATGCTTGCATCAATCAAACGTCTTATAGATTTCACTTTCAAAGCAATCTCTGACCGAACTTGGTACTGTTCCCCGAGTTTCTTTCTAATAGCTTCAACTATACTAAATAGCCGAATGAATAAATTAATATCATTGTTATACAAAGAAACATTAACCGCTTTTTGGATTCTTTTTATCAGTGAATACATTTTAGGTAGGACATATCTTCCATGTTTCAATTGTATATTAATTTGTTCAAATTCATTCAAAAGTCTGTCTTCATTTAAAAATTCAGAAAGTACAATTCCTTGATTTCTTAAATTTGATATTTCTGTGATGATAGATGTAATATCTTGAAATTCCATTTATTGAATATTATTAATAATGTATTTTCTTATCTTTAAAATATTTTTATCGATTCCTAATATACAAAAAAACCCAAAAAACATATACAATGCCTGTCCCTTCCTCATTCGAGGCATACATTAAAGACTTATACAATACCCTAACCCCCCAATCGAGTTCAAATGCGGGTTATATGGGTATTAGACGTGAAATCCAAGTGATTTCTTTACAAACATTGAACATATAACATGAAGCCTCATTTGGAAACCTCTTTCACGCCAAACGCCAAACGACCTCAAAGAGGCCCAGAGGGGGGACAGTACATTACATATAGGATGATTATATATACAATGCGATTATATAGGATGGTATATATACAATGATTATATATACAATGTGATTATATAGGATGATATATATACAATGAGATTATATATATACTAGGGACAGCACATTACATATAGGATGGTATATATACAATGAGATGATAGGATGGTATGATAGGGACAGTACAGGACATACAAACATGAAACAACACATGAAACAACGGGCAGACCTACACCCAATCTACCAATCAAAAGCAACCCAAGAAATTAACCATGGTTGCAGTTGAAAAAATTCAACCACACCATGTCAATGGTGTGGGAGTTTTGATTGGCATATATTGGGCTTCGCTTAAAGCCCCAAACTTTTAAAGCCCCAAACTTTTACGGCTCATATTATATATAAGGTGACTAATACTGCAGTGTCAATGTGTAGGTGTGTTATTTTTACCACTAAATACTTAATAAATAACATTTCATGGCGTTAAATGAAACTAAATACTTGAATAAAACATTTTTTTAAAGAATACAGCTGTTATATAATAATAAATATTTTTATGTTTTTTCATTAATTTTTATAATAACCGTAATAATAATTTGGATTCACGGCCATACATAACTCTGTCAAATTGTCTACCCTATATAGGTTTTTCCAACAAAACCCTAACTGCTGTTCTCAATACAGTCTTTAGAAACAAGAAACAATAACACAAAATCAAAATCGGTAATACCTAATACGTATATATACCGAGTTAACCATTAAATACGTACATGAGATCACACACATCATTAATTCAATCTAATTTCACATGTGTTTTCTACGTTTATCTAGCACAAATTACATATCCGGGAATCAATATCAAAAGTAGGATAGTCACTTGACGATCAGTAGTAATGAGGGGAAATACGAGAAAAAAAAAATAAATATATTTTATTAATAGTAATTATTGAGAGTCATTTCATGTGTATGAAAACTTTATTCTATGTCCATTTTTCTTTGAGATAGCTGTTTGATAAATCCCTTCAGCAACTTTTCGTATTGAAGGCATACATATTCCAAAATATTTTCCCGCAGCATTCATTGAATGAAAAACTATTTCTTCATTCGTCGTTGTATCAAATGATTTAACTCCCTTGCGTCGTTTTGAGTATTTTCCTGTCTTTCCTCTTTTTGTATTCTCTCTTTGAGAAATGCATTGTAAATTGGAAATCGCGTTATTTAAAGGATTAGAGTCAATATGATCAATAACATTACCATCTTTAATCAATCCATAAAATGCTTCATATACAATTCTGTGAACGTAATAGTTCTTTCTTCCAGCAGTAAATTGCAAGTATCCATGATTATTAACAAAACCAATTGGCTTTTTCAGTCTACAGTGTCTAAGATCACCATCAGCAGATATTTCATAATTAACAAGTATTGGATGTGGTATGAATTCTTGCTCCATTTATATATAATAATACTATTTGTCTAATTCATTATTTGCTTTAATTATAAATCTATTAATGTAGTCTTGAGGGGTTTTTATGATTTTGTCTTTGACAGAGTCATGGTTAGGGTTAATGATAGCGTTTTTTATTCGTTTATCATAATAACGTTTTAATTCTCTAAACCGCTTACCCCCACAATTGATACATAATTGTGATTTTCCTCGCACACCCACCCCACAATTTATGCATGGTGCCGGGCCAGTCAAATTATTTCTGACACTCTGTAAGTGATATCCACAGAATTCACCTCTACACGATTTATTACATGGGGTTACTGATCCAATCATAAGCCATTTGCAATGATTCATTATATATAAACAAAATTTTCTATTTAAATGTTTGCTTTATTTATATGAATGAAGAATTCAAGAGATTATCGGCAATCAAGCCTTATAAAAATATTAAATTCAATCTTGATAGAACCCTCGAAGATGTACCAAAAGAGCGAATAAATAATAGAAGTCTGATTAGAAAAATATGAGATTGTGTTAATGAGTTTAAACAGGACGGTGCATCACACACCTGGTCAACATTTAAAATTGATGGTGTTGTTGATGCTAGAATGAATGATGAAACAGCAGCTATGATACTATCACAACTTGGCAATAAAAGATATTTTCTCAGAGTGAAATTCATTATCAATTTAGAATCGGGCGATTGGGTTATAAGAGACAAGTTTGAGCCAATTCTCAAAGATAAGACAACAGTCATTGTTAGACGTGATTCCAGACCAGGGCTGCTAACTGGAATTGATAAACCATACTATGAAAAAGCATATCCAGAAACAGCAATTGTTTATGGGATGTATCCGTTAAATAAGAAACCTGACATTGGAAAACTAGCACCAATGAAACAGTCAACGTCAGTGGAAAAACCACTCAATTGTGTGGCACAACGTGTCATAGAACACTTTACAAATGCACTCCGTGGGAATAAATTAACCGATCTAAGACGTAAAAAATAAGTCAATGGGAGCTAACAGTGAAAGAGAACGGAGCAACTATTTTCGATATAGCTAGATTGGAAAAGTCGTTGAGATTTCCGATAACCGTTTCAACGATAACTGGCGAAGTATTACATGAATTGAAATACAATAAAAACGGAGCTCCAATCAAAATTATTGATCATAACAAACACGCATGGACATCCGCGGTTACAATATTCCCGCGAGACAGAACAGTGAAGTATATCCCAGGAGAATTTACCAAGGATGACATTCTCACTGAAGAAAGGTTATTCGATGCTATTGCTAGTTTGTGTAAAAACGACCCTGTATCAGTATGGCTACTTCATAGTTTTGAAGATGAAGAATGTCAATTTAATCAATTTGTGAAACCTAACGGTGAATTTTATCGTACTGAAAGTCTACATAATAGGATGAAAAATCTAGCAATAAGTCTCAGTGAAAACGCTAGCGTTTTTAATGGAAAATCCGACGATTACGAACAGTTACTTACAAATTGTTTTACAATTCCATCGGTTGCAGCTCATTTTGCAAGAAAGAAAAATAATTGGAAACCAACACGAAAAGAGTTTTTACAGGATGTTCAATCCAGCTGTCTGGAATATTATCATGGCGGTCTATGGAACGTTAAGTACAATCGTGAAGGTATGATATCAGTTGATATCGTTGCCTGTTATCCAGGAAGTTTTCTAGGATATGGATTCGCTGGTGAGTATTTTAAACGGTTTTGACATCCCACACATGAAATGACTCGCGTTGCTATTAATGGACCACTGCCTGATTTTGATTTGACCGGTTTTGCTCGCGTAGTATCATTTGAATTCGCTGAAGGACTTCATCCGTGTTGTTATGTTTGGATTGGTAGACACATGGCTGAAAGGATGTGGTTACCAATAGTGTTATTGCGATATATGATTGATTGTAAAATGTTAGTTTCGTTGATTGTCAGCGAAGCGATTATCTCATATCGAAAACAAACCAATGTCTGGTTACCAGAACCAGAATGTCTTGATAGTATAATCGATAAGTCTAGAAAACATATTGATGCTGATGAGGAGTACATCATTGAATGGTCAAAAAAGATATTTAATCAACGAAATAGTGAAGCAAAGGATCTCGGCCGAAGAATAATCGGTAAATTTACACAAGGTGGAAAAAAATTCAACTTTAAAAGACAATCCTCACGATTGATTATAGATGATGCCGAATACGACTTCGTTATTAAAGATGCAGTAGAGAAAAATAGATACGCAAATTGTAAAACAGCCTTCTTGTCCAATAAAACAAAGTTAGGTAGAATTGTTACTTACAGTGATGGAGAAAGCTCTGCATATCTACATTTAAGGGCTTCTATGCTGGGTTATGCATCTATCAATTTATTTGCAATGATAAATAGATTTCCTAGTATAGCAGTTAGAGTTGCAATTGATTCAATGTATGTCGATAAAAAATATATCAAAGAAGTAACTAAATTTACTAATAGCGAAGAGACTTGGGGAACATGGCGAATTAAATGTGAAATACAACGCGATTATTCTGAATCAGCAGACCTTGAGATTAAAAGCAGTTACCTGAAAAACGATAATTCTATCAGTGAAAAATCCGAAGGATTTTCTATGTCTAAAGCACCACCGATATCAGATCCAATTTGTAGATATAAAACAGTTTATTTAAACGGTTGTGGTGGATCTGGAAAGACAACACGTGTGATAGAATTATATCGAGAGAGAACGTCCATGATTGTACTCACACCAACCCATAGACTAGCGAGAGAGATAAAACAACGAAATGTTGAAGCTTGCACGTATCATAGTTTTTTTTGATACAAGGGTGATGCTTGGACTCCTGAGCGAATGGGTGAGAAATTTATTCCTGCGGTTATTATTTGGGATGAAGCATATACTGTTTCAGAAGATGTATTAAAAATGTTTCTTGATTGGTTATTGCAAAATAATACAAAAGTTATACTGTGCGGCAATCATGGTCAACCACCACCATTTGTTGGTAGAAGTCCACATAATTGGTTAAAAGGATTTGTTGATTATTACGAAGAAATTGATACTGACTATAGAGCACTCGATGAGCAGTTACGTAAGTTTAAAAAACTAATTAGATTACAACCCGATAGAATTCAATGTGAAGTAGCGCGTGAAATAATTTCTGAAACGCCTATGAATGATTTTTGGGAAACATGGAGACCAAATGATTTTGTAGTAGCAAGTAGAAAGATAGTCAGAGACAAACTTCAGAAAAAGTTGTTTGAGCTACACAAGAAAAAATTCCCAACGTTTCCAGTACCGTTGTGTTATAGACCATTGGATACACGAAAGCAGAATATTGAAGTTGAAATTCCAGGCCAGACGGAGAAACAGATTCTAGTGTTAAATGATATTGTGCTAGTTGATATCAATGCTGTAGAAGATGCATTATGCGCTGATAAATCACCATGGACGCTTGGTTATGTAACAACAATACACTCGTCACAAGGATTGACCATCACAGATACAATTGTTTGGATAGTTGATAATCGCATTGAATGGTCAAATTTAGTCTATCTCGCAGTGTCCAGAGTACGACGAATAAATCAACTACGAAGGATTGTTTTCGATGATGATTTTAATGCAAACGATGATAGCACTGATATTAGCATCATTAATAAAAAACTCTCCGGTTACAAACAACAGGACAAAAAAAAAAAAAACACGAGAATTTGATATTGATGCTGAAGTAATAATCGCATTAAAAGAACAACAGAATAATCACTGCGCCAGTTGCAATTGTATAATGCACTGGCAGTATTCGGATAAAGACCCTCGACAATTCACCGTAGACAGAAAAAATAACAGTCTTGGTCATGTCAGAAACAATGTGATGTTGACCTGTCTTGAGTGTAATAGACGTAACGGAGCTAGTTAAGACCATGTGGCGGTAATTGAGTATCGTCCGGAATGACTTGTAGTTGTTCGCGTGTAAAACCACGCTGAGGTGCAGTTGAATCCAATCTGTAGATTGGAGGTCTACCAGTTGATCGCGTTATAGTTGAAATTTTATGCATAGTAACACTCCATATAGGATCAGTAGCTCTTGTTTTACCACCTTCAAGTTCTCCTGGTTCGTATAAATATCTCACAGTAACATCACCGAGAAGTGGCTGAGTGCTAACCCGCTGTGGTTGTTCGGGTATATATATTTTTTTTATTGCAATATTTGGTTTCATATTAATAGTTCGAGTAATCTCGTTATTTAACGCTGCAACTAAACTCGGTAATCTTTGGACCCATTCACGAGATCGTTTTTCTTGGATGAATTCTTTTGCATATTGATATCCAAATAACCGTTCTGCAAGAGTTCGATTAAATCGTTCTACAATTGCCTGATCACGATGTAACGCAGTATGTCCCCGTCGTATTGTAACATTATGAGTTTTCATTGTTGATAGAACAGCACCTTGAAACTCTTTGCCAGGATCAACTTGTAATAGATTTGGCCATCTTAGAGGACCTCGTCGATAAATCCTTTCAAATGCAGAAGCGACTTCAGAAGCTGACTTTGTTTTTAATGGTTCTGCTTGTTTAAATCGACTCGCAATATCAACTACAGTTAGCGCGTATTTGTAACCATGGTCATGTGGTAAAAACAATAAATCAGCCTGATGAACTTCATTGGGTACAGTAACATCAAAATGAGAATAATTAATTTGTTTAGGCGGTGGTAGATAAATTTGCCATATAGCTTGTTTGGATAACCAATCTTCCGCAGTGGACTTTTTCACTTTTGCAACGTTAGCGAGTTTACTGATTGCTGCTTTACCCCTCCAGTATCCTTTCGGAGAATAATAAATAGATTCCATACTATAAAAACACTAATGTTTTTAATTACCAGCACCTAACACCAATTTGCCTTTCATAGCTGATTTGACCAACCATGAAGCCAATTTTTCTTTGAAGGATTTATCGGGAATAGCATTTAACGCATGAATTAATTTTACATCCGCGAGATGTCTTTGTTGCAAATTATTACTTTTATATGCAACATCATGAGCATGACATGCCTTATCAATAGCATTTATCGGATACTCACCAGGCCGGGGCTGATTTTGATCATCAAGTCTGATATCTAATCTCGTTCCGGGACCACAGTAACTATATCCTGGAAGGTGTTTTTCTCCGGGGTATTTTGCCCATGGGGTTCCGGGGAGTTTTCCAAGTTTTGCGGCAATATCACCTCCGAGTTGCTTTTTTTAAAAAATATAAATTTTTTTGTACCACATGTTACACACTTCCCAGTAAGCGCTAGTCTATTGTTTTTAGTTGTAATGGTTGTCTGATCGGTTGTATCAGTACGCTGTTTACATTTAACACAATATAGATCCATAATTTATATATAGCGTTATGAATATAATTGATTTTTCAGCGACTAAAAGAAGAGAACCGGTAAAACACCACGCAGCACTTCCGAATTCTGTCCGTGCCATTATAATCGGACCATCTGGATCGGGTAAAACACAATTGCTGCTTAATTTGATAATGCGATTTATGAAGTGGGATAAATTATATTTAGTTGCACCATCCGTAGATGATCAACGGTGATATGAAGTGCTAAAAGATTATAATGAAAATGCATCAGAAATTAAAGGTGAAAGTGTAATTGACTTTATTACTGATATTAATGATGCACCATCAGTAGAAGATCTCGATGGAGACATAAATAATCTTGTAGTGTACGATGATGTAATGTTAGATAATCCAAAGAACCCTGCTAGAATATTTTCCCGAGGTAGGCATAAAAACACTGATGTGATATATGTCACTCAACGATATACTCAAATTCCAAAAGTGATTCGCGATAACTGCAATATTCTTGCTGTATTCAATGGTGTTGATACACATACGCTACGACATATTTGGCAGACATGGTGTTCCGATATGGACTTCAATGGATTTAAAAATTACTTTAGTCATGCTCAGTCAGTCCCATATGGATTTATAACAATAAATTTACACGACCCTCGGTCACGATATCGTATTGGACTTGATCAAATATTTGGTTAAATCATTTGTATTAATCAGCAGCAGGGGGGGGCGAGATGACAACATATTTGCGACGTAGATGGCAGCAATTTTGAGGGTGGTTATGACAACATATTTGCGACAAAATCGCTAAGGCTCCATTTTACAAATGGGGTCTTTATTTTTTTTTTTGTTAAAATATGAGATTTCGTAGGAAGGCTCCATTGGGCATTCTGAGGCTTTAAATGGCGGTCTATGGAACGTTAAGTACATTCGTGAAAGTATGATATCAGTTGATATCGTTGCCTGTTATCCAGGAAGTTTTCTAGGATATGGATTCGCTGGTGAGTATTTTAAACGGTTTGGACATCCCACACATGAAATGACTCGCGTTGCTATTAATGGACCACTGCCTGATTTTGATTTGACCGGTTTTGCTCGCGTAGTATCATTTGAATTCGCTGAAGGACTTCATCCGTGTTGTTATGTTTGGATTGGTAGACACATGGCTGAAAGGATGTGGTTACCAATAGTGTTATTGCGATATATGATTGATTGTAAAATGTTAGTTTCGTTGATTGTCAGCGAAGCAATTATCTCATATCGAAAACAAACCAATGTCTGGTTACCAGAACCAGAATGTCTTGATAGTATAATCGATAAGTCTAGAAAACATATTGATGCTGACGAGGAGTACATCATTGAATGGTCAAAAGAGATATTTAATCAACGAAATAGTGAAGCAAAGGATCTCGGCCGAAGAATAATTGGTAAATTTACACAAGGTGGAAAAAAATTCAACTTTAAAAGACAATCCTCACGATTGATTATAGATGATGCCGAATACGACTTCGTTATTAAAGATGCAGTAGAGAAAAATAGATACACAAATTGTAAAACAGCCTTCTTGTCCAATAAAACAAAGTTAGGTAGAATTGTTACTTACAGTGATGGAGAAAGCTCTGCATATCTACATTTAAGGGCTTCTATGCTGGGTTATGCATTTATCAATTTATTTGCAATGATAAATAGATTTCCTAGTATAGCAGTTAGAGTTGCAATTGATTCAATGTATGTCGATAAAAAATATATCAAAGAAGTAACTAAATTTACTAATAGCGAAGAGACTTGGGGAACATGGCGAATTAAACGTGAAATACAACGCGATTATTCTGAATCAGCAGACGTTGAGATTAAAAGCAGTTACCTGAAAAACGATAATTCTATCAGTGAAAAATCCGAAGGATTTTCTATGTCTAAAGCACCACCGATATCAGATCCAATTTGTAGATATAAAACAGTTTATTTAAACGGTTGTGGTGGATCTGGAAAGACAACACGTGTGATAGAATTATATCGAGAGAAAACGTCCATGATTGTACTCACACCAACCCATAGACTAGCGAGAGATATAAAACAACAAAATGTTGAAGCTTGCACGTATCATAGTTTTTTTTGATACAAGGGCGATGCTTGGACTCCTGAGCGAATGGGTGAGAAATTTATTCCAGCGGTTATTATTTGGGATGAAGCATGTACTGTTTCAGAAGATGTATTAAAAATGTTTCTTGACTGGTTATTGCAAAATAATACAAAAGTTATATTGTGTGGCAATCATGGTCAACCACCACCATTTGTTGGTAGAAGTCCACATAATTGGTTAAAAGGATTTGTTGATTATTACGAAGAAATTGATACTGACTATAGAGCACTCAATGAGCAGTTACGTGAGTTTAAAAAACTAATTAGATTACAACCCGATAGAATTCAATGTGAAGTAGCGCGTGAAATAATTTCTGAAACGCCTATGAATGATTTTTGGGAAACATGGAGACCAAATGATTTTGTAGTAGCAAGTAGAAAGATAGTCAGAGACGCACTTCAGAAAAAGTTGTTTGAGCTACACAAGAAAAAATTCCCAACGTTTCCAGTACCGTTGTGTTATAGACCATTGGATACACGAAAGCAGAATATTGAAGTTGAAATTCCAGGCCAGACGGAGAAACAGATTCTAGTGTTAAATTATATTGTGCTAGTTGATATCAATGCTGTAGAAGATGCATTATGCGCTGATAAATCACCATGGACGCTTGGTTATGTAACAACAATACTCTCGTCACAAGGATTGACCATCACGGATACAATTGTTTGGATAGTTGATAATCGCATTGAATGGTCAAATTTAGTCTATCTCGCAGTGTCCAGAGTACGACGAATAAATCAACTACGAAGGATTGTTTTCGATGATGATTTTAATGCAAACGATGATAGCACTGATATTAGCATCATTAATAAAAAACTCTCTGGTTACAAACAACAGGACAAAAAAAAACCAACGAGAATTTGATATTGATGCTGAAGTAATAATCGCATTAAAAGAACAACAGAATAATCACTGCGCCAGTTGCAATTGTATAATGCACTGGCAGTATTCGGATAAAGACCCTCGACAATTCACCGTAGACAGAAAAAATAACAGTCTTGGTCATGTCAGAAACAATGTGATGTTGACCTGTCTTGAGTGTAATAGACGTAACGGAGCTAGTTAAGACCATGTGGCGGTAATTGAGTATCGTCCGGAATGACTTGTAGTTGTTCGCGTGTAAAACCACGCTGAGGTGCAGTTGAATCCAATCTGTAGATTGGAGGTCTACCAGTTGATCGCGTTATAGTTGAAATTTTATGCGTAGTAACACTCCATATAGGATCAGTAGCCCACCTTCAAGTTCTCCTGGTTCGTATAAATATCTCACAGTAACATCACCGAGAAGTGGCTGAGTGCTAACCCGCTGTGGTTGTTCGGGTATATATTTTTTTTTTTTATTGCAATATTTGGTTTCATATTAATAGTTCGAGTAATCTCGTTATTTAACGCTGCAACTACACTCGGTAACCTTTGGACCCATTCACGAGATCGTTTTTCTTGGATGAATTCTTTTGCATATTGATATCCAAATAACCGTTCTGCAAGAGTTCGATTAAATCGTTCTACAATTGCCTGATCACGATGTAACGCAGTATGTCCCCGTCGTATTGTAACATTATGAGTTTTCATTGTTGATAGAACAGCACCTTGAAACTCTTTGCCAGGATCAACTTGTAATAGATTTGGCATTCTTAGAGGACCTCGTCTATAAATCCTTTCAAATGCAGAAGCGACTTCAGAAGCTGACTTTGTTTTTAATGGTTCTGCTTGTTTAAATCGACTCGCAATATCAACTACAGTTAGCGCGTATTTGTAACCATGGTCATGTGGTAAAAACAATAAATCAGCCTGATGAACTTCATTGGGTACAGTAACATCAAAATGAGAATAATTAATTTGTTTAGGCGGTGGTAGATAAATTTGCCATATAGCTTGTTTGGATAACCAATCTTCCGCAGTGGACTTTTTCACTTTTGCAACGTTAGCGAGTTTACTGATTGCTGCTTTACCCTTCCAGTATCCTTTCGGAGAATAATAAATAGATTCCATACTATAAAAACACTAATGTTTTTAATTACCAGCACCTAACACCAATTTGCCTTTCATAGCTGATTTGACCAACCATGAAGCCAATTTTTCTTTGAAGGATTTATCGGGAATAGCATTTAACGCATGAATTAATTTTACATCCGCGAGATGTCTTTGTGTTGCAATTTATTGCTTTTATATGCAACATCATGAGCATGACATGCCTTATCAATAGCATTTATCGGATACTCACCAGGCCGGGGTTGATTTTGATCATCAAGTCTGAGATCTAATCTCGTTCCGGGACCACAGTAACTATATCCTGGAAGGTGTTTTTCTCCGGGGTATTTTGCCCATGGGGTTCCGGGGAGTTTTCCAAGTTTTGCGGCAATATCACCTCCGAGTTGCTTTTTTTTAAAAATCTAAATTTTTTTGTACCACATGTTACACACTTCCCAGTAAGCGCTAGTCTATTGTTTTTAGTTGTAATGGTTGTCTGATCGGTTGTATCAGTACGCTGTTTACATTTAACACAATATAGATCCATAATTTATATATAGCATTATGAATATAATTGATTTTTCAGCGACTAAAAGAAGAGAACCGGTGAAACACCACGCAGCACTTCCGAATTCTGTCCGTGCCATTATAATCGGACCATCTGGATCGGGTAAAACACAATTGCTGCTTAATTTGATAATGCGATTTATGAAGTGGGATAAATTATATTTAGTTGCACCATCCGTAAATGATCAACGGTGATATGAAGTGCTAAAAGATTATAATGAAAATGCATCAGAAATTAAAGGTGAAAGTGTAATTGACTTTATTACTGATATTAATGATGCACCATCAGTAGAAGATCTCGATGGAGACATAAATAATCTTGTAGTGTACGATGATGTAATGTTAGATAATCAAAAGAACCCTGCTAGAATATTTTCCCGAGGTAGGCATAAAAACACTGATGTGATATATGTCACTCAACGATATACTCAAATTCCAAAAGTGATTCGCGATAACTGCAATATTCTTGCTGTATTCAATGGCGTTGATACACATACGCTACAAAATATTTGGCAGAGATGGTGTTCCGATATGGACTTCAATGGATTTAAAAATTACTTTAGTCATGCTCAGTCAGTCCCATATGGATTTATAACAATAAATTTACACGACCCTCGGTCACGATATCGTATTGGACTTGATCAAATATTTGGTTAAATCATTTGTATTAATCAGCAGCAGGGGGGGGGCGAGATGAGAACATATTTGCGACGTAGATGGCAGCAATTTTGAGGGTGGTTATGACAACATATTTGCGACAAAATCGCTAAGGCTCCATTTTACAAATGGGGTCTTTATTTTTTTTGGGTTAAAATATGAGATTTCGTAGGAAGGCTCCATTGGGCATTCTGAGGCTTTAATCGATTTTGTCACAAAATTTTGTAGGGTTCGCCCCCTCCTACTACTAAAGGGAATTAAAGGTTCTTTGAACAATACCTAAGATATACAAAGTCTCTTTTAAATAACCAGTATAACTAGTGAGGCAACCTGGAGAAACTTTTTTTTTTTCTTTAAAATTTTAACCCTATGCTAAATACGAAACTGTAGAGCGCCACCTTAAAAACAAATATAAACATTTATGAAATTATTTTTCTTATTTTCATATTTTTATGTATGATGTTCTGAGTAAAATGGTACATTAACAATGATTTTATTCATGAAAATAAGCTAATTATGCTTATTTTTGCTCTAGCATACATAATTTGATATGAGGCATGTTTGGGTGAGTAGTGACCTTCATTATGGGGAAATTAGAAGTTTTAGAATATAGGAATAAAGTCAACTTAAATTGAAAAATGTTGCATTAAGTAAAAGAAATCCATAGTGAAAATGTTTTATTTCATTTATTTACAATGAAGTTAAAAAATAAATGATAACAAAAAAATTTGCTTTCTTCCATATCAAAGAATTAGTTAATATTTACTCTTTGACCTTTGACCTTTATGAACCTCACCTGTTATATCCCTTTTATAACTGTAAAATTTATTGTTGACATCTCAGGAATAAATATGGCTAGTTTCATGTTCCTGTCTATCAGCATAACACTGGTTGCTATGTTGACAAAATGCAATGCGCATTTTTAAAATAGTTCACTTTTTATCATAAGGAGGAGGGGCTGTACCGGTTTAAGACTCTGACTCTAATAAATGCTGTTCTGAGGATGGAAATACATGACAATTATTACAAAGGACTGTTTTGATGCTTGTGACTTAAATATTTCAGTCGTACAATCAAAATTAAATCATACAATAATAATACCTATATTCTCTTTATGGTGGCGCTCACCAGTTATTATGTACTTTTGAGAGAGAGATGTATGTAAGGTGAAGTTGTTTGCATTTTAAACATGCACAGTGCAGAGAATGTTGGCATACCTATATACTACTTTCATGTAATGTGGATGAAATTTCTTTGGATATTGTACTTTTGGAAATTTTAAATGATCTTGGGACACTGCTAACTAAAATGACTGCTCCCTTGTGCTCCAAAAATCAACCTAAATTTGTCTAAAGTACACTATTCTTGGCAGCTATTAAAATATGGAAAATGAATTTTGCCAAACTAGATAATACCAGCTTCTAAAAGTGCAATGACTGAATTACCAAATACATAAAATGTAAAAAAAGTTATCAGCTCTTTTTTTTTTACAATTTACCTCTGAAGTTTGAGAAGTGAAAATGAGCAAGTAGAGCTAGCACGTTTTTGAAAGGTGCACATCTGGAGTAAGGCCAAGCTGTATATTCTCTAACCCATATTACACCCATCAATCATACATCAAAATAAAGGGAATTAAAGGTTCTTTGAACAACACCTAAGATATACAACGTCTCTTTTAAATAACCAGTATAACTAGTGAGGCAACCCGGAGAAACTCTTTTTCTTTAAAATTTTAACCCTATGCTAAATATGAAACTGTAGAGCGCCACCTAAACCACTGATTAATATTGGGCACTTTATTGATATTACTTATGCGATAACATTTAAAACAGTGTTTAATTGCCCAGTTGAAATGACACATGGCTGACTATTAGTATAGGCAGGATCTGCATGTGGTGTAATGTTTTTTTTAATTCTACCCTCTTTACTTGATGTAGTACAAAAGACATCATTAACATGATATTACAAAAAAGGTCTATGTTTAATTCATTGTAACAATGCAACATATGGAGATCAAAATGAGGCATTTTGTTATGTCCTAGTGGAATGCTTGCTGGAATCATTACGATAGCCAACTAGATCTTTTCACATTTAAATACCTGGGGACATAACATATTTACAATGATTACTGTACAACCAAAAAAGAGGAAACTGAAAACTGAATTTCATTTGACAAGATTTAATTAATTATTTCTTAAACTGTTTTCACTAGCAGCCATTACTAATATTCTCACTGATCAATATTTTGTAATATTATTTTGCATCATACTGCAAATTTCATGTTCATTCAAATTTTCGGGAACTAACTGCCATTTTTGTTGACTGAGAGTGATACTTCAAGGTTTAAAAAAGTCACTTTTGGTCCCAACTTTGTTCACATTCAAGAATTATCGGCTTATTTTGAGGGTATTATATAATCAAACAAATGTGCATCTGCCCCCCTCCCTTCCTCCAATTAAAAATCATGAGTGCAAATTATCTGGGTGAACTAAAATAAGTAAGAGATCTATTGTGATATTTACTATCAATTAGTCATTTTTACATCACTACAATCATGAACTTTTAAATTTCATTTCTTTCAATTACTACAATGATTTCATACTAGAATTTCTTCTGTTCATATTCAATATAAGAATTTTTACAGATAAATCTGAGACAACATGGTACCTGTAAAACAAACCATCAAAGGCATTGAAAAGATTATAGCACATTTGTATAAAAAAATTGATTTTGTCACTTTAGTCCATTTAAAGTCAACATTTTAATTTGAGATCATTAGTTGTATATTTCCACCATTTTTGTATCTACAGTGGTCCCCCTCTTACATGGCCACCCCTTATGCACAGGGAAAGGGACCTTAAAAGATGGGTGGACATTCCAGAGGAGTACAAAATTTTTTGTGAGAAATATATGTAATATAAGTAATAAGAAAGCTACATACTTTAAAGCATTCAATTAATTCATTTAATATCTTCATTTAAAAATAGCATTAATTATTAAATGGTTTTCCTTGTTATAATAATAGACTTATTTCAACTGAATATGCATTAATAGTTCTTATTTTTCGCATAAGCATGACATGGGAGTGGGTATTGTTGTCATGCACATTGCAAAACCATTTAAAAATGTCATTTAAATCTAGGTATAATCATAATTCTCTTTTCATTTGCTCCATTTTCCTACTGCTGCTGAATAACCTCCTTATCGGCTAGGACATTGTTTATTCAAGTCTTTTCTACATAAAATTGTTTACCAAGTCCCCCTCCCCATCTCACCTGATGTTGAGTAGAATAACTGACTTTCTTTTAAAATAATTACCTCTGTTTTCATGATGACATGTTAATGTTTGGTAATGATTCATTCAGATGCTGCTAACTGTATGAGATTTAATTATGCAGATGAAACTTTTGTAGAGTAAATGAAATGCCTTCTTCATTGAGGAGCAATAAATGTATTACCGTGTGATTTTACAGTCTTTGTCTAATACCCTGTTTTGTTCAAGGTTAGTTTCTCTGTGTGTTAATGAACAAATCTATTTTTAGCCTATGCTGACCTATGATGATCTTGACAATCATGTCCAGTTGTAGTCATCAAATAGAAGAACTAAACAATTGCGTGAGCCAAAAACTCATTCATAACATTAAGCTCATTTTCTGTAAATGTTGGCTTTTATAGACAATCATATAATATTAATCTTAGTGTTACATGTACTTTACTTCTTTCAGTAATGGAAACTTGACATTGGGAGACATGTATTGAGGACAGAGATAGTCTGATTACTTAGGTTAAAGCATGTCTGCCTCGGATGCGGGAGGTTGTGGGTTTGATCCCTGGTCGAGTCATACCAAAGACTTACAAAAATGGTACTAACAGCTGCTTTGTTTGACATTCAGCATTAAAAGGTTAGTGTTAGGACTGGTTGGCTTGGTGTCAGGATAATGTGACTGGGTGGGACATCATGCTACATGTCTGCGATATGATGCCCCAGTGCTAAACATCACTATAAACTGCCACACTGCAGACATTGTAATAATATGACTGAGAAATTGTTAAAGCTACACTGAAAAATCATACTCACATCACTGATTACTTACCTTACATCACATTATGAATTAATTATTGGTTCTGGAGACGTGTGAAATAAAAAGTGGCTGCCTTGTAAGGGGAACATTTTTGTACTAATATGCTGGCCATGTTAGAGGGGTGGCCATTCCTGAGGGGTACTTCTGAACATAAACTCGTCAGTGCCAAAAGATTCTGGCCATAAGAAGCGGGTGGCTGCTGGTTGGGGGTGGGGAATTCAAGAGGGGGACTACTTTAATAGACCAAACTGTCACAGAAGCTGTGGCAATTACCCTATTTAATGATTTCCCATGGTCTCTAAATACAACTGATTAAGAAAGAAGAACTTAAATGTTATTTCAATGTTTTGGAAAGTTTTAGAGACACTTATGATGATGAAGTAACTATAATTACCTCATAAACTCTGAACCTGATGGTATCATTGACCGCTAATACATCTGACAGAACTTGCTGACAATCAATGTACAGGGCATCGAGCCCACTGCTTGAAATACCTGTTAAGAAAGGAATAATAAGTTAGCTTGATTATGGATTTTTAAATTTTTTTACTAAGTTGTCAATCTACCAGCAATTTTGTAAAATTCTCCAAGAAGTATCGAGAAATTTTTGATAACCTAACTATTTGTGTAGAATGAAATGCAGTAGATTATTTAACTTAATCAAGTGGTGAAGTTTTGTGGATGGGATGAAGAACTTGGCTGCCAATGTTTGCAGCAATCATCTCATTCTAGCCAGTGATGTTCCCAGAACTAAAAAGTTTCAAACTGACCTGGGACGTATCTTTCATGTAACTCAGACACTACTAAATGTAAGAATGTTTCCTATTAATTGTTCACTTTAAGAAATTAAAAAAATTTCTATGAATCTTTTTTGTTTTCTGGATTTTCCAGATATATTGCAATATGCAACACAATACACTGTCGTGTATCAGATTGAACCACAATATGACAATTCTGGCAATACCCTACACTATTAATTAGAAGGCAAACAAGGTTGGCAATTGAAGCAATAAGGGTAAACTCTCAGACACCAAAACCTTACTCAATAGAAAAAAACACTTAAGTCATCTACATATGGATGTAGACTGCATCTAAATTTCATTAGCCAGATCCAAGCAATTTTCTCTATAACTTTGCTAACAAAGTTGGCACTGTAAAAACCTAAACAAAAGAAAAAAATATTACAATGGAAGCTCCCTCTGTACTTTATCATTTATTTTGTGCTGCTCCCACGTAACCTATTCCAGAAATCCTGTCGCTGCATTCAGGAATCAAAGTCTTTGTTATCATTTGTTGTTGCTCCTGAACACCACACCAAATATGATCTTCCTCCCTTAATCAGTATAGCTATCAATTGGTATGGATGGAGTTCAGAATGTTGAAAATGTGACAATTGACCCTTAGCATTTCCTCATTTACTACTTGTCCTAAAACACTGTGCCAAACACCACTCTCCCTCAATCATTGTGGATAAAGCACGGGCCAGAAAAATTTGCATTCTGAAAAAAATATTTAGCTAGAAACAAAAATGTAAAATAAATTGGCTTGTAGTAAAAAATTTATTCAAAGTAGTGAAAAATGAATCAAGCTTGGTGAAATCAATGGTGAAGTTTTTAACAATGTCAGGTCTAGGTCTATTAAATTTTTACTTGGACCTGACTTATAAGTGTGTATACATGGTAATCTGAAATGTTTCCAACAGCAAGCAAAGTAGTGTACAAAAGAATAAATATTACTTACATTCTGCAAACGATACATTGTAAACTATACACTACAACTATGCTTAACATAACTAATTAGGAATTGGGCAGCTGTTATAAATCTTTCTGACATCCAATAATGGGGCTGTGGCTGTTCAGGTGGTAAAGTGTTGAATTTGTATTCAAATGATCAGTTTTGATAAATGTGTCCTTGGGAAAGGTGTTTAGGTCCCATTTCATTGGCACGATAGTGCAGCTAAGACCCACAAGACTAACAAACACACATCCAATAAAATCTGCATTCCACCTTTTTAAGGACTGCGAAGGGGACTTTTTCAAATATTCTATTAAATCATTTCCGCTATAAAGAATATTGTGTAAACATATTTACTTTCTTTTACACTTTAGATTTTCAAAAAACTTGTATGACAATAATGCATATTTTAGAGAATAAATTCTGTAATGCTATACTACAATACAATTACAACACTATCAAAGTTTTTAGAAGGACGAAACTGGGGCAGGAATAGAAAAAATGTTCAAACTAACCTATTGCTATGAGAGACTCTCCTGCAGTTTTAGCTACCTCCAGATTGTCATCAGCTATACATCTGACCAGCTGCTGAACAATGTCCACATTCTGTGCCAATTCCTCTACTGCCTCCTTACTCACACGGCATATCTGGAAAGGAACACAACCATGGTTATTTTAATGATTTTACCATACACTTAAGTATTTTTACCTGGAGTTAAATTAATTTTCATTATCGGAAGTCCTACTTCTCTTGTAATTAGTTTTAACTGACAGGAATACTTAGTTTACCTTAATTACAGGTATAAACAGTTAATCAACTAACATACAAAGTAACTTAATTTGTCCTTAGTTTTCAAAACTTGACTAAATCCAAAAAAGCCACATTTACCTGGTAGTTTGAATTAATCTCAGAAATATGTACCATATTTGCTTGCCTATAAACTGAGGTAGAGTATAAGTCAAATTTGCTAATTTGTACATTTTCCTTCCTTCATCCATATATCAACCAAAGTAGAGAATAAGGCAAGGCTATATCCATACCTTGATGTCTTTTTCACTAATAACTTCCAGTTTCATAATTATTAAATGTACCACTGTATATTATTGCAGATTACAGTAGTCCCCCTCTTGAACGGCCCCCTCACCAGCGGCCACCCGCTCCTTATGGCCAGAATCTGAAGGCACAGACGAATTTGTGTTCAAAATTACCTCTCACGAAAGGCCACCCGGCTAATGCGACAAGCGGCCAGCATATTTTTACAAAAACATAAAATTTACCCCTCACAAGCAGCCGCATTTTATTTTGTAATATGTATCTAGAACAATTTTTTTTCCTAATTGTGTTAAGTAATCCGATTTCTGTTTCCCGATGTCCGATTTTCGTTCTTCAAAAAAGTGTTCTACAGGTACCACTAAGGTTAATATTACATCCTTTACACCTCACGAGAAGCCACATTTATTCCTTAAAGCCGAGAAAGACTCATATTTTATTCCTTACATAAAGGTAATCCGTATATCCTTACTGCATGTTATCATAAGATGTCTGGTTTATCCACTGATAATTGTTAAGATTACACTTAGTAATAGTAGTAACATCAGAGAATGGGCAATATTGATGGACAAGACCAAAGTCTGCGCCGAAAATGGTTTGATAGCCTTTATGGCTTTCCTTTGCAAGATGTTGAACTTACATAATTAATGGCTATTACTCGACAATTGTAAAGTTTAACGGCTGCGATGTAATATTGTTCAGATCAAATCGGTGTACTTATCCAGACCATTTTTCGCACTTAGAGTAAAAAAAAAATAATGTAAAAACAATAGGGTACCCGACTGCGACTAATGAATCACGTGACAATCGCTGCCTTTAAAAAATATGCGGCATGTTTAAATGCAGAAAAAAATTGTTTATCAGTCTTGTAGTTGCAACACTGATGATTATAACTAGACCTAATGTCAAGATCACACGGTCAGCATTGGCTAAAAAGAGAAACAGGCTACTAGACAAAGACCGAAAAATCACGTGACAACACAACTTGTCGCTTCTTTACGAAGAAAGAATTTCATCCGCTCAACAAATGTGTCGTCTGCATAATTAAATCGCATACAGTTAGCAATATCGGAATAACCCATTACCAAACATTAACATGTCATCACATAAACGAAGATGATTATTTCAGAAAACGTCGGTTATTATAGTTTACGATATCGGGAGAGGTGGGGAGGGGGACTGGTCAAACAAATTTAGGTAGAAAAGACTCAAATAAAACAATTTTATGTTGAAAAGACTCGAATAAATAACATCGTAACCGATAAGTTATTTAGCAACAGTGGGAAAATGGAGCAAATGGAAAGAGAATTGCGTATGTACCAAGATTCAAATGACGTTTTTGAATGGTTATGCAATGTGCATGACAACAACCGCTCGCATATCACGCTTATGCCAAGAATAAGAACTATTAATTCATATTCTGTTGAAATAAGTCAACTATTATAGCACAAGAACCGTTCAGTATTTAATGTTGCTTTTAAACGAAGATATTAAATGCTTTGAAAAATGAAGCTTTCTTACTACGTACATATACTTCTCACAAAAAATTTAGTCCCTCTCTGGAAAGGCCACCCGCCTTATAAGGCCACTTTCCCGGTGCAGAAGGGGTGGCCGTATAAGAGGGGGACTACTGTATTGTCAATTGGGAGATTTCATCACTGATTCTAACATGCATTTTCCAGTATTGTTTTGAAGAGAGAGAGGCATAGCTGTTCTATTTCATTCTTCCTTCATGCACCTGATTATAAAAGTTAATTTGACCCTGACAAAAGATTTCAGCCCTTCTTCAAAACCATGTGGTTCTTGCAACAATGGATATTGTAATTAAAACTAGAAGAAATTATTCATTCAGAGGTATTAATTGATAACGGAAGACTTGGATATTAGCAAGGTCACTATTGTCAGGTAACTGAATAATACACCTCATAATGGGGCATATTTTTAAATCACAAGTTGCAAAAAGAAAAATGCAATGGAATAACTATATCGTTGTCATGATTATTCATTTTCAAGCTTGTTTTTTCTAATATATGTGATCATATATGCTGCTTTAGTGCAATTGCACATGAATTTAATAGTGACAATCATGTAAAATTTTTACAAATCCTTCTCAATGTTGGGTCCTATATTTTTCATACACAATCTCTTCCCCAAAATGATAGTTATGATTTACACATTATTTTCATACTCTGAAAATTGTAAAAGTATTTTACATCCCAAAAATTACATGACATACCATAAAGTGATGTGACATAATTCATATGCAAATCGATTTGGAGTATACGACTTACTAAGACTCAGACCTTCTGGTCCAAAAGTATCAACTTACAGGCTGGCAAATATGACAGTTGTAAAGTTGAGATTACTTAATCTATAATATCAGTGACCACTGGTCTGCATAGATGAAAACTATGGTTTGACGACATCTATGGACTTTCTCTCATATCCGCTTATGTAGGTCGTTTCAAACCAGTCTGGAAATATTTATGATTTTCTTATTATCTGGTGAAGTTTGCTTGTTGAAGAGGTCTGTTCATTAGAATGTGGCTTTTCAAGTCTGAGCCAAATACCACACAAAACTTGGTGAAAAAAACTTGAATATGCCTATGGCAATATAAGAGTATGGGATGAATATGAACAAATTTGACTTAACCAATGCATTGGAAAAGTCATAAGAACTGGGACTAAATCTCCATTGAGTATAAATTAAAATTCTCTAACCTGTACAACAATATACATGTGTATATATATATCTTGTTTCTTGCTTTTCTCACTGTTTTCCATTTGCTTTCCACAAACTGACTCCTACACCCTTCATTCCATTTTCCCTATTCAATTTCCTAAATACATTTGACAGTATTTGATCTATATTAAAATTTGTTTCCAATTTATGTCAGTAATGTTGCAAGAGTATGTGGAGAGCAGAATCAATCTTCTGAAAGATGGGGGAAAAATCCAGTAAATTTCAATCATAAGTTGCAGTGATTCCAGGAAAAAAAATAGGCTTGAAAAGAAGTGACAATGAAAATGAATTGGTAACATATTTTCAGGATTGGCAACAAATTAACAATAACAAATTGTAGAGGGCGGAGAATGATCAATGCAAAACTACCTGGCTTAAGCTGAGGAGTTTCACTGGTACTCCGGGATGTTTGAGACCCAAAAGCAAGTCATCATGAAAATGGTGCAGGAGAACTGAAGCATCCACTGCTGATAACAGTTTCTTGAGAACTTCACAGCATGACTCTAGTTGGTTACTGACAAGAAAGCACAACAGATATACATCTTTGTCATTTGCCATGTTAGGCAAATCACAACAAATCTATTATCTTTTATTTTTGATATATGACAATGCTAAGTTTACAACTTGTATTTTGTTTGGAAGTGTACCAAATGCTTTAAAGAAAACATTTATTTTTCTTATTTTCAAATTTCAATTTCTAGTAATTTTTTAAAAGCTTGCACACATGATATATGCCAAGGGTTACATGAAACACCCAAATCATATATATACTAATGACTTATAAATTTGCTTTCCACTGTTGCATGATGCCCAAGTAACAAATACCTTACCACATTTACCATATACGTTGGGTCAATATAAATTAATTTTAAAAGTAATTTTTCTGTGTACTGCATGTCCTGGTACACATCATTTTTTCGAGTTGAAAGTTATGGGACACCTTTTAAATCATTCAATTATATGTCAAAAAATTTACTGCAACTGAAATTTTTTTTTCATAACTATATAATCCACTGCAGCAACACAACCCATCTCCTGCACACGTCTGATCCATTCTTTTGGTAATGAATATTATTTATCTTTCTCATACTATGCAAAATTGTTACAGGTAACACATCACCTGGAGAGCAAACAGCAACGACGGAAGTCAGATTTTCAAATCTGCACAAGTCAGACTAATTCTTACATTTTTACCCCCATCTTATCATCAGTCCATCCAGGAACATTACAATTTCACCAAATTAATGATTAAATTGTTGGTGAAATCATATGCTTTTTTTCTGGCTTTCACAAATTCATCACATTTTCCCCAATTCTTCTGGGCGATGCTGAGTCACTGACTTCTGTGCACAAAGAACTATATTGTGCCACTTTAAAATTTGTTCCATTGTTTCAATTTATTTTTAAAATTTCAGTGAATAAAGTTAGATTCCATATCTTGGCCATCTTAAAAACAAACATCAATAAATAAAATAAATCGGCATGCTTAAAGGAATCCAGTCTATTTTTGATATATACAGTCTACTTTTGATATTGGCTTGCTTTACAATAAAATCACCTTTGTATTGATATCCTTTAAAAAACAAAGAAACCAAAGTCAGCTTGCTCTGTAATAAAAATATCCTTTGTCTTTGATGTTTTGTCGTAGTTCAAAGATTGAGTTTGCTGCTCACTGCCAGATGTGTTTATTCACCAGTGGGTTTCTATGTGCTTGGCATCTGTAGTAACAATTAATACGAAGGAGCATTGTAATGATACTTTTATAACCTGTGCTAGCAAAAAGATTGTTACTTACACTTAAGTGAATGTGTTTTCAAATAATGATTTTTATTTTCAAGATAATGTCATACAGTAGACCTGGATATAACATACCACTAAAACTAAAACAATGTTATGTCTTATATTGTAGGACTACATATGAAACTACTTGAACATGCTTTGGTGTAACTTGAGTATAATTGGATTTCAACAAATTCAAAATGTACATCAACGGTTTATGAAAAGGAGTCCAATTGTTAGTGTCAGATTTTGATTCCACCAGGATAAAAACAGCACAGTAAGAATATTACACAAAATTTGTGGAATAGTATCCATATGGGCTACCAAGTGTGTGAGATATTCCTGAAACTTTGACTATCCGTTCCGATGTCAACTGACATCAAAACACGCGATAAATGGCCGTTATTTTGGCAGTAAGATGTAGCACTAAAATATAAATAACATGTGATACGTTTTACATTGCATGACTATTATAAAACATGTACACTTCAGTTTATTCTGAAAATATGAACGAAATATGAACATAATACGAGTTAATCTGTTGTCGGTTGTTGGAGTGGCTGAAAACTGGAGCGACAGATTTTACTGGAACTTATATATATCCAAGAAACCGGTATAATCGAAAATAGGGTGTTAGTTTAGGTGACACAGCAATCTGATACACTCGGACATTACCTATCGTTTGTGTTAAGACATTCAAAGATAACGTTGAAAGATATATTTGGTACGATATTTCTAAGAGCTGTTGGGTGAAAAGAACCCAAAACAGTCTTTAAATCTTCTAGAACATCAACTTGTTTGCTTGCATTTGGAAGTTTGTCGATTAAAGCAGTGATGTTTGCCGCCATCTTTCTAACTTCCGGTTTGGTGTTTAGTCAACTTATAATAGTCTAGTATAGATTTTTTTATAAACTAATTTAATTATGTTTTAGTTTCTTTCAAATTTTGATTACTAGAATAAAACTTAATTATTTATTATTTTAATAAAATTTTAAATAAAACAAACCGGCCTCAAGTGATATTAATAAATTGTCATACCATTCTTAGGCTCCGTTTATAAGTTAGGAACTATATTTACCAATGTTACTGTGGGAACGATGAGCGCCAAAATGGCGTCCAATATACAGCAACAAGCTAAACGCTACCGTTGAATCCAAAGGATTTATCGGTAATTTATTATCTTTTTTTAAAAAAAATACCTATTTGTGGAATGTATCTTTATTCATTAGAGGAATATGCCAGAATGAGATAACGTGGTGTTGACTCCATTGTTATCTCTAAGAAATCGTAGAAAAAATTAAATGTTCTCAGTCTTACGCAGTACTGACCGTAAGGGTTAGTCCTACAATATAAGACGTCGATCATAATACATATGATGGAGGGAGAGGAGCGGTAGTGTTGGACCAGCCATATGTGTCAGGGTCAACGTTTTACGTTATAACGTATGCCGATTAATCATCCCTTCGCCCGTGGAGATATTGATTGTCGTATTATGGTATGATATCACACATTCATTAAAACCTGTAAAAGTATGCAGTCAGCCCTGGCTACACATATCAGTGTACATTTTATACACTTGCCATTATTTCTTGTGGCCGTGCAGTTACCATGGACTGAAGTGTTCTTTTGGCAACATGTACATTATATTTCCAGAGCAAATTCAATGTTTGGTTACTTGTAAATCTATGTGGGATAGCACAACCCTCTGTGCTGTGGAAATTTTGAATTTTACGCTAGATATTTCTGTTTTCATTTACTGGTTTGTGTCTAAAGTGTACCAAAGTGTGTTCCAGAAAGATTTGCTTGCAGCAAAATTGCACATTTTAATGAACAGGTGATATCAGACCCACATATCATCCATCAGTATCAATGCAGATTTGGGGGATTGATTTAATGGACTAGTTATAACCCACACCACACTCCATACAGGTCATGGTCATCATCTTACACTCTACAGTAGGACTACAGTAAGGGTCATTACATTTTTTTTTAATGTTGATAAATTATATATACTATGTAATACATGTCATCATGACCTGATCTTTGCAACTCTGAACTGTGATAACATTATCACAATGATTATAGTTATTAATATAATTACAGTGTAATATGAATACACCAAGACAATGAGTAATGGGCACTGCTCTGGATATGTATACTGACAGAAAATATGACTCAGAATTGAAGAGGAGGAATAAACTAGAACATCAATGTCACATGTACATTCTTCACCTGTGCAAAAGCTGTGTTTCAGTGTTGTGTGGAATAGCAATTTTTGGATGAATTCATACTGTGTTTGAAGACATGAATCTGAAGAAAGAAAGAGTATTTTTTTTTCTTTCATATTTATACTCTCTGCAGAAGTACTGTAAATTATGAAAGATGCATGAGACAGAAAACTGCACATGAGGGTTTACTACTATTCAAAGGTTATGCATTACCATAAAAACTCACTGTGATGACTATTGATAAGATGTAGGCAGATCCTTGGATAAAGGAGAAGTTAGCATGGAAGTAATCATAGTTTTTGTCAAGTGTTCATTGATTGGTACCTTTACTAACAGTTTATTCCCTAATATTTAAGAATTTGCATTAACAACAATGATAGAGTGATAATGGCTTTTTGAAATTCTTTTGCTATGCTAATGGAGACTTTTATGTAGAATGGAGTATTTTTTATTTGATGAATATTGAAAATACATTTCACTTGTGAAGTTGTTTTATGAACAACGGAACTTCTCAACCTTCTTTATAGCTTTATCATATTTTATTAAGTGAATATTATCAAATAACAAATGAGAAAAAAACATAGATGTCAAGTAAACTTAAATATAAATCATCAAATTAATTATTAATTCATGTGTTCCAGAGAATTTTTTTTATTATAGATGATGTGATATTTAATTTTGTTTCCTTTCATTTATAATATTTTTTGATGTTTGCTCTTTCTTTTTTATACTGCAACTGTGGCATAGACTTTCACATGGACATCATTGTCTCAGTATTGCAAATGTGGATAAAGAGTAAATGATCAAGTATACTTTCCTCAGGTAGTATATGAATTGATAACTGCTTGATTTTAAAAGAAGATGAGTTGTGGTTGAATTTATTGCAATTTGATAATACAGGGTGTCTGAAGTCACATAGTTCATTAACACTGTCTCCAAGTTCATGTACTAATTCCAGAAAAATCATAATCAGTGCATTTTAAAAACTTAATAAAAAGGTAAAAGAGATATATTACCAGTATTAAACTAGACAATTCCTTTATTTATATTTCTATTATTTTCTGCGATATTATATGTGTAGTGTTGTGTTGACTGTTTTTATATTTTATAAATCAAATATCAGAATATCCAGAAGACATAATCAATGTGGCTTGATATCAAACATTAGTACTCACACATGGGACATGAAGAATCAAATCATGCCTCAAAAACCAGTTAATATGCTTGCACAAGTTTTATATCCACTTTTTGTTTTGACCATGTATGTGACTAAAGAAAAACTAAACATACATGGTCCAAACAAAACCTGCAAAAACAGAGAATGTGACTTATCTCATCACATGTAAGATCTATGGCCTTCAGTACGTCAGAGAAACTGAAAAGCTATACAAAAGGATAAACCTTCATAGATCTGATGGATGACAAAAAAGCTGAATAGAAGCCCGGTTACAGAACACTTCTCCTCCCCTGGCCTCACTTTCAGTGATATAATACTTATTGCTGTTGCTAACAACCACAGCTGGAGTTCTGAAACCAGGAAGAAAAAAGAAATCATACTGGATATGCCACCTTAGAACATTGAAACCAAGCAGTTTAAACCAAGAAGACTAGAAAATGAAAACTATGCACTAGTAGAATTTAACATTTTCTAAATCTTCTTAGTAACCTTCAATTTTTATTATAAGAATAACCGGTATAGAATCAAATATCCGGGATATAATCTGCATTACATAAATGTACAAAAAGTAAAAATAGATGTTGCTTTGGCTTGTAGACTTTTAGGGAATTACACACCGTTTTCAATATCCGCAACAAGTCTATACAAGCTGGTTGTATTTATAGTTTTAACCCATGTGGAGACAGCCATGTAGAGGTTTACAAACACAATGTTTTTGTGTTTATTTGTTTGTCTTATATATGTTTTGTATTTGCCTTTAAAAAAGGTTCATTAAGAGTCGAAAGCGCTCAGGCTAGTTAGTTACTAGTTTCGCACTGTTAGTTATCAGTTTATTGCATATATATATATATATATATATATATATATATATATATATATATATATATATATATATATAATATATATATATTTGTCTATATATTATTTTATATATATATATATATATATATATATATATATATATATATATATATATAGATGCAATAAACTAACGACGAACAGTACAAAACCAGTAACCAACTAGCCCAAGCACTCTCGACCCTTAATGAGTCCTCTTCAAAGGCAAACACAAAACATACACACGACAAACAAATAAACACAAAAACGTTGTGTTTGTAAACCTCTACATGGCTGTCTTCACATGTGCTAAAACTATAAATACAACCAGCCTGTACAGACCAGCCGCGGAAACCGAAAACGTTGTACAATTTCCCAAAAGTCCACAAGCCAAAGCCACATCTACTTTCACCCTTTGCATATGTGCAAAGGGTGAAAGTGGATGTCGAGTTACTATATATATATATATATATATATATATATATATATATATATATATATATATATATATATATATAGTTAAAATATTATCTATTGACAAAGTCATTGAATCTTCATTTACTGACTTTACAAAAGTTATGGATTTTGTAAGGCCAGAATTTTCTTTTACACAAATATATATAGAACCTGTTTTTTTAATTAGTTTCTTTGATAGAAATGAAGTGGAGACTTAGTTTTCAACTGGATGCAATAAGGGGGTCAAAAGGGATGCAATAAGGGGGTCAAAAGGGATGCAATAAGGGGGTCAAAAGGGATGCAATAAGGGGGTCAAAAGGGATGCAATAAGGGGGTCAAAGGGATGCAATAAGGGGGTCAAAAGGGTTTATTTGAGTATGCCCATGTATAGGTAACTTGCAATTTGTAGGACTACAAAAATTGAAAAATAATAACTTTCTTAAATTTGAGTTGTCTATTTTTTTTATCTTTTCAAGGACAAGCAGATCTTTCCTTCAGTAAATCTTGCACCTTGAATTAAGGTGTGTGTGTGCTTACATGATTTGGATTTTAACATGGCTTTAATTTTTTTTTTGGTAATATCTCTACAATGTCTGCCGTGTGGCAATTTATAGTGATGTCTAGCACTGGGGCATCATGCCACAGACATGTAGCATGAAGTCCCACACAGTTACATGACACCAGGCTGACCAATCCTAACACTAACCTCTTAATGTTGAGTACCTAGTGAGGCAGCTGTTAGTTTCATTTTCATAAGTATTTGGTATTACTTGGCTTGGGTTTGAACCCACCATCTCGCACATCCAAGGCAGATACTCTGACCATTAGGCCACCAGAGTAGTCTTGAATGTCAGAATACCTGAATTAAATCATATGAGGTATACTGCATTATTGGCTACATTATGCGGCTAAAACAATAACAACAAGTACAGCAGAGAGACAGAAGCTAATGCACTATAAAGCCAACCTTATAATCAGCATTCTACCTCTCAATTGCTTATTCTTAAGACATATAAAATATGAATTTTGTAAGTGCCATATAAAATATTGTAATATTTTAGTAGAAATCTGAGAGTATTACTGATATTATAATATCATGTTTTTCAGATGTTATAACATTGATTTCTGGAAGCCATAACTGTCAGCCTAACAGAAAACATGGCGGAAACAACAGCTAACATTAGAGTAGTGCCAAGTGGAAAAATCTATAGACAGCTTTTTGATGCTCAGGTATATAAAAGGATACGAATTTGATTTCAACAAGAAATCAAGTGAAATATGAGCTTGACATTGAAAAGATGCATACCTTATCTGGATGGGAATTAGATAATTTATTATACTAAGCAAAGAACAAAATATATTTTTAATAAATTTTCATTGAAATGCCATCAGTTAATCATCTTGGAACTTATCTAGTAGGCATGATTCTATCATATGTCTTTATTTGACATTGAGCAGTTTTCTCATGATGTTGACAAAAATTATCTTTTTAACAATGTACAATACAATCACAATTATCATAGTTCTTTGCTGATATATAGAGGCATTCCAATTGCATACTCTTAAATTCAAAATATAGAAACAGAGTAAAATAACCACAAAAATTGGTGCCTAATATACTTTTTTTTTTACTGTAACTATTGAAAGAGGAAACACATTCCTTTGCGACGTTTTTAATTGGTTAGAAATGGACAATGACTGAAAGGTATGCAATGTTTTTATTCAGTTCAGAATTTAAATTGAGTTGCTTCCCTTTAATATGTTCTGGTCATTAGATTCTACTCAGATATATCTCTTAGATGAAATATATATATTTTCAGAAATGAAATGAAGTTCAAGGGACAGAAGTTCAGTTAATGTATTTGAAAGAGATCAATCATTGCATGCAATTATTGCTCTGTTATTTTAAAAGTTACATGTTTGACAATAAATCAAGAAGTACAGAAAATTTTGTGATTGCTATTTTACAGGTACAGCTAAATAGAAGTCTTACAAAGATCCATCGTGATTCTAGTGCACCACAACCTAGATTTCAAAAGCGAGGCGTTACATCTGTTCCCTTGGTCCACTTGTCTAAGGAGGAAATCAAACATGGTCTCCTTGGTGAACGTCAGAGAACATGGGTTGATGGATTTCCCAATGATCCATATGTGGAAAATCCTGTGGTGTACAAGTAAATTTTCATGATTTTTGATTCAAATAGAGCTGAATCTACATGTGCATGTACATACATGTTGAGGAAAAGCAATCCAATACAACAAGCAAGGCTTTATTTCTTTTAGTAAAATGTTGTTATTGAACCATGACATAGGACTGATCATTCTTTGATATAATGAATATAGTCTTTCAGAAGGAAACCAAAAGAAAAAGGTCCTTTTGGAAATATAATTCACTACTCAAAGACCTGGAATAAATAAATAAAGTTAAAGAAACCGTTCAGAATGTAAACTATCAGTACATTGGTGTAAACCAATTGGATAATATGGTAACTGTTCTATCTAATAATCTGTAATTAACATTTAGTGATAACTTTTGTTTTGAGAGATTATTTTTATAAATTAAAGGAATTACAATATCAGCCTATCAAGAAAAGGAGCAAAGATTGACAGAAAAATCAAATAATTAAAGAAATACTGCCATTGAAATAAACAAATAATGCAAATAAATATCATTAATGGATGATAAAAGAAAGAAATATAAAAAAAATTAAAATAATATTAAGAAGGATTATATGAAGCAAGCCAGAAGCCACTAACAATGCAAAGTGATAAAACCCAGGGTTTGGCAGTTTCACGGTAGAATTTTATACATTCTTTTGGAAAGATGTTATTACCTTTTCTTGAAAGCATTAAATTGTGGATATGAAAATTGGGAATTATCTTCTATCCAGAAAGAGGGTATCATGCTATGATAAGTTTAAACTTTAGACCTTTTTCACTTATATTTGCTTGCATAGCAGATAGAATTATATCTTTACTAACTACAATTATACACAAAGATCAATCAGCTTTTTTAAATGGAGATAGATTGGTGACATTATTAGATTTTTTTTGTAATTTGATATTTGCATTAGGAAGCATAGCATTTCTGTTCAGCTCCTTTTATTGATTTTAAAAATCATTTGATTTTGCTGCTTGATTGTTCATAGTTTCAATAATAACAATTGTTAATTTTGATGAATAAGTTATAAAATAGATTAAGTTATTTTATTGTAAAATCAAATCAGATATAACTATTAATAGAGAAGTATGTAAATGGTTTCATATTGAAAGTGGTTGTAGACGAGTCTATCTTTTTTCCCCATATATCTTTAGTTTTTGTGCAGATATATTGGCTCATAAGAGAAGAAAAATTGAATAATGAAGGAATAAATATTAGTGTCACAACTTTTGTTAATTTTCATTATGTAGACAACACATCACTCACTCTTGATGGTTCAAAAAAGTCTTTGAAGTCTGGTTTAGATCTTAGGTGTAAGTATTAATATAGAAAAATAACAAAAGTAATTTGGCTTGGAAGCAGAACAGGCAGAAAGTTTAAAAGTTGCTCATAATATAAACTTAACTGGGACTGCAGTGACCAGTGACTTTGTTTTCATGGGGGTCTAGTATTCAAACTATCTTAAAGAATATCCTAATTTTTCATTATCCCACCAATATTAGAGAAATAAAATGTTTGCTTTTTCCATGGAATAAGTGCATTCTTATACCATTTGATAAAATGTCTTGTGGTCTCAGAACTTGACACCTTTTATTATCCTTACCAAATTCCTCAGAAATAGTACTTCATCAGCTTAATATGATTATTTAAAAGTTTCTGTAAAATGAAGCAAAAGATAAAAGAAAAAAATTTTGATAAATGTTTTTAAATTTATATATGCTGTAGATCACACAAATTTCAGTATCAAATATTGATAATTTCTTAGAACAGATTTTATTTAGTTCATGTTGCATTTTCTCAGTATTAAGAAAATTGATCAGTGAAGGCATAACAAACAAGAGTTCCATGATCATGATGTTCCACTTATGATATAAGCAGTAACGTATTTCCCTCAAGCCTTGTCCTGCAAACGGTCAGCACAATAATGTATTTTTTGTGTAAAGTCTAATCATTCATAGCGTTTCATATTATTTTTGACATTTGGATATTTTACAAACCTTGATTTTTTTTCTTTATTGTAACAGATATTTGATATTTAAAAGATTGATTTTCCTAGGCATTATTGGAGCTGAATTTAAGCTCCATTCTGAGTAACAATAATTTGTATATTTTCCTAACTATGATCCAAAAATTTCCAGTTGAGAGGAGCTAACTTGAGATTCAGACAACAAGTAAAGTAACAAAATCTTTGATCCAAGTTTGGCATAAACTAAAAAAAAAAAAATCAAAAAAAAATCAAGGCAGTCTTTTAATGGAAAAGTATAGAAAATTTGCCTGCTTGATTGTATGACAGTTCTTACTGAATACTTTATACAATTAAAATGTGATGCATATCTCACCAATTTATTTTTAGAAATATTATTGGTTTACTTTGACTATGTAAAGATTTTTTTTTACAGTTCCTGTGTTTTTAGTCCCATTTAGGAAATGGTAAAGAAATCCTTGTGATATACATTAGTAAAAAAGAATTTGTGGTTTAAATTTTTTCTGTGAAGACTGGTACATGTACTTGTCGTTTTTCTATTTCTGAAAATACGAATTTATGATACAAATAATTTAATTCACTTTCATTACTTGGCCCTTTTGCTTCCTCCCCATTTTGCTGTTTATAATATGTACCAAAACTTTATTCACTCTAATATAATATTGACAAAATGGGAAGAAAAAAATAGAGCAATTAAACATGCTTATAAGTTAACAAAAATGTCAATTAATAATGTTTTTAATCATTGCCAATAATGTAACACTCATGCAGACATTAGGCTTTTAAATATTAAAGCTAAACATTTTTAGTATTGTCATGTGATTGTGAGTTTTGCTCCATTGCAGACAATATGCTGAGTATATCAACACTAAGCTGAGAGAATCGGATAGCAGTATAGCTGGAAAGGATGTCCAGGGTCTTCCAGATGTTGTCTGTAAGTAATGGTCTGGTGCAGTTACTTGAATTATTACACATGTAGATTGGAAACAGGTTTGATATTTGATATCTTTTCAGGACTTTTTCAGTTATGTCTTGTTAATTTTGAACTACTTCTAATGTGTTTGTAGTCTCATTCATCCAGACTCCCACATGGATGTGTGAGATCTGATTAAATGCTTTATTGATCACTGTTACTAACAGAAAGTAGTTCAACCTTTTTAAAGTTGTCAAAATATAATCCTTACTCTCTCATAAAAATACTTTCTCTAGTCAAAGCCATAATTCTGTTCTGAACTTAAAAGGAAATCAGTTAATGTTACTTTGTAAACAGACACTGATGCAGAAGGTATTTTTCTGTCAGTTAGCGAAACTGTCCATGTTTATATGAAACATAACATCATCTCATCATCACTATAATGTAATAAGTCAGCTCATCGCATTAGCTAATCAAATCATTTTTTAAATTTTGGGAAAGTCTTATTCTGACATTGCAAGGATTTTTGAGATGGGAACACTCCATAAGATGCACAAAATAAAGTAGTTACCACATCTACTCACTTATAAGTCAAATCCAACTGCAAGCCGCAGATCCAGATATTCCATTGCAAAATGCACAGACAGATCATGGCTCATGCAGTTAGTAAGGAGTAAGCAGTAAAAACAACATAGATCCTGATCTGTAGGTTCATTATGCAGAATCAGGGTCTATGTTGTATGCAGTTGGAAGTCAAGGATTAAAAGACTATGTTATAATCAGAATTTTATGTAAAGTAATGCATTGATAGATGCACATACATATTTACACACATTTGCTGAAGTCACACATACATGTAAATACTTGCAAAGTATAAAGTATATCTGGGGAAACATTTAACCCTGTATTCATTCCAAAATAATGGTAGATACTGAGGTAAATAATATGCTAACTCTAAAATTCTCATTTAAATAATAACTTGCTAAAGTGATCCCATTTGACATCAATATCAATATCCCATGTACAGTTCATGCAGAACACTTTGGGTCTTTTGGCAGTTGCTGTATGCCTCAGCCATTTATAACTTTTGGACCAAGTGTTTGACAAATCAGAATAATTCAGGCAATAAAATCAGCTGAGAGCATCTTTGGCATGCTACATGGTTGTTGCTAATCACTGCTTATAGTAAAATCCTGCTTTAAATGCCATCATCTTGCTAACCACTTCCAATCTGTTATAAGATTTTTCTCTAGCTTTTCTGTAAATAAAGATGTGTGAAAACGGTGTAGTGTACCAAACAATCTGAGGTAGCAGCCTTATCTCTTCAGATTTTGTTGTCTGAATTTTTGTTTTTGTTTTTTTTTCTTTAAATAATTTTTGAACTGGGTGATGATTAAAACTAATAAAAAAGAACCTAAAGTGATCCTGATGCCTGTGGTATAGGATAGTAATATTGTGACATAAAGTGATACCACTGCCTGTGACTCAAGTCAGTAACATGGCAGTCTGATGTGATTCTAATGCCTGTGACATAGGCTAGTAACATTGTGGCTTAAAGTGATCCCAAGGCCTTTGACACTGTGACCTGAAGTGGTCCCAGATACATTAGCATAGTGACCAGAAATAATCCTAACACATGTGACACAGAATGGTAACCAAGTGATACCAGTGCCATTGACATATGGCAGTAATATCATTATTAGCAGATATTCTAATGCAAAAGACATAATACAGTAACACTGTGTATTATTATATTTTTAAATATTCTGATTTTAATGATATAAGTCAAATTATATCAGGTTAAAAGCAGGTCCATTTGCAACCTTTCAGTACCTGCTAAAGACAGTTCTGACATCATTGAGAGAATTGCTTCTAGTCGCAAAGAAAGACATGAAGCTGCTGTGGAGGAAATGCATCAGGAATTGAGTGTGATCAATTCAGTAAGTTTTCACCATATAAAATCAGTAAGTTTTCATCAACACCACTCAGCAAGTTTTCATTGTCACCATGTACATTTCACTCTTCAATTTATCTTGCACAGGGTTCATTTTTTTTAATTTTAAAGTTATTCCCAGCATTTTGACTTTTTGGGTTCACATATTGTTTAAAGACTAATCTATGATTGCTGTTAATGAGTTGTTTATGAGTATTTAGGTCAGTATGAATATACAGCATACCTGTCAACTGTTTCAGTTTTGTTTGAATCATTTTGATTTTCCATTCAAAATTTTGAATTCCAAATCTGAATCCAGAGATTCCAATTTAAAGTTGCTTGATGACCAGATAAATAAAAATTAATGAGAATCATGTGAAGTAGTATTTAGTTTCAAAGGCAAAACCATATTTTCTGTCAAAATCTTCCTTTAAAAAATTCAAACACTTCATACTTGCATCATAACCTGTTACTGGAGGTTGTGTGAGTTCTGTTTAGCTTGCACATGGACTGCCACACAAGAACTGCCACTTGCATTTGCTTTATGTTTACTCTGATAATCGTGTAACAAGCAGGTTACAGTTCAAATAAGATACTTAAGCAGAAGCATACAACATGTGTCAAGGCTAATATTTAAGTAGAAATACATTCAAGGATGTTTCTCTATTTAATAGGCAGTTCTGGATGTGCTACTTATTTCTTAGGTTGTAACAATGGATATTGCCATTTGCTGTGGAACAGTAACTGTTATTGGAGAACATTTGATTTAAAAAAAACACTTATCCTTTGGAAAGGCATAGAAAAGCAGTGGGAAAATGACTTTGCTTTTTCAGCTTTTGAAAGGCAGAAACTGACATGATGAATATTGAAGTACTTCTATGGAATATATTATTGAAAATAGGATTCCAATCATAGTGGCAGATCATGCATGAAAACTGATTGGGAAAAAGTGTCCTTGTAAATTGCACAGAAATATGACTGTGGCAAATTCAAGGTGGCCCTAACACAGTGGTAATGCATTCTCAAATTTCAATATCAAACATTGGTGGACATGCTCTAGGGTTTGAATAAGAAGCTAAACACTCAGGGAGAATGCCCAAGTTATGTAAGCAAAAGTGAGTATAATTCTTTTATAAAATAGTTTTCAAAAAATTACTCTGTTCTCTTCAAACTTTTTTTTTTAATTCAGGGTGCTTTCATCATCATACGAGTATAGGTAACAAATGAATTTGTCAGAGCAGGTAAAGGGCAAAATGTATTTTAATCACTTTTCCTAGTTTACATGTAGGATTTAAAGTGGTATGAAATAATTCTGTCTTAAAAATGGACCCATGCGGTACACTGGTAGAGATGTTTGTTTCTGATCAGAATAAAGCCTTAGTATTTATCATCTTTTACTAGAAGATTAAATCACAAGCAAATGACATATGTGAAATTTTGTAAATATTGTATAGGTTAACTTGGTAAGTTTTCATTTTCACTGTTCAGTATGTTTCATTCATCGTAATTCTCATTTGCAAAGTTCAGAAAGTTACAGTAGGTATCACACAGTAGTTTCTCAGTTTTACAAGTGAATTATTTTTTTTATTGCCATACCTCTGTAACTGTCAATTGTTGCTACACATTAAATTTTCATCATTGTGCTTTGTTGAAACTTCATAGGTTTTACTGCGAAAACTCAGTAACTCATTATATTTTAATTTCACTGAAGAATATGCAACTTTTGTTTCAAATTTCCTGATTTTATTAAATTCTATGAAATGAATTTTTTGGGAGAAACTTAAATGACCAGATTTTTTTAGAATATAGATGTTAGAATACACTGCACATGTTTTGCAATAGTTTTTGAACCCTGTATATGTGAAAAGTGCTTAAACATGCTTAAGTCCAAAGAAAGGTAATTTGTTTTTTACAAAATAGCCTTAATAGGCAAATGCCCAATTTTCTTAGGATCAGTTCTTAGAAAGCAAATAATTCAGATTCTTATGGTTTTCAGAATATGCTTGTGTAAGTGTTTGTTCTGTTTTCTCTAGGAAATGGAACCACATATCACAGAGACCAGTGAAATGCTGCTGAGAAAACTTGATGATGATAATAAAGACATTGCAGATAAACTAGCTTGTATTGAAAAAGACGAGGTAATTGAAGAATGAATGAATGAATGAATGAATGAATGAATGAATGAATGAATTAGTAAGTTGTTAAATAAAAAAAAATCTCTCAGTTAAATGATTTATTCAGTTAGATATTGCATTATGAATTTGACACAAACCATGACAATGAATACATCATATTATCTTGATTTTCAGATAAACAGATCGGACTTGATCTCAGATATATTGTTCATAATTGAGATGTCATTATCATTTCATTATAAGTTAGATTCCTGATGCTTGATATATATTCCATGGAATGCAATGGTGTAAATCATTATGTAGATGTCTTTATCAGTTCATTTAAAGTTGGATTTCTGATACTCAATATATATTCCATGGAATGCAATGGTGTAAATCATTTTGTGGATGACCTAACTTTTCAAAGGGGTCATTGTACTTAGTAGAGGGACCACCACCACAGTATCGATTTTGATAAATCATTAAAACATCATCTTGGAAGGCAATTTTAGATGTATATAATTTTTAATTAAAATAGCCACAGCAGGGTTAAGCATGGTATAGATATACACAACTTTGCCTTTAAAAAAAGAGACAACATAGTTAACCTTGTGATAGAAATATACCATTTTGTCTTAAACAGTCACAGCAGGCTTATTGCTTGGGACAGACATATACCATTTAACCTCAAAACAGCCACTTCAGAGTTGTGTTTCAGACAGACACACAATTTTGCCTTAAAACAGCCACAGCAGGGTTAACCTTGGGATAGATATATAACATTTTGCTTTAAAACATCTACAGTAGGGTTAATCTTGGGATAGAAATATACCATTTTGCCTCAAAACAGCCACAGCATGGTTAATCTTGGGATAGAAATATACCATTTTTGCCTCAAAACATCTACAACATGGTTAACTTTGAGATAGAAATATACCATTTTTGCCTCAAAAATCTACAACAGGGTTAACCTTGGGATAGAAATGTACCATTTTGCCGCAAAACACCCACAGCAGGGTTAAGTTTGAGATAGACAAATAACATTTACCTCAAAACAGCCACAGAAGTGTTAACGTGCAGCAACAGGCCTCTTGTTTGTGCTTGTTCTTATGGTTAGAGATCTCATCATACACTCCTGCAAACAGTTCAAGCATTGTGAAAAACTTCAGGTTATTAAAACTGCAGTCAGTTTTACCTGTTACCTGTGACACCAATGAGAGAATACAAGACCTGCTGACAGGTAACTTCTGTACACAGGTTCACATTTGAAAAGTGGTGTTTGAACAAATACTATGCACCAAATATCATCATCATCATCATCATCATCATCATCATCATCATCATCATCATCATCATCATCATCATCATCATCATCATCATCATCATCATCATCATCATCATCATAATTATTATTTTTATTATTATTGCTATTATTATTATTATTATTATTATTATTATTATTATTATTATTATTATTATTATTATTATTATTATTATTATTATTATTTTATGAAGATTGATTTATTTGCAATATACAATAAAATCAAATTATGTGTATATGTTGTTCTCTCCCAAGTTTATTATCCACACAGGATTACTGTATCTTGCTCACTTAAATCATTCTTGTCAATTAAATCATTAGAGACTTAAAATATACACAGGTCATAGTTTGTTCACACTTTTAAAATAATATCAGGATTAGCCAGTACCTTACTGAGATCAAAAGATGATCATTTTAACACAAGAAGACTGTAATGAATAGGAAATCAAATGATGTATATAGCTAATCTTTATTTCCCATGAACCAAAGATTCACCTGCCTTTACAGACAAGTTTTAATATAAAATGACCCCTGACCCTAATGAGAAGTGATAAAACTCATCTCTTTTCAACAGCAAACTTTCTTCTTCAGAGTTAGCTCTAATTCACAGGAAAATAGATGAACTATACCCGTCACATTGGCACAAAAGGTGACTTCCTTTCTGTTGTGATAACACAACTGCTTTTACCATCATCTATTAAATAAATTGCTTTGAAACTTTATCCTAATGATAAAAACTGCCTGACTTTTGAATTTGTGAACATGATTGGTGTAAGGTCAGTACAAGCATAATTGTTGTAAGGTACAAGCATGATAAGGAATGTTAGCTCATTGAGTTACATGATATCTGAGCAATGCCTTCATCATGAAGAAAAAGACTGACTGGTCACTGTAGATAAGTGCCAGTGGTCACTTATGACATGAAGGAACAATAGTTTAGTTAGAAAACATCTGGTCAATGGCATTAAATTTACTGGGGGGTGGGGTGAATTAGAATGTCTGCTGTGAACAAGTTACTGCAGAGTAAAGGTGACCATTAGGACAAGTTCAACTGTAATGTTTTCTCTGCCCCCATGTATAGCTGTGTTGCAAGAAAATGTAGAGAATCATTCTGTGTTAATTAAAAATTGATGTGTTTAAAATGAACAGGTTGGATGGAACACCTAATTCTAAAATTTGGATAGAAGAGGACTCAAAATGAACAAAAGCTTTTAGAATTTTAAATAAAGAGGAAATTTAGGGAACTCATTTTGATTAGACAGGAATTTGTAGTAACCATGCTTCTTGTGTAACAAGTTTACTGTACAGGCAACTAATATGAAGAAAAAAAAAATCCTAGATAAAGTTTATTGTACAAATGATGAATAAAGAAAATAAACATAAATGTTTACAGGCAACAAATAAGGAGAAAGAAGATAAATTATTACAAGCAAAATGTAGGGGAAAAAAAAGTTTACTGAACAGGCAACAAATAAGGCAAAAGATAGGTAACAAGTTAACTATGCAGGCAGCAGATAAGGGGAAAAAGTGATAAGTTTGCTGTTAGGGAAAACAGATATGGGAAAAACTAGATAACAAGCAAACTAACAGGTAAGTGAAACGTAGTTAAAATACTGCATTGAAGCATGTGATTCTCAGACCTTTGTTAATGTGAATTTGTTTTATCTTTTAGATTCCAAATCTTTGGAAATTTTTGTGGGATTGTTATTAATTTTTATTTTTGTATTTCTAATTTGAATTTTAAGAAGGACATACATTTAAGACATTTGAAATTTGTTTTTTAGAAAAGAGTTTCTCTAGACACAAATAGGATGTATGTTTTAAAGGAGTAATACTTAAAATAAATACTAGTTGAATATACTTCAGATATAATAATAATGTGTTTTTTTTCAAATTTATCATATATACGGACAGCCAGTGATTCAGACTAAATTAAAATATACATGTATATATCATTAACAGAAACTTTTGAGCTACACTTTGGAGGAACTGAACAATATTTGGGAGGATGTTCTGAGTCATACACCAACACGGCAGGTCTGGATAACAGAACTGGATACAGCATTGGGAAAGGCAGAGGATGAACGCATGGATATGGCAAGTTCATATGTTTTAGATTAGTTGGCTTCATTTTTTTAATCTAAAATTCTTAAATACATCTTTTCAACTTGAGATTGTATTAGTAAATTGTTTTGCATATTTTACTCTGATTATATTTACATTTTTTTCAATGTAGAGAAAAAATATGAAATGAGCCTTTTACCTGTTAAGCAAAGTAGAAAAAGTAAATGAATATTGAAGGAAAGTAATACATGTACTCCTATTTTTGAGTTCTTGTCTTAATGAATTTGGTAAAAAATTATTCTGATGGTTTAAAATTTGCTGCAGACTAGAAGCTAAATTCTGTTTAGATAGGAAATGTATTGACACAAGTAGTTGGAAATACCAGTGTGTGATTTTGAACCTGAAAATAATGTTGAATACAAGCCTGACATACATGGTATATATTAACCAAAATTAACAGCATGCCAGTCAACCCCATGTTTGAAATTAAATGCAGAAAATGTAGAACATCAAGCCCACATTTAGAAAGAAAAGTAACTGGACCCCACCAAAAAGTTCAATTCCGAATCTGGAAGCCTTTATCAACTCGGTTGAAAACGATACTTCCAGACATATCAACCATACTAACAAATATTCTAATTTGACAAAAGAAGAAACAGATGCCCTGCACTCACTGAAAAGCAGAACAGACATTATAATTAAGCCTGCAGATAAGGGTTCCGCTGTTGTCGTTATGAATAGGGAAGACTTCATTAGTGAAGCAAGTAGACAACTAAGTGATGCTAGGTTTTACCAAAAACTGGACCATGATCCAATGCTGGAATATGCAAAAATCATCACTAATGTTATTGACGAGGCGTACCAAAGCGGACACATAGACCAGCAAATGAAAAACTACTTAAGCCCAGAAAACCCAAGAGCAGGTAGATTTTATCTTCTACCCAAAATCCACAAACAAGGAAACCCTGGCAGACCTATAATCTCAGGTAACGGGCACCCCACAGAAAGGATATCAGAATATTTAGATCATTTTATGAGACCACATTTAGGGGCCCCGAGTGGTCTAAAGCGCTGTCCGTTACGGATCACTGCCATCTCACCTCTGTCTGCGTGTGTTCGAGTCTAGGATTCGGCTAATGTAGATATGTGAGAAAGCTTGCCAGTAGCTTCTCGTGGGTCGGTGGTTCTTTCCGGTGATTTCCCGGTTTCTTCCTCCACCATTAATACTGGCCGCCATGAATAGCCTATCATGTGCTGAAAAATGGCGTTAAGCCCAACAACAAATAAACAAAATGAGACTACATGTCCACAAATTACCTCATATTTTCAAGACATGACAGATTATCTCATAAAAAGCAAAGCTAGTGAACCATTACTGCCAGATACATTACTTGCTTCCTTAGACGTCACATCTTTGTACACCAACATACTGCACAACGAAGGGTTACAGGCATGTAGCAAAGCATGGGAAACAAGAACTGTAAACAATCCACCCACACACTTCTTAGTCCAACTCCTGGAGCTTGTCCTAAAACTCAACAACTTTGAATTTAATGAAGAAAACTACCTACAAATCAATGGAACTGCAATGGGTACTAAAATGGCCCTTTCGTATGCTAACATTTTCATGGGAAAACTTGAGGGTCAGCTCTTAGCATCGGTTGAGCGTACACTATACCAGTGGGTATGCTTTATCAATGATATAGAAATGAAGTGGCAGTATGGAAGAGAAAGTCTGGATGACTTCATATCAAAGGCAAACAACTTCCATCCTTCAATAAAATTCATGGCAGAAATTTCCAACTCAAACCATGTTTTCCTGGACACAACAACCAGACTGGTGGAAAACAAATTACACACAGACATCTACTCAAAACCAACCGACAAACACCAGTATCTCCTCCCAACCAGCTGTCATCCAAAACACTGCATTAAGAACATTCCATATAGCCAGGCACTGAGGATATGCAGAATTTGCGACGACAATGAAAGATTCCTAGAAAGGTCTGAAGAGCTGGCTAAACATTTAATTTACTGAGGCTACGACAAAGACCTGATTGTGGAGGCAATCCAAAGGGCCAAACAAACAAACCGTGATGACCTACTCAGATATGGACAGAAAGAAAAGGTTGATAGGATACCATTTATTCTGACCTATCACCCAGACAATCCCAAAGTAGGTAAAATCATCGAAAAACAACTGGCCAACCGTGCAATCGTCAGACATACTAAACCTAATACTTCCGAACAAACCTGTAGTAGCTTACCGGAGACCAAAAACCTAAAGGACATCCTAGTCAGGGCAAAGCTAACACCAATCGCTAGTCAAAACCAACCTAGTCAATCTGGACCCTGTGGTGATAAAAGATGCAAAACCTGTCAACATATGATAGAGACCAAGACATTCACTAGCACAGTGACTAAAGAAAAACTAAACATACATGGTCCAAAAAAACCCTGCAAAACAGAGAATGTGATTTATCTCATCACATGTAAGATCTGTGGCCTTCAGTACGTCGGAGAAACTGAAAAGCTACACAAAAGGATAAACCTTCATAGATCTGATTGGATGACAAAAAAGCTGTACAGAAGCCCGGTCACAGAACACTTCTCCTCCCCTGGCCACACTTTCAGTGATATAATACTTATCGCTATTGCTAACAACCACAGCTGGAGTTCCGAAACGAGGAAGGAAAAGGAACCATACTGGATATGCCGCCTTAGAACATTGAAACCAAGCAGTCTAAACCAAGAAGACTAGAAAATGAAAACTATGCACTAGTAGAATTTAACATTTTCTAAATCTTCTTATTATCCTTCAATTTTTACTATAAGAATAACCGGTATAGAATCAAATATCCGGGATATAATCTGCGTTACATATGTACAAAAAGTAGAAATAGATGTCACTTTGGCTTGTAGACTTTTAGGGAATTATACAACGTTTTCAGTTTCCCCAACTAGTCTATACAAGCTGGTTGTATTTATAGTTTTAGCACATGTGAAGACAGCCATGTAGAGGTTTACAAACACAACATTTTTGTGTTTATTTGTTTGTCGTATATATGTTTTGTATTTGCCTTTGAAAAAGACTCATTAAGAGTCCAAAGTGCTTAGGCTAGTTAGTTACTAGTTTCATACTGTTTGTCGTCAGTTTATTGCATCTATTTTAATTAATCTCTGACACACGTGATCCCTTGGTGGATCCAGTACGCTTGAAAGGGTTGTTATTTGCCATATGATTTGTATTCTTTATATATATATATATATATATATATATATATATATATATATATATATATATATATATATATATTCTAATATCATTATTTTCAGTTAATTTCTATTCAGAGAATGATAATGTTCCATATCACTTTTGGAAGCCAATTATACATCATGTATTGCATTTGCATACAAACCTGATGCCAGTTGAAGGGAAACTGACTGATGTACATGACACCCATATTTATAACCTTCGGTTGCACTACACAGTGTAATACTCTGCTAAAATAGTACATATTGCTAACAAGTATATAAGACTCAATAAATATTAAATATTGTTGAAATGTTGAGATTCAAAAGAAACATTGAATGATAATTATATTATTAGACTCTTAATTACAAACATATGATCAAACACTAAAATCATTGTGTCATACATATAGACAGTAAACATTGGCCTCCAAAGATGGTGGTGTGAAATTAGAACATGCACTGTTCTTGCAGGAGACAGTAAGTGCATTATTTAATTGTAGAGCATAACTTATTCTACATAAAAGCTATATATATCAAAGGATTATTGGTGTTCAATAATGCTTGTATACACTGCCCAGTTTAAATTTGAGGTGCCTCCAATATATAAATTGCTTCAAAACAAAGATTGAGGACATTGTGAAATACATTGAATGTTTTACATAATATCAATCATACAGAACATTTGTTTTGTAATACATTGAATTAACCATGGTCTCAGAATATCCATCTGTACATGAAACTAATATATGTGTGATTTACAGCATTAAAACAATGTAAACAAATGAGATGATACATTGGAGGTGCCTCCATTACATAAATTGCCTCCAAAACAAAAATGGCAGATATTGTAAAACACATCGATCATTGTGAATATTATAAATTATACAGAACATTCTTTGGCAAAACATCTTACTTAGCATAGCCTCAAAATACCGATCTGGACATGAAACTAGTATATTTGTGTTCATGTAAAATTCATAACAATATAGGTCCGTTATATGAGAGAGACTTTATTACCCCCATGTTACTGAAGCTTTTGTCAAAGAGAGAAAACATTAATAAATGAAACAGTAAATGTAAACTATGAAAATGCATACCATACTCCTCCAGGATTTAAATATTCACAATAGTTATATCCATATAGATTCCATTAGGTTGTATCCCAAGAATGAACATTTTGCAAGGTGTCTATTTTTTTTTGCAAATATAATGACCTCTCCATTCCCAACAAATAAGATTTTGTTTAAATTGCATGTACTGTTCCTGTACTTAAGCAGCAATTGTTTTTGGTATTTGTACATGCTAGATGTACTTTAAATTGTTGTTGGTTCTGTTGGCAAGTTAAAAGATGTCACTGGCTGAGAAATTTACGCCTGGCATTTTCCATCATTATATTGTATGGTATTCATAATACCCTTGGGTAGCCTCATTTCCATATTGGTAGCCTTGCTAATCTGATCTGGTCTGCTGAATCATGACCTTAAACAGGTGTTAGTATGGAATGACTGAATACAGCCATATCATATTTAATTAGCATGTAAATACCACTACAAAATCATGTGATTATTTTAATAATGGAAGTGGCAACAAAAACTAGAAGAAATTGCTTGCCTATTGGTCTTAGTAGTAGTGTACTTGTACATGAGTAAGATCAAATTTCAGGTAAGTGAACAATACAGATTACAATCATGAAGATGTCTGTCTGTCTGTCTGTCTCTCTGTCTGTCTCTCTGTCTGTCTCTGTCTGTAAGTCTTAAAATGGGGCATACATTTTTTGATCATTTCTTGCAAGAAGAAAATTTTGTTGGAATATGTCTTTGTCATGGTTATGCATCTTATAACTTGTTCATTCTAATGCACATTTGTAATCAGATATATGCAACATATATTATAAACAATGTACATTACTGGTGATTGCTGCTTTAGCATAATTTCATCTGATGTGTGTTAATTTTTAATACTGATGATTATGTAATTGTTTGAAATACTCAATGTGTGATCCATTAATTTTCATACACAATCTCTTTCCCAAAAATGAAATATTTTTTTACACATTTTTTTTATACTTTTGAAGTTATATTTTCCATATAAAAATATGAGTGCTCCGGTGGCCTAGTGGTTAGAGCATCTACCTTGTTTGCAGGAGGTCGTGGGTTTGATCCCTGGTCAAGTCATACCAAAGACTTACAAAAATGGTAGCATCAAAAGGTTAGTGTTAGGACTGGTAGGCCTGGTGTCAGGAATATGTGACTGGGTAGGACATTATGCTACATGTCTGCGGCATGATGCCCCAGTGCTAGACATCACTAAAAACTGCCACACTGCAGACATTGTAATGATATGACTGAAAAATTATTAAAAGCTACATTAAAAATCATAAACACCAAAAAATATGATAAAGCGATTTGGATGACATAATCCATATATAAGATGATTCAGAGTATAAGATGAAGCTAAGATTTACTGGTCAAAAAGTGTCATTTTATATCCTGGCAAATATAGTAATTAATAAATCCCTGTTGGAAAATGGCTTAAACTCATGCTTGAAGCTTGACTTTGTTTTGCAATAAATTTATCCTTTCCTTTGTAGATTCGGGCTGTATTCAAGAACTTTGCCAAAACTTTGGAGAGAATAGCTCACCTACTAGCTCCAGATTTACACAGATTTCTTGACAAAGAATCTCAGGTTTGTTTGATTTTTGTCTTGCTAGTTTTGGATTATGTCATGGCAAAGCAGATGAGACATAGCATTAGATGGAATCCTTGTTCTCAGTTATTTTACAACTCATAGTTTGAAATGCCTATAATAACATATGACGAGATAATGTTTTCAACAGATAAAAACAGTATACACAAAATGTACTGACCACTTTTCACTCCTGCCTGTGTAGCTGCAACTGATTTACACTCCACTGTTCAGGTTTTAGAGGTACATGGTGCTGTTGAATGATATGCTGTGATTAATTGACAGGCTGATTAAGTACCTTCTGTGATTCATTGAAGGAAAAAAAAAATCAATAATTTTACTCAGAGATGCCAGCAATTCTGGATTTTATGGAATTATTATAATGATATCTTTTGTGAAAATTATGTACTACAATTTATATTTAAAGAATTCCTAATAATCAAAATTTTGTTTGATAAAATTCCAAACAGAAGTTCACTAAATTTACCTGGTAAGTTAAAAATATTACTTATTAAAGACTGAATCCATTTGAGAAAAGCCAGATTAATGTACAGGATATCAAGTAATAGGGCTTCTGAATATCTACAGTCACTATTCCAGTATAGGCTACCTGGCAATACAACCTACCTGTGATCCATGTCTACCAAACAGTATAAAATTCCCAAACCAAATAAAGAATTATTAAAAGAGTTTCCAATACTCTGGAACATTGCTCTGGAATAGTATTCCAGTTGAGATTAGAAATGCCCACTCTATTTCCTTCTTCCAAACCCAGTATATCTAGTGGCTTCAGAAATGCAGCTAAAATAAATAAATTCCTTAGTATGCGGGCCTCAAGGAAGATTAGTTCTTAGCTAATTATGTTACTGTCTTTAAATAAAGTCATTGTTGTTGTTGTTATTATTATTATTATTATTATTATTATTATTATTATTATTATTATTATTATTATTATTATTATTATTATTATTATTATTATTATTATTATTATTATTATTATATGATAACAAGAAGGGAGAAAAATATTTCAGCACCATTTTCATAGATAGCAGAGCTAAAAATTAATGCTAAAGTGGTTACCCAAAGTCTGTGATATTGCCATCAGATCACTAAAACCCAAACCATTATTATATGTTTGAGTAGTGAAAATATCCTCTGGTTGTTTTTATAACTAGACTTGTCTCAAATGTGTTAAAAAAAATATTACATGCAGTTTCCATAAATGCATGGTTAATTGATCTATTTATTGCATTGTTTGGGTAACTACCAACATCCTACACTTGATGAGTTATGATAAATGCCCACAGCAGAAATGGACAGGTAATATTCCAGATTATAGTGGTCTATAAAAAAAAACTTTCAGCCCATCTAATCTAGGGATATTCCCCTTTATTTTCACATATATAGATGTAATATTTGGCTAGAAGAAAAAAAAAAAAGGTTGCTCATATATTCCATCTCTACTTGTATCTTCAAATATAAGTTTTTCACTTGGCACAATATCTATATTCATTTTATTCTGAAGCCAGTGTGACATATCATTTCAGTTTGATTATCACATTACTTCCCAAAACAAATGTATTGTTTCTGGAACATTTATAAAAAAATACATTTATGAGTATTGAATTTTTTTTTATTATACAGAAATGAATTTATTGGTAAAATTCTGAGTATTAAACAAGAAATTGCAACAGTTTCAATTTTCTGTGTCAGATATTCATTTTTCTCATTCATATATGTGTATCATACAGTTTGCAGATGTAGGATATGCATGAACTGTGTCATATCTCACATCTTATATTTCATTATATGTGTGATACACTTTGCCCAGGTGAAAAATGCATGTACAGTGCCATGTGAGAAAGGGATGCACTGTGTCAGATACTCATTTCTCTCATTCCTATATGTGTGTGATACAGTTTGCCCATGTGAGAAAGGCATGCACTCTGTCAGATACCAATTTTTCCCATATGACATAGTGGACATTTGCATTGATTCTTACATTTAGTGTGTTAAAAATACAACTTTTTCCATAAACAGTTATCTTTGTTTGTTTATACTATTTTTGTTTGAACTTTTATTCTTTTCCTAATGATGTCATAATGCACATGACATAATGAACATTTGTCATGTTTCTTACATTTAGTGTTTTCAAAATGTAACATTACCAGAAACATTTATCTTTGTTAATAATATTTTTGTTTAAATTAATTTTTTTTGCTATATTTCTTTTTTCCAATATATTTCCAAATGAGAAATGAGAAAAAACAATCATCACATATCAGGATGTCGATGTTGGATTGAGAAGTTCCACCCAGGAACTTGGCAAAGCCTCAACTTTGCTCATAAATTCTGACCCTAAGGTGTGATTTCCAGAACAAACATCAGTACATGTGATGGATGCAATTTTTCTTTCATACATTGTATAGGAATATCAAAAGGGTGCATGTTTGAATTGTTGGTTGAATTTTATAGGAAATTTCACAGTTGTATTTTACTTATGGATAACAAGGGTGAAATGATAGGTTGCATAAATCAACATTGGAAGTGTTCTACTTCATCAAAAGATATTTCATTCATTTTGAAATTTCCTGGAAAAGACAGTTCATTCACATTTTCAAAATCTTGCTTACCGTTAACTTTAGAAGTATGTGATTATGGAATAATGTTGGACAGGATCTTGGACAGTTCTGTGAATATTGTTTTGATGAGTATTTACTCTCAAATACACGTTCAAGTTATTGGATCATTAAACTATTCTGTTGGATGAATATGTACTCACAAATACACATCCAAGTTCTTGAGCAATTCACCTATACTGTTTGGCAAGTATCTACTCACAAATGATTAGCCAAGGAATCATCATTTTCAAAGTAAAGCCACAGTAAGAAAAATGCTGTTCAACAAACTTTTATGCACAGCTGTCAGATAGTGACAAAAATTGAAATTTTTTATTGCAGCTGATAAACCAGACCATGCTGAGCAACAGGCGGGCATTTGCAGATCTATATACCAAACTTATGTCGGCAGATATCGAGAGGGAAAAAAGTCAGCACACTACATGGAAGAGAAGAGTGGAGGATTGGCGATTGTTAAAAACTGAGCTGGCTGTTAAAAGATTTAAGTATGTGATAGAATAAACACTGTGCATGAAACATTTGTTTGTTACAAGTAGAAATTATTTATGTTAATCAAATTTAAAAAATGGCAAAACACCCATTTATGAAACATTAAAAGAATATCTGGCAAACATTTTATGTTACAAATATTCTGAAATAAAGACATTTTCAAAAACTGAATGATGCTAAATATAATATAAAAATGAAGTAATGTTTTTAAAAGATTATCACTACCTTTTTTAGCATTAGTTTGTCAAGATTTTAAAAGTGATAATTATGATGATGCATTTAAAGTTGACTACCATTCATACTTCAAAATATGATGGTAATGTAAATATGTCTCAGATGCAGAGTTTTTTTTAATCATGACAAGAACCAAATAATTATTGTTTCCTACTCTTTATCAATTTTGTTATTATGAATAATATCTGATTGGTCAGTAAATTTAAATCTGATGTCTGATTGGTCAGTGACTTTAAATATGATATATGATTGGTTAGTGAAATTAAAACTGATGTCTGATTGGTCATTGAATCTAATTATGATGTTTAATTGATAAGATAATTTAATTATGTTTGCTTATAATGCATTTTACTGGTATTCATTTTATCTTTATTTCTTTTGCCAGAGAGTTTATGCAAGGAGAGGACATAGTGAATCCCTCAGGTGTAGCCAAGTTGCTTCAGGTAATGACAGCAGAACAGAGAACCCAGAATCAGAAAAGATTGGAACTTATCAACCAAATGAGGTAGAGACATACTCTTATAATTTTCACATTAGATCCAGGTCTGACTTTGATAATGCATATTCTCACCTATGCGACAGAGCTGTTTTTCTAGACATACATTTCTTATCTGTCTAGTCATCTCAGACCAGTCATCTCAGTCAAGTTGTCAATGTGCTCAGAACCATTTTGGAAAAAAAAGACACTCTTGTTGTCTTTTGCAGTGCCTGATGTAGGCATTCTAAAATCAAATAACAACAACAACAAATATGTGCCAAAAACATAGTAACTTAAGGTCAATCCATCTTTGAGAACACACCATACAAAACATTTCAAGAGAGACAAACACACATGCATATGATGTTGAGCTATATGGTATTGTGCTAGTTTGTTTCACACAGCATGGTCAGTTTTATCTTATATGCAGGCCTAACTCAGTACATTTTCAGTTCAGCATTATTAAATGTTGCTACAGCTAGCTGACAAGTTTTAAATACTTCGTGTGAAACAAATTATATGCTGTTAGCAACATTTAATGATGCTGACCTGAAAATTGACTGTTATATAAGATAGTGACACAGATCTGTAATTACCCATGAATGATCTAATGCATCATGTTACAGCTTGTATTAATTATAACTACAGCAGAGCTGTGCACCCAAAATTGTTTCATTAATTACAATATAACTTTTCTATTGAAGATTGTAGTTGACTTTCTTTGATGAAGGTTGCATGCGTTATTGAAGTCACCACTAAAGGACAGCTTTGGGGAACCAAACAAATGCCTATTTTTTATTGTGGCGGCAACATTAAAAAAAGTTGTATTGCATGATTGAAACTGATCTGTTTTCCCAATTTGCTGAGCATGTTTTCATAACAAATGATGCTTCAAAGGTAGTGTTTTCTTTTAAATTTCAGCTATTATTTTATATGGGTACATTTTTTAATTGATATTGAATAATGAATTGGCCCTCATATCATCAACTGTAGTTACTGTTCCTCACTGCCTACTGAATAGACAAATGTGAGCTTATTTTCATTTTTTAATTTTTTTTTTATATATTTTTTTTAACACTTGTGGTAGTGGAGTGATGTTGTCTTCCATGCATGCATCAGAAATTTAAAGTAAGGGTTAATTGATGGTAGAGATGCAGGTGTTCTGGTCTGATGACCGGGATTACTACAGAAAATGTGAATGTTCTGAAGGATTTAATTCAGAGTGAAAAGAAGACAAATTTTACTTACCATGCACATACAAATGTCAGTCTTTGTAAATATATTAAATGCTAGCAAGTGTTTGAAAATCCGACAAAAGATAGATAATGAGATAGTGCTTCATCTGGTTTATCTCTGCTACCAGAAACATAAATTTGAAAACATTGGATATCTCAAGACCTACAGTAATCATGCTAGATGTCAGCATAAGTGGTGGATTATTATATAACAATGCACTGTTACGATGGTTTGTCAACATGAATAAAGAATTTGTTTGTGCAACTATAGATAAATTTGATTGCATTTTATATAATCTTTGCAGCTTTCTTTCATGGGGCCTCTGAATTTCTCCACTCCAAATCAATGGTTGTATAAATAAGTTTAAACAGCCAACAATGTCACCAATAAAAAATAATCACCAGATAGTATATTTTGCCACCAATAAAGATAAAAAAAAATCACAATTTGCAACATTGGCTAAGCACTGTGCAATTCCTGAATAATCTTTTTCCACACTATATTTCATACTTTTAAGAAGAAAACACTATTTTTTTCTTGTATGAGAAAAATGCATATAAAATTTCAAGAGCCATGCCACAATCGTCTTGTATTATTCAAACGCGATCTCTTCCATAAAATGATAATAGATTTTTTTTGGGGGGGGGTGTTGTACTTTTAAAAAATAATTTTTTTTGTGTACGAGAAATATACATGTCCATGAAATTTTGGGGAGCCACATCACGACTGACCATGTTATATCTGAATTCATGATTTAACGGAGCACGCTATAGTGGGGTCACACTGTTTGTGTGTGTGTATATATATATATATATATATATATATATGCTAAAAGTTTTTAATGATTAAAAGTTAGCAAAGTTGGTATACCATTCTGAGCTAAATCACTGGTCAGATCACCTTTATTAGTTGAACTTGTTCCATCCTTTCATGGACCATTTACATTGTTTTGATAACTTTCATAGACTATTTACATTGTTTTGGTCACTTTCTTGGACCATTTACTATAGGTTTACATTAACTTTGTTAGTGATGAGGTCAAATTTAAACATCGATAAATATAAAACCATGATCATTTAATCTTTATAATTCCAATTTATTTTTTTCCTGTCATCATATCAGCTGATTTTATGAACAAAACATTTACTTTTGGGTATATTAAAGTTATCTTTTATTAGCCTCTTAACTGCAACAGAATACATGGCCTAATATTTGCTAGCAAATATTCATCAATTCTTTATGTAGTAATATAAAGTGGAATATCTGAACATGTCTTGCCAGTGATATGATGTTATGATAATTATTTTAATATTATAAAAATTGGTTGATGCTATTTAAACCAGACTATTCTTATTTTTTCTAACATTATGCTTTCATGTGGCTCATGTTGTAATAGCAATCAATGTTCATTCTTTATCTGCATTTCGATCTGATGAAAGCAAAATCATGTCCATTTTTAATGAGATCCCTTGCTTGACATATGACTCTGATCTTTAATAACAGCTGATGCCACATTGTCAAAACCAAATGCAATAATTTCTCAAGATTGGCTTGTAAAACCTGTCATATGCTTTCTTTTTGACAAAAGGAGTGGGTGTTGAATGCAGGAATGACTGTCTAATTACATTGTTTTGACGTCTAACAGGTTATTTTAATAAGGGGTTGCACATTTTTTTCAGAAATAACAAAGGTGACTTTGTGGCACTTGTTGTTTTTATTATGGTTTAAGATGTTGATATTGATAAAACTTCACATAAAATTACATGGAAACATGGAACCAAAATTAGTCCGCAGAATTTGCTGATGTATAAAATATTTTTGATTAGTCTCAGTCGGCCATTTATATCCTGTCAGATTGCAGAAATTTGGATGATTCATAGCATTTCAAATTATGTTGTTTTGATCACTTTCATGGACCATTTGATCACTTAATCACTTGCCTTACCCAACACATATATCATATGGAACTTTGGAGAAACTCTTCACTGCCAATTATGTTTTCTGTGGATAGGTATTTTGAAAAGTCTTGACTGGGTTCAATGTTTGATAATTATAGCTGTCAATTTCGTCATGTTAAAAGCTTATCTTTTTGCTGCATGGGCCAGTATTTGATTAAATGTCTTGTAAAAAATCATAAAGAGCTCTCAGCAGTATCAACATTTTTAAACTAATCACAGGTAAAACCTATTCTAAATGCCATGTGGACCAACAAATGTGATTCTGAGCAGGTTATTTTATTTGTGATAAATATCTTGTGAAATACAACATGTGTTTGAATTTTAGGAAATGTTTTGGAGTTACAGAGGTTCTGATTGTACATTCTGATTGTACTGTGATTTACAAAATCATTCTGATTGTACTGTGATTTACAAAATCATCAATTTGCTTCTAATATAAGTTATATTTTTTTCATTTGCAGGGAATTTAAACCTCCAGCTTCTACAAAGACAGCCATATATAATTGGAACAAAAATATGCAGGATCTTTCACAAGAAATAGGTATGTTGTCGTCACAAATAAGTATGTTGTCACAAGAAATAGGTATGTTGTCATCACAAATAAGTATGTTGTCACAAGAAAAGTTATGTTGTCATCACAAATATGTATTATGTCACGAGAAATATTGTTCTCAAAATTAGATATGTTAAAAATAGGTGTTGTCACAAATAGGTATAGATATTTTGTCACAAGAAATAGATATGTTGTCACAAGAAACAAGTTTTTTGTTTTGTGTTGTCTCATGCAGGAAAATTAAAACTATTTTTAATATGTCTGATGATTTCTGCCAAAATATTTTATTAACTTTGATACTGATACAGAAAATGATTTTATGTTAAAAAATGACAAGCAGAATCTTGTGTACTATTTAAAAGAGTAACCATATCCTCTGAAATGAGACCTAAAAGCAAGAGCAGCAGGTTTAGTATGGACTGACTGACATAATGTGTGTACTGAGTGGGTGTTTAACCATACAGTGAAGGAACTCACATGGGCAACAAAAATAATGTTGACTAGAATCATATAGCTGTTTTTTGCATTTCATGGAATATTTATTTCTCATTTGATTACATTCACTGATTACATTAATGTTAGGATATAAACATCAATACCTGCAAGGGAAAAAAAAATCTCTTACCCATTACCTCTCCTTGTCACTGCAAGTTGGCTACCCAACAACTGTATGTTTATCAGTTTAAACTTTTGCTTCGTACAATCAACAATGCGCTTATCATCCACTTGAAATACAAGAATATTTTCATTGCTTCTGCCCATGTATCCACAGAATTGGAATTTTTGTGTTAAAAGCTATTTGCTACATGTTACAATCATACATTTTGTATTTTGATAAACATTAGGTGAAATTTTCGCAATTGTGGAATTAGGTATTTTCATCTTGTGCTCCAACAATCATGACCTGTCACTTGGTCAGAGGGGATTTGATCAACTCTGTCATGGAAAACTCTGAAGAGAGACAGTTGTGGTAAATCTCAGTCAATGGTATGTAACATATTGAGCATATTGAGGTATCCTATAAAAGCTCCAATTTCCCCCAAAAATTATGAGATTCTGTGTATGATGCCTGCAGTAAATATTACATTTGGTCAACTAGAAATGGAATTGTTCATGGAAACTGAAGATCAGTGCTATCCCATCATCCTTCCCAGGCATGCTGGAGTTGCAGATGCATTCACTGATAAGAAAAGTTATCATACAGTTGCTGGCCTCAATTGGCAAATCTCCAATGATAGCTTGGAGTTAATGGAAGGCATAAGTACTATGCATGTCTAAACATAGCTTTCAGACCTGTAAGTCAGGGAGAATGGGCTATATTTTGGATACAGATGATGTCTGAGCATAGCTTTCAGGCCTGTAAGTTAGGGAGAATGGGCTATATTTTGGATACTGATGATGTCTGAGCATAGCTTTCAGGCCTGTAAGTTAGGGAGAATGGGCTATATTTTGGATACTGATGATGTCTGAGCATAGCTTTCAGGCCTGTAAGTTAGGGTAAATGTGCTATTTTTTGGATACTGATGATGTGTGAGCATAACTTTCAGGCCTTTAGTCAGGGTGAATGGGCTGATGATCTGTATTGCCATCATTTGATGTCATGCACCAAAACTCTTTTCTGCTGGATTACCAGTCATACCAGTTTATGAGTTACCAATCATCCATCATTTCAGCAAACCAAGTCACATACCTGCTAGCCATTCTGTTGTGCATGGAGTTGTCCAGGTATCCAGCTTGCTGGTCCAATAATTTTTCCTTGCATTCTGACCAGACATTTTCCAAGCTGACTGTGAAATGCAGGAATTTTGCACATAGAGAGATGGTTATTACTTGACAAAGGGAGTTGGAGAAAGTTCACAAGCTGAATTCTCTGCAGTATTACTCCAGGCTGTTTATAACAACCAAAGCCAGTAGACATGCAGGGTATTTCAGCAACAGTTCAGTTTGCTCCATGCATGAGCAGGTTTAATCATTTTTGTCTGTCTTTTTATACACTTTGTAGATGCCCTCCAGGCCCAATGGTGCCTCTCTTTTGCAGTCATCTCATTCAATGAATTATTATTTTGACTGAAGTTCATATGGCATCTCAGAGCAATTTGTTGAGGTCTTTAGAAACCTCTAACTTGACTCTAGCTGCTGTATTTGAAGATGGCACTACAGACTTATTTGCCATTGAAACTGGCATCAGACAGGGAAGTATCATGTCTCCTTTCCTCTTCCTTATGGTGATCATAACTGAAGGATTTTGGAATTCCATGGCTGAAACCAACACAGCCTTGACTTTGTAGATGACATTACACTCTTTGGTACCATGAATAAAAAAGCATAAGAAATGACAATGAGCCTGGAATGCAAAGCAGCCCAAGTTGGACTTAGGATAAACAGGAATAAGAAAAAGATCATGAGGATTGGATATACCACAGCAAGGGACACCATGAAGATTGGTCAGCAACAACTTGAGGAGGTAGAGAAATTCACCTACCTATTCAGCACCCTAGCCAATGTTGGCGATGCCGACCACAATGTCGCTTGTAGAATAGTGAAGGCAGTGGCTTCAACCAATCTGGGCCAACACACAATTCAGTGTAGTAATGAAGATCCAGCTATTCAATGCTATCATCTTCCCAGGATGAACTAAGTCTAAGTAAGTAATTATATTCTTCCATCAATGATGCTAGAAACAGTGGCTTATGGCTGGCATTCCTATGGAAAATCCCCTGCTGAAAGTTATGATCTGCAAGGATGCCAGTTCTTACTAGTGGGGCCCACTAGTTGCCCATCCTCACCATAGTCATTGGCAAGTGAGAACCAGAAGACATCAACTTTCGAGAAATGAAAACTGAAGTTAGATGTATTTCATTTCAGGAAGGTGCATCTTATATAAAAAAGGCAGTTCTCATTATGTCAAACATCCTGATGGTCAGTGGCCTTTATAACCATATTAAGTGACCTATTTGTTCTGGTTTGGTACTTTATGCACTTTTGCCCACAGCTTAAGATAATGGCTCAGATTAAAGATATCCTTAGTAGACTAAATGTCCTTGTTGCTCACTGTTGAGAAAGGGAACCTACCCTTTCCACATTCTCTAGTTTGTCCAGGCAGCAGTCTTTTTAGTTTTTTATGCTTATGGGGCATTAAGTAATAGACCTTTTTGTAATGAAGTGGAAGCATAAACTGCCCACTTTCATCTCCCCAGTTTAGACCCAGAAGTCTAAGATGCTCTTTAATTGAGTTTGAAGGAATTTTGCAGCTATGCCAAGACCCCCATCCCACACTGTTCTGGTACTTAGGATAATACAGAAAATGAGGGCCTCAAAATGCATATTGATTCTGATAGCTTTTCTCAGGTAGAACAATTCATGACTGAAAATGTTTGACCCTGAGTTACAAGGATATGCTACCTGTCCCTCATCTCTGACACATTCAGACATCATTGTAGTTGGTTGGTTGGTTGAATTTTTATGGCACACCAGCACAATGAGGCCATTTAGCGCCATACAAAAGGTTGTATCTTTCATTATGTACAGATGGTAAACAGGTTCTGTATCAGCCAGTGATATGAAACCAAATAGCTAAAGGTAAATAATAAAAATGGTAACGGTGATAAAAATTAAAGTTTCCCAATGATGGGGGATTGCAAATAATGTATGACAACAAAAACATATGAAAGGTAATTAAAATCTAGCGACCATACATATATCAAACATAAAAATGTTCAAGGTGATAACATAATAGTTATAAATTATGATATACGTTTACTTCCTTAAGGAAGTCGATAAGATAAGAAATGCTAACTGTATCAAAGAACTCCCTCATGTCTTGCAGATTGTAATATATATTACGTGTAGGTTGGAGGTCAAAAGACTCCAGCATAAAGTGCTTAACAGTAAATAGTTCATTGCAAGCTATGCACTCTGGTGGGTCTTCTCTTTTTAGTATGTAGGAGTGGGTTAAATAAGTATGGCCAATACTAATTCTTGCAATGACTACCTCCTCCCTATGGACGGCTTTGTAGGAAGGAGTCCATTCTCCTAGGATTGGCTTAATGGAATGAAGTTTGTTATTCACAGCATCATTTCATGATGCCTGCCATTTTTGACGTAAACAGTCTTTGATACTAGGTTTAAAATCAGTATACGGTGTATTAAAATCAGATGGTTCTAATGATAGGGCCATTTTAGCAGCGCGGTCTGCTTTATCATTACCTTTAATTCCTATATGGCTGGGTAACCAACAGTATACTATATTGTGTGAAGCACTCAGCTCAGTATTTTTAAGGAGAACATTAGCTAATAACGGATTCTCCAGTTTTCTATTATGTAGTGACTGAAGTACTGATAGTGAATCAGAGAAGATGATGCTGTTTGAAATATGCTTCCTTGCAATGTATTGCAAAGCAAGGTCTATTGCTCTGATTTCAGCTGAAAAAATTGACATTCCATTTGGCAATTGAACTTTGGTTGTGTGTTTTCCTTTTACGAAGGCTGCAGCAGCCTTTTCCTCATCTTTTGATCCATCAGTATATATTTTTGTATAATTTTAAAATTGGGCGAGAAGTTCATAAAAAGAGTTGTGGAAAATGGAAGGGGTTGTCTCCAATTTTTTTTTTATCATGTAATGTGAAAAGTATGCTTGGTTGTTGAAGTAGCCATGGGGTGTTTCTGAGATGGTCGTTTTCAGAATTTTTGAAATTTGATCACATCATTGTAGAGAGGTTATTAGTCACATTAAAAGACTATTTCAGACTTACTAACAAATTTTGTCTTCATAGATCAAAATCTCTCATTTTGCTTCCTAAATGGAATTTGTCATGGCTTTAGACATGTCTCCGTTTTAGTCTTTAGCCAGATTCTCTTGTCTCAGTTTTAGTCTTTAGCCAGATTCTCTCATCTCAGTTTTAATCTTTAGCCAGATTCTCTCGTCTCAGTTTTAGTCTTTAGCCAGATTCTCACTAAAGTTGCTATCATGCATATTGTTTTTCCCTGATAGGTCATGTTGAGAGATTTGCATGCTCTTTCAGTGCATCTGAATTACCTCCAGTTGCTGTCCAACTGTCACTTTAGTTTTGTAATGAATTATGATCTTTCTGTACAGTCAGTGTTACCCTTACCAAAATCCATAAGATTAACAATGAAAATGTAATTATTCCCAAAACCACAAAAAATGATGCTCAGGAAAAAAAGAAAAACATTTCTAATCTTCTCAAGACATAACATCTCTTTAGCAAATGGTCAGTGGTCATCTTTGAGGGTAAAGTGGATCCAGAATACTTGGGTAACATAAATACAGACATCTTCAACATAAAAAGTATTTGATTTGTGTGGTTTTCAGTTTCAAATTCATTGATTACTGATTCACTGTGTTATGAAAGCAATTATATGTAGTATGCCAGACCACTGGTATAAGATCAAACCTGTTGGCTATGTCTTTAAGTAGAGAATCTTTACCAAGTATTCTTGCCAACATTTACTGATAGCTAACAATGTATGATGTTTAAATGTGAAACAGCATTGGCCTAATAAATCCAATTCTTTGAAAGAAAACACCTTTTAGAAAATACCTTATAAAACCCATATTTTTCATTACAGATGCTGTCAATCAGATACATCTTACAGCCCTTCACAAGGAGTATGAGAGAGTCTGTCAGAGATGTCTTTCAGAGATAGAAACAATCAAGGTAAGAATACAACTCTGTGGTCAAATTTCCTTATAACTATGTAATGGTCACCTGTACATTAGCCTGGTGTTTCCCTATCCAAACAATGGTTTCTCCCTGCCTTGAGTGGTCGTTGGTGTGTATCTAATGTGACCACTCAGTCTACATAAACTAAATATTGTTTCTTGTTTAAATAAAGGAATGTTATATGCATCAATGAAAAAACTTGTTTTATCTTGCTTGTATGACATACTCCATTCATGTTGACAGTGTAATTCAAAGGTGCCACTATGTCAAATTCAAAAGCAATGCAGTTTTTAACAGTTGAAGCAATTTGTTGTTTGCTGGATGGCAAGAACAGTAATTATGTTATTGCAGCAGAAATGGAAGTTATCTTTTGTGCCATTGTGAAAAGTATTGTGTCATACCTTCATCTGAATTAAAGCCATCTCAGAAGAAACAAAAGTTGTTTGAGAAGAAATTGAAATCAGATCCTCTTTCATTAGGGACAGAGGTCATTCAATGTTTTAAAGTTATCTATAAAGGCAGGTGAAGTTTCAGTTCATGGGTCACAAAGAACAACCCTTTATGGCTTGATCTGATTTCCAGTTCATCAAAAGCTTCTTGCATAAACCAGCTATCTTTTAATCTCATTGAGATGAGCAACTGTTATTTTTAAACTACGAACAGCAGTTCCTGAGTCTGCCTTATACAAACTGGCCAACAAAAGAGTCAGTCCTGTGTTACAGTCATCTGTAAACTGCAGCTTTTAAAATCCAATAGGATTTTGTTGTACCCAATGCACAATGTTTTTAAAATTCATAATTAAGGTTGATAAAGCCATCACCTTTTTGTCTTTTCACCATAATCACAATTGATCTGACACTGAATGAGATTATGAGCTTGAGATCTGTCAAGGGTTTCCTATTGAATTGTCTCCTAGATGGATATAGCAAATTAATCTAGTGATTAACCATTTGGGAAATATATAATGTGCACCATCAGTAACTCATGTCATAAGAAAAGGTAACAACCGAGGGAATGAAAGGATCATCAACTAAGGATGGGACTAGGGATTAGGGAATATCCAATTCTTTGATGCTTACAGAACATAGTACAGAAAATATAGGATACAGAAAAAGCAGTACCTTGTAATTTAGACCATGCAAAAACTGTGGTATTTGCACATAAATACCATATGACTTATTGCATTGGTCCTGCCTTTATATAATAATAATAATAATAATAATAATAATAATAATAATAATAATAATAATAATAATAATAATAATTATAATAATAAGCAAATAATTGTGGGAGGAGATTTAGTTCTTGAATCAGATTTCACACCACTCTGAGGAATAGGCTAACTTCTTAAACAGTAAATAAACTGTTGACTCATCAGATTTGGGCAGCAGTTTTTCATATTTTTTTCTCCCCACACATCCTTCTATACCTGTGATTCCCCTTGTATTGAAGTAGGTATGGCAGGACCCCTCTCCCTTCATTTTCGGTCAGTATCTCTGCAAACTGTTATAAAACTGGACTCCTCGAAGTTTATCATTGGTTTCATTGTTCACATCATATAGGCCTATTTTGCTTTTGTTGCATCAGTAAATGAAGTTAGAGTATTCAGTCCTTAGTATTGTATTTATCATCAAAGTAAACAAATAAAAACGTATTTATCTTATTAAAACTGAATAAATGGCCTTATGAGATAAACAAGTGACTAATATAGTAGTAATGGGTTTGCTTCATGTCTCTGCAGTCTCAGGTTTGATCACTAGTTATGGCATTTGCATTGGTATGTGCCTGCATGCCCAAAATCTGTTATTTCTTTCTTGCTCTTCAATCTTCTACAAAATAACATTATGCACATAAACAAGACAAAAAACATGTATTAGTTGTTGTGAATTAGTTATAAAAAAAACTAAAGTTTACATTTAACAACTAAATTTAGTTTGAACAAAATAGCAATGTCATGCTGAAGCAGTACAAAATCTCTGTTTGTTCCAGACCAATCTCATCGATGCTAGTGTGTGCACAATAGCTCGGGCCCAAACTGTAGTGGAGGAGTTCATGATTCCCTTGGTTGGCAGTCGACAGAGAGTATATGAAAACATTTTAGAAATGATGGAGGTGAGTGCTAGTATCTCTCTCTCTCTTTCTCTCTCTCTCTTTTACTATATATATATATATATATATATATATATATATATATATATATATATATATATATATATATATATTTTAGGATTTCTGTTAATGTGTTTGTACATAAGAATAAAAATATGAATAAAACTGTTTATCTCTATTTATCCATAAAAAGTTTAACAAATTGTTTACAATAGAGATATATGTATCTTTACAATCCAGTTTTATGTATATTTATGTTTTTAAATATTATTAAATGTGATATATATGTGTGTTTATATATATATATATATATATATATATATATATATATATATATATATATATATATATATATATATATATATATATATATATAATTATTCATTAAAGAATAAGACATTAAAATGTAAGTAAGACATCATTTTGTTATGTCCTATTGTTTATTTATCACTTAGAAACATAGTATATTTAAAGACTTAAACAATGGTATTGAATTCATTTTGAATTCAGTCTGATGAAGCAATAAAGCAAAACCAGTCTCACATTCTACCTGTTGGTGTTGTTTATTTTATAAATTATACACACACACACACACACACACACACACACACACACACACACACACAGATATATATATATATATATATATATATATATATATATATATATATATATATATATATATATACACATACATACACATACATACACACACGTGCACATGCATATACATATACATACACACACACTAATTCATTTATTTGTTGAGTCAAAGACATAGAATGCTTTGCATGTTTAGCCATTTTGTAGTACTAGATCCAATCCTTGCTTCCAGCATATTCTAGGGCTCTCCAGTTCTTCCACTCCAAGGACTGCTTTAATATTAGACCTTTTTTTAATTAAATTGTATAGTTTGTTAGAACTTGTTAGGAAATCAACATGCAGTACAGGCTGGTTACAACTGGTGGTATATATTAAGATTTTGTGTATGCAGAGATCAAAATTACACATGTTGCTAGACTTTGTGCACTTTTATGTGTGAAAAAAACCTCCCTATTTTTCATAGTCCTCTACCACTGTCCATGCCCATTACCATTACATGGCCAAGATAATGATTTACAACAGCAAATTTTCATTGGACATTTGAACAGCATTTAGGATTAAAATATGCTCAAAGTATCTTAAGTACTTTCAAAGAGTAATTACATTTTTATTGTTAAATTTTAAATAAAAATTCCTCATGGTTTGGCTATTTATTGATCATTCCTGGTCAAGATTTGGCATACAGACATACAATTATGTTTCATCTTTTCTGAAATCTTGAATGATGACAAATATTAACAGAGCCAACACATGTAATTTAAGTTTAGAAATCTGAATTGCATGATAAATTTTGAGAAAATTATCATAGTACTCATATATAAGTTGAGTCCAACTGCAATTTGATGCATAATGCACATGTAGACTTTGACCTATGCAGTGTGTTGATAGTAATAAGCAGAATAAACAACATAGATTCTGATCTAATGGTACATTATGCAATATCAGATCAGAGCCTATGTTCTTTGCAGTTTGACCTGACTTATAAGCAAGTATATATGGTATTGAAATAAACATTACACATGTTATATTTGTAATACTCTATCTTATTTTTCATATACTCATAATTTTTGTACAACTATAATCCATAAAATTATAATTTTATTATCCTACTTTAAATCTTGTATGGTTATTATATTTTTGCAGACTTTATGTTTAATAATAAGTAATATGTTTATTCATAATTATTTCCACAGCCAAACAGTAGTTAATAAAATGTGTACAAATACCTACAGACAATAAAGTAATATCAACATTTATCACATAGACAGTACACTTTATATATAGTGTGTGCAGTTTAATAGTGTTGATATGTCAACATGTCCAAATATCACTTTATGTGGTTCTTATTATTACATATAAGCCCATGAAATTCTGGTGAAGAATTCTGTTTACTGACTAACTGCAATGATGGGAAAATTTTTCTTACCCCACCATCTGCAATTTTTTATTTTGGATTCCATTTTTTGAATTGACTGCTGAATGGAAATTAGGAAAAAGGTCACATCTGCCTGAATATAGCCAATTTACCCCACACCGGCTTATTACACCATGTTCATACACTGTAAAATGGGGTTAAACCCCAAACAAGATATTATTCATCTCCTTTCATAAATTCAATATTAGTGAAACAAAACACATTTATTAAAGGCATTCAAAACAATTATTAATTATTATGGTTTCAGTCTTGTCATAAGTCACTTAAAATCCCCACTGATATATACATTTTGAAATTTTTTTATTATAGTTAATATAAATGTATGTATCAATACTATGTATTCTACTTGTGTAGAAAACACTGGAGGAGCAGACAAATGAGATTAATGAGAAGCTGAAGTCCCTGTTCAAGTATGCTCAGTCGGCAGCTCATGTATGGGATGTACATGAGATCGGATTGGCCAGACAAGAGCGATCACTCCAGGAGAAGCTAGAACAGTGTCGACAAAAACATGACAATCAGAACCAAGTTAGTGATGTTTGTTATTAAATTCATCTTGATAAGTTTTAAAAGATTCATGAAGATTTTGAAATATCTGATTCTTAAAAGAACCTTTAATATTAGTGTTTTTACTGGTCCTTCCATTTAAACAACAACAAAAAAATAATGCTCATTATCTTTATCTTAGATGTTTAAGTGGTTCTTTAATTAAAGTCCCTTAAAGTGATCCTTAAATTAAAGTTCCTTAAAGTAGCCCCTTCATTAATTAACTTTATATACAAGAAGAAAAAATATGCAATTCTTTTATTCATCTGAAAAATATAGTAATTTAATAATTCTGTAATTTGTATCTAATTGTGTTTATTAAAATTGTCAAATACTTAATTAAATTCTAATAATTAACTGCTAATTTGTTTAAATTTTAAGAAATAAATCAGATGCAACTTTAAGCACATTCAAAAGAATGTTGCTGGGCAGACAGTTTTAAAAATGGGTTACTAATATGTGAGTTCTATCACAACCCACCAAGTTTATTATCAAATTACCTTCCAGTAAACTCTGAAGTAAGTCAAACCATTACTGCATATTTAAGGAGTGGCAAGTTAGAATGTGTTCAGGCAGTCATAACCTAACAATGCTTCCATACAGCCACTGAGAACGGAATTGGAATTTGCTTTATGGGATAGAACCAATTTATTGAATTTGTTGGTTTTGACAATATTCATACAATACTACAAAATAAATGCATTCAAGGCTTTTAATTGAAAACTCATAGAATTTATTTGAGGACAAAGTTTAAATTTGATCAAATATATCATTCACTTTTAATATTCATCATTATATATTAATAATACAAAAAAAAACAGATATCAAATAGGATAAAATCAAAGGGCACACAACTCTAATAGTTTCCTCACAGAGTGGAATCCCTTTGTTTTAGTGATGCAGTAATTTGCTTTTTCTGTAACTTTTATACCCGTAAATGTAAATGCAATAATACCTGAGGAAAATTCAATTTATGTAAGAAATAAATACTCTTGAAACCTTTAGAAGTGCTTGAGAAGTTTAAAGCTGTTACATTAAAACATACATGGGACCCAGGGAAGGCAATTTTAAAGGTGATACTCACCGATAGATGCAATTTAGAAATTTTTTATAATTTTAAAATGAATTCTGTGAAATCAAAGTACCCTGACATATAATTTTTAAAAACTTCATTCCCTGAGTACCATGTATATTTAAATAGAACAGCTATCATAAAAAAAAACATAGGTCTGTATGATTTTCTATTATTTATCATCTAATCAGGAAAAAGAGGCTAACCTTGATGTGATAATGGATAGAATGAGACAGGATGCGACAGAGTCAGCATTGAAAACAAGTCTTAACAAGGCTTTGGACTACCTGGAGAAAATACGAGCATCGTAAATATTCATTTATATTTCTGCACATAAAACATGTGGACTCATTTCTGTCTATTGTGAATCTTAATTAGCAGACTATTGAAATTCGTCTGTGTTTCATACATTTATAAGGAATGATTCACAAAGTGAAGCTTTTATACCTGTACATAATTTGCCATAGAATATTTAGCCTAATGATTTATACAAGGAGCCAAATTTAAAAACTGCTTAGTGGCTTGACTTGAATTGCATCTATAGTGTGCCAATAGTTGTTAGATACATACTTTTTCACATATTGACCAGTCTTGTTTAGGTGCTGTTATGAGTCTGGGCTTGACACTTTCTACCATTTGTTAGCACTTAATTACCTTTCTAATGTACGGTTAATAATCAGTATGTCATTAATTGATGTTGTTACACAATGCTTGTAATATAAAAAACATGAGATCATCATTTCAATACAAATGGCCAAGGCCTGCATTTTGAGCCTACAATCACAACATTGCTGTTGAAAGGTTGAATGAACGTATCAAAGAATGAATTGGTTTAGATTCCAAAGTATGCCAAAATGCATCAAAATGTTTTAGAAATATAAGCAAATGAAAATCTTTAACCAAAGCTCTAATGCTGATTGTTTGTGCCCTTGACCTTGACTCCAAGATCAAAGTGACACGAGTTTGGTGTAAAATTAGATATCTTAGATTCGTAATATTCATCAAGATGTTTATGAAATAAAAACAAATGAAAACACTTGAATAAAACCATAATGCAAAGTTTCTAGAACTGACCTTGACCCTAGATTCATAGAGATGAGCAAACATGTCACAGAATGAAATGTGTAGGTGGCGCTCACCAGTTATTATGTACTTTTGAGAGAGTGATGTATGTAATGTGAAGTTGTTTGCATTTTAAACATGCAAAGTGGAGATAATGTTGGCATACCTATATACTACTTTCATGCAATGTAGATAAAATTTCTTTGGATATTGTACTTTTGGAAATTTTAAATGAACTTAGGACACTGCTAACTAAAATGACTGCTCCCTTGTGCTCCAAAAATCAACCAAAATTTGTCTAAAGTACACTATTCTTGGCAGCTATTAAAATATGGAAAATGAATTTTGCCAAACTAGATAATACCAGCTTCTAAAAGTGCAATGACTGAGTTACCAAATACATAAAATATAAAAAAGTTATTGGCTCTTTTTTTTACAATTTACCTCTGAAGTTCGAGAAGTGAAAATGAGCAAGTAGAGCTAGCACTTTTTTGAAACGTGCACTTTTGGAGTAAGGCCAAGCTGTGTACTTTCTAACCCATATTACACCCATCAATCATACATCAAAATAAAGGGAATTAAAGGTTCTTTGAACAATACCTAAGATATACAAAGTCTCTTTTAAATAACCAGTATAACTAGTGAGGAAACTCGGGAAAACTCTTTTTCTTTAAAATTTTAACCCTATGCTAAATACGAAACTGTAGAGTGCCACCTTAGCTTCATACTGATTTATCTTCTCTTTGAGGAAAATCCATCAAGATTTTAAAAAATACAAGCAAAGGAAAAACTATAAATGAAGCCTATATGCAAATTTTCTGTGACTAAAACTTTGACCCTATAGTAAATGGGGTATGTGAACATGTACAATGAATTTTATTACCCATGTGAATCTTGATGTTTTGATAACCTTACATCATTTCTTATCTCAGTCTGGTTGTCTCAGGTTGTCTCAGTCATGGTGACTACATTTTTTAAACAGAAGATACCTTGTTGTCTTGTAATGCCTGATGGAGTTATACAGATCACTGGCTACAAAAATCCAAATACTCTCAAGAGCTACCGCAAAGATGGCAACAATCAGAGATGTGTTATATCAGACTAGCATTCTTCAAACTTTGTCAAAATGCTGCCAACCAGTCCCCATTGAATAAAACATTGTAAACAATGAAATTTCCTGCAGTTACCAATGAGATTGGTTCATTCATTGGTCCACAGTCTGTTCCACAAAAAGATTTCCTGTAGTGTATCATTCCACTAGCAATAGCAACATTTGTCATATTTCCAGGACAGAAAATATAAATTTCCAAGAAAATAATGAATTAGAAATTTTTGCATAATCATTACATTGTCATTGGATCTGTGTACTTTATCCTATCATTGGCTAGCATAGAACTTTTCCAAATTGGAACTAATGAAAGTTTTAAATTATCCTTATAAAGTGTATTATTTATTGTTATTTTCGAGGTGCTATTGATGCTATAATTGTAACACATAACAATTTGATGACTGTGTTATATCAGAGACAGTGGGGCTTAATGGTGAAATTCGTGTTGATAACTGTGTTATATATAACCCTCTGGTGTCTATCACTAGCCTAAATCTGAAATATTGTATCAAAAAAGTTAACATGGAATGTGGCAAAGCAGTTGGTACGTAGCAGTCCATGAAACATCTGCTTTAGTTCATTCACTACAGAAACAAATTTAATCAACCAAAACATAAAGTGTCTACTACATGAGTGTACATGATTTGTTTACAAAATAGTTCCTAATACACTATTGGGCACACATGTCATGTACATGAGTGCATGTTGAAGTGTGCATGAGTTCAGTATTGTAAAATACTGCATGATTCTGACAATGTAAGCCTAATGGAGACAAAAATTAGCATATAATAATGTGTTTTTGTAGTATGATTAATGATAATAGCTGTGTTACATCAAGGATCATATTATACTGTAGTACTTTATAGTGTGATCCATGTTGACACCAATGTTACATCAAGGACAGTATTATACTGTGATACTTTATTCTGAGATCTATGACCATACCTACATTATATAAGGAAGTGTCTTGTACTGCAGTGCTATATAGAAAAGGACTTCTGTAATGACATAATAATAAAAGTGTTGTTACTTGCATTTCAGGTATGAAAATTTTCACAAAGATCAAACAGAGATCGTGAAGAAGTACCCTAGCATGGTGCAGCACGAACTTGAGAGCTATGAGACCTCTGTTCTTAAATTTTTTATGGTTGATAGAAATCTTGTAAGTAACTTTTTTATTTATGTTTTTTATTAATTTATGAACACATTGTTTTCTAGTTCTTCATTTTTTATCTTATAGTAGAATTAGTGTATCAAAATGGGTAGATTTTTCATATTTCATATTATGCTTTTTCTTCTCTACTTACATTTAACAAGAGATTATTATATCTTTTGTCATTTTAAGAATGCATGGTTTTTAATACTTTTTTTGGGATTACATGCATGGCAGGTGCTTTTTAATATATTTGGTGGTATACATTAGACATTACTTATATCTATATGATATGACTTGCCCATGCTCCATATGACTTGTCCATGCACCCTGATATGACTTGCCCATGCACTCTGATATGACTTGTCCATTCACCATGATATGACTTGCCCATGCACCATGATATGACTTGCTCATGCAACCTGATATGACTTGCCCATGCACCCTAATATAACTTGCCCATACTATTGAGACATCTTCCAAATACCAAAGTCACTAAAGCATGAAAGATAGGCAAATGTTACCACCTTTTGCTTGTGATGTGGAGGATCCTCCACAGTGAAGTTTCTTGAATGCTCATGACATGTGTTAGTCACTGAACTGAATGCAAAAACTTTATTTGTCTCCAACACCACTAACAACAAAAATGCCATCAGAAATATTATACCGATGTCTTGCCAGTGCATAACATGCAAAACAAAAATCCTCTGAAATATATTTGCTGAATAAAATTATAAAAAATATTGATGACTAATAGTTGGAGACAAGAACTCAACATATATTAAAATTTTACTATTATTATAACTGTAATGGATTGATTTGCAGTTCTTGGACACTGGCCTCTGTAATAAAACTGATCTTGTCATGAAAATAAAATTTGACTTTTCTGTAGGTCTACAGCTCCTGTGTATCTTCCAGTCAATTTTATGTTGCAACTTCTGTTAATTATACTTCAGCTGCATCTCTGCAATAAACTCCACACTCTGACTTTATTTCAGTGTCAATATATTGATTTCATGGTAGAAATAACCTGTGGTTAATTGTCATTGATTAATCAGAGAAACGAAGCTTTTCAATTACATATTACCATATCTGCCTATTTGCATGTTTATTAGGGTCTAACCTAGAAAAGACTATTTGGAGGGGAAATTCCCACCTCCATTTGAAAATGGGGGAAATTTTCTCAATATTGAGTAATTTAATGAAGACTTAAAAAGGGAATAACAAAAATATGGTGCAAAATTCACATGCATTCAGCTGAATTTTTTATGGGCATGTCTTTTAAGAAATCATCATCTCAATCACAAGTCCTGGAAAAGACATCAGTTCATTCATTCTAATTATAACAGTTTTAATTCTCCACATAAACTAATATATATGTTTAAATGTAACTTACAGTGCATGATTTGATTTTTTTTTTCCTTATTAGTTGTTCTGGTGCATGAGCATGAGCAATTTGAACTGGAGAATCATTTGCTGCAATGCAAACAATTTTGCATGCATTCAATTCATAGTGTAACTGACTGCATCATTTAGTAGATTTTCTTTTCATCCTGACCTGCAGTAGTGATGGAGTGACCCAATAATCTGCAAGGGTGATGAAGTGCCCCAAAATTTACAGTAGTGATGGAGTGACCCAATAAATTGTAGCTTACTTGGATTGATCTCTTGCTAAGAAATATTTTTCTTTTAAATTTAGATTTGATCAGTAAACATAAAAGTTAGCATAATGTTTATTCTTTGTCATAATCCTCTTTACAGATCAAGCTTTCACATAAATCCTCCCCCTCCTTAAGACATTAAGACTTGGAATGTGCTTTTCATGAATCTTTGGTAGTCATATTTCTTTCAAAGATGCAATAGCTTTAAATCCAATTCACAAAATACATGCTAGTATAAGAATGAATTCTTCAAATTGTATATATTAGTTGATATCACATTAATAGAGAGCATAAAAAGATGCAGTCAGTACAATAAGCTTCAGGCATTTCTAACATAGAATGGTAGTATGTAATATTGCAATACAAGCTGGAATGATTCAGTTTTCATGCTTCATTTTCTCAATATACATGAATGTTGTTCTAGATTCATTTATATGCAATCAAAGGACCATTCAATATACAAAGGATGCATATAGACAATGCAGCCAGTTTTGGTCATGTGCATTTAAAATATATGCAATTGATTTTTTAATACTATATATTTATGTACTTGTTTATTACAAGCATTTACATATGGTAGAACTTCAAAATATTTTCACTGTTGGGGCTAGATTTTCAAGTTCTGTTATATCACATACAAGAATTGGTTGGTAGGCTGGTTGGTTATTTTTAATGTCACTTTGAATACATCACTGGCTGTACCATTCTGAGGAAATGTGAGTTTTATACCTGTCTCAAGAACACATGGTAGCAGCCAACCTGGGCTGACCTGGATGGGTATTGAACCCATGACCCTTGGATTATGAGTCTAATTCTCTACCAGGTGAGCTACCAGAGATCTCTACATTCTAGAGTCTAATAGGATTGATCAAGTCCTTTGAGTCATACAAAATGTTTAAGAATTGGTGTTCAGATTACTGTATGTGCATATAATAATGATGACAATAATGATGACTGGAAGTCTCAAATGAAATGCTGGTAATAAATCTATTCAAAAATACTTTCAGCTGTTTATTATTCAGCTAATGAAATTAGAGCTTTAAAATTTGAAGAAAATAAGTTTTGACTGCAATTAATCTTGCCTATCAAACAGCTACTAGGTACTGGCAAAATGTATGGAAAATAATTTCATTAAAAGCTGGAAATATAGTAACTTCTACTTGTAAATAAAATTTTATATTATGAGCATTCTTATGGTGAGAATTATGATGCACAATCAAATCTTTTCTCATAATATATTTTGAATGTTATACCAATTTTTAGATTTAATGAAATAAAATTGAATGTTTCTTTTGGTATTGTGATATCTGGAGGTTAAATACATAGGATATGTAGACTGGTTCCTCTGTAACTAAACTTCCTCTTCTGACAGGTCACATGTTTTGGTCTCAGTATAGTCATTTTAAACCAAATCAAACCTCTTTATATTGGTAACCTTGTTAAAGTAGCCAAAAATGTTTTCCCCAACAGTCCATTTTTGAGAAGTTTTCCCATATTTGTATTCAGTATTTGGATACATATGTAGCTTTGCTTAGCATAAATTTGTCAGAAATCACTTCAGCTGTAACCCACATTGAATCATTCCACACCAATCCTTCTTTAGCATGAATAACATTTGATTTGCTTGTACTTCGATGACCCCTGACCCTATTGTAGGAAGCCATAAAGAAGAGGAGCACACAGAAACCATCCAGGCAGACTACCAAAGAAGTGAGTCAATACTTTATGCTGTGCTTATGCATATATTCAAGTGTTCATGAAATTGTTTAGCTTATTTTATTAAAGTTATTGTTCACATTATTGAATAATAATAATAATAATAATAATAATAATAATAATAATAATAATAATAATAATAACCACTTTCTACAATTTATGTGTGTATATCTTCCTAACAAAGTATTTGTTGGAAAAGAAAGTTCATATTGTTGAACAATGTCACAGCCAAATATTATGTTTGAACATTAATCTGAGAATGTCGACCATGTTGAACACTATCAGGAAGAACAAACATGATAGATCAGCACAAACAGAGACAAAATAGTTGTCACAGAGACAGGATTATAACAAAAATATAATGCCATGAAGAAATCATTTATAATCAAGTTTTCAAAATTTAAGATATATTTCTAAAAAGCATTCAACAGAAGTGGTTGAGCTGAATGTTGTGGACTAAAAATTCCATTTTCTTGCTCCAGAATATTTAAAACTACATCCAAATGTTCATTACTCAATTTTCGATGTTTTAAGTGGCCATGTCAAAGTTGACTATAACACAAGGGGCCCATGAATTTCATCAAATAGTTCTAAAATGTATTCTGGCATTTTACAATGTATTCTGCTGTCTGAAAGTTTATTCTATTGTTTACTTGAAGCAATTTTAGCTCATGGAAAAGAATACTGATATTTTGAATTAAGCAAGCACTTGTATTGTTTATCATTCTAACCGTCTTTTGGGGCAGTTTCCTTATATTGTCCAACAATAGTAAATAACTGGCAACATACTGGCATTGTAGTACAATATTCTAGTTTATATGGGTCAGTATTTCTTAATTTTACTTTGCAGAATTAGGTTTAGAGATTTGCACCTGACACTATTTGTATGACCTTTGTAAAGTATGACCTATTTCCACATGACACTATCTGTATGACCCTTGTAAAGTAACATGTTACATTATTTCTTTAGGAAAAACATTGGTTTTTATCATGCCATAAAATAGATTACACACACACACACACACACACACACACACACATATATATATATATATATATATATATATATATATATATATATATATATATATATATATATTTGTGTGTGTGTGTATATATATATATATATATATATATATATATATATATATATATATATATATATATATATATATATATATATATATATATATATTTGTGTGTGTGTGTTTGTGTGTATGAAATGTATAAAATTCATTCAATAATTGTAAGTGCTTAGAGGCTAGCAAAATGATTACCACTCTGGTCAGTCTTAGAATATACTGAATAGTAAACGTTTTATGGTTAGGAGGGAGTAAGACACTGTGCACCCAAAAGTGAGCAAAACATATTACCAGTAAACCATTTATAATTAAGCATTCACTTAATAACCTTTCTAACTACTGTATCATATATACTTACTTATAAGTTGAGTCCAGTTGTAAACAACATAGACAGTGATCTGCTGTCTTATGATTAGGGTCTATGTTATTTGTTTTATTCATAATAAACTGCATAGATCTAGGTTGGCCAGCACATCAGCAATGGCAGATCTGGGTTGGTGTAGTTGGACCACATTAATAAGCAATTATATGGTATAGTTTTATGACTTGAGGAAGAATGAGTGTTGTAAGTCATTAATAATTGTTCACTCATTAAAATTCATGGAACCTAATTGGCAGCAGTAGTTTTATGACCATTTCATTATTCAGATGCAGTGTGTGTCTAAGAGGTCTGTCAGGTTTGTTCAAACAAAACTTTATCTAATATCCATTTATCTACATCTTATGTAACAAAATAAAAACAACATGTATTGGACTCGGAATCAGATTCTTTGTGGTTGTGTTACAATAAAAGGTCAAAGGTACCTTTTCAAAATTTCTTATTATTCTGGTTTTCTTTTCTTTAAGAATTTTATTTAAAGAAAAAGTTAAAAGAGTGATGAAGAAAATCAAATATAACCCCATCCATCAATCTGCAACATATTTGATTATTCAAAAGCTATCAGTGCAGTTGAGTATCAATACACTTCAGTCATAATGCTTGTATCATGTTTACAGGTCCAACTTTTGTGAATGTGAAGCATGAACTCTCATAAAAGATAAGTTTAGATAGTGTTGAAATGTGTATAAAAAGTACCCAAGTATTAGTCAATTTGAGTACTTTACAAAAATTGTGTGTCCTCACCTGTATGACAGTAAACTTTCATGTCTTCCTTGAACAACAGTATGCATAATGTACCCTAGTACAAGGCAATCTCAACTGTATCAGTGTACACATTTATATCTCTGATATTGAAGGATCATTCTGAAATGTACCCCATTATACTATGTCCTTAGCTATAACATGATGTACCTCTAGGTCTACATTGGATAGTGTTATACAGAGGAATTACTTTCAAAGTTCATTTCAAAGTCAAATTAGTTCTTGTGTTATTTTAGGCTAGATTTTGATTTTAGTATGAAACATGGAAGCAAATTAATACCAAGAATTTTTTCAGATTATGAATTAAAATGCAGTACTAAAAATGTTGTATATACAATAGAACCACCTCTTCTGCCAAAAAATATTGGTCTCTCAAGACAGGTGGTCTCTCATATTAGGTAATAACACTATACAATCAAAAAATCTGTGAATGGAGATCCTGGTCTCTCAAAACAGGTGCTCTTTCATAGCAAAGGTCTTTCCAGATATTTTATTGTACAATACAAAATGTAGTCACAGTATTCATATCTTCATGTCAGAAAGTCAGGTAATACATGTATTAAAATGACAATGTCAGTTAAAATTAGAAAAGATATATCTAGTCATACATGTAGTAAAATTACAATGTAAATTATAGCAAGAAGTGATAACATCTAAGAGAGCAGATAACAATGACACTTTTTCTTAAGAGAATGTTTTATTTCTGAAGATTTCTAAATTAAGCATCATGATGAAGACTTTCTTGCCAATGGCTTATCCAAGTCTTACTTGCATTATTGCAGGATATTTTACTTGGTACAATTTGATTTAAAGTCATCCCTGACTAAAAAGTAACACAAAATAAAAAGTCAAACTTAAAAATTAAACCTTTATAGTATTCATTGACAATATCAATAAATATTATGCAATAAAACTTTCCTTCATGTGCTGAGGATACATACAAGTTTTATATATATATATACACATATCTATATATATATATATATATATATATATATATATATATATATATATATATATATATATATATATATATATATATGTATGTATGTATGTATGTATGTGTGTGTGTGTGTGTGTGTGTGTGTGTGTGTGTGTGTGTGTGTTTATATATGAAGTTTTGAATATTTGTGCTCAGTATAACAAAATTCTTATTAGTGAACACTATGTCAGAGCATCCTGTCAAAGTTGTAACTTCCCATTCACCCCAACACACTTTCTCACTCAGACTGTCCAGTTATTAAATATTATTTGGTATTCACATTGTGGAATGTTGTTCATATACTGGAAAACTGCATTTCCAATGTTATGGTGGCTTTTAAATCATCTACCTGTTAGTGAATCTTTGATATGATAATGACAATTTTGCCAAAAATCGTTTGAGGTAAATTAAGGTTGTATGCACTATAGAGGATGCAACAAAGTGAGGATGCTGTGCTCCTTCAGGAAGTCTGTCACAGTGTTAGACTTATACAAATGTGTTGTCATGGAGTAGATCAATATCATGGGTATTGGTGCATGGACAAGTGTCTTGGTATTATTTGGCATCACTTTGGAGGCATAGAAATGTCTAATGACATTAGCAGTGTCAGGCACAGGTACCTGGATGACCGGGTCTTTTACATAAAAATATTATAATGAGTCTAAAACTCTCATGACAGTCTCACAACATTGAGTGATTTGTGGTCTTTACTCATTTTCTCTGATTCAGTCTGTATTATTTTCTCTTCAGTCAGGTTAAAAATAGTAAATCCATGATACAATTTAATTCAAACATCTCTGTCACTCTTTTCATATTTGGTAAGTAGCTATTTGGCAACTTCAGTTTTTGATCAGCTATCAATAAATGGGTGATCCATCTTGTACAAAACTTTGAGAGCTTCATGCCCAAAAAACATCTGATGAATTCATGCCCATGATAACAGCTTAGTCTACTGTGTATTGAGCATTTTCATAAGTTGCTTTCTTCACAACAGCCATTTTCCACTCACCAATCACAGACAACAGTTGTCCATATGGATTTGTGACAAACTTTAAAGCAATGAAACTACCACAATATTTTAAGATGGGACAGAGAATTAAACCCACAAACTTTAACCAAGTTGGTCTTGAAATCATTCAGAGAGTACTTTAAGAGTGTTTAGATTTTACAGTATAATCCATGCTCAATAGCAGAATTGTTCTCCTCTGGCATTTTTAGGTCACTGTATTTACCTATATTATTTTATGTACATGTACAGTGTATATGCATCTGTGTGGCATACTGTATGTACAGCTGTGGATCATTTTATAAACATAACTGTGTCAATTGAACAAGTTTGAGATTGTGTTTTCAGTTTCAACCAATCAAATGTGACCTTTTAGATGTAAAATTATTTGTGATTGGTTGAAACAAAATCCCAAGCTGAAACTCCAGCTCAAAGATTTTATGATCTCAGGGTCAGGAATTCTATATTTGAGGCAGATAACTGGCCATAAACAGTCTATGTACAGCTCTCACTTGTGGTAGTTGGGGACTATAACCACTTCTCACATTATGTACCAAACCATGTTATATTGTATTGAGAACCATGACATCTAAAGAACCACAATATACTGAGAATTGTTTTGAGTATTTAACATCGATATATTGATAACAGCGTGATAGACGGAACCATAGTATAGTGGGAACTATCAAATTTGTTTTAAATAATAGTGTTTTGAAAAGAAAATGAAGCTGTAAGATTCACTTTTTTTCTTTCAACATGTATTGTTATACATTGCTATGATTTTGGTCATTGGATTCATGGTGGTGCTATGTTAAATACAGAATTGTGTTATAATAAAGCACAGCACAATAAAGCAGAGCTGTGGTTCTCTATTGTACAATTTGTATTGATTTTATTTCAGCTATACAAGTGCAGTATTTATCCCATGATAAGACCAGTGGGCCCACAATAATAAATTTGTAAAAAAAAGTTTGTGATCGGCTCATCATCAGACAATGAAATCTTTAGTAAATATTTGTCAGAATGTTGTACAATTGATGTGGGAAGTGGATGTATCATTGGACAAACATATCTTTAAAAATTATTTGCTAAAATATTTTAAAGTAAAGTTGGGGATGCATTTATATAAAAAGCATATCCTTAGTAAATATTCACCAAAATTATTTTAAGTTGGGGTGGGAAATGGAATTATCATACAACCCTTTGCTGAAAGTGATGAAATTATCATAAAAAAAGAATCCTTAGTAAATTTTAAAATTGGGTAGAGGGATAGATTTATCATCAAAACATATATCCTATGCTAATATTTGTTAAAATTTTTAAAACTGGAGTATGAGGATAGATTTATCATCAACAGATATATCCCTTGTATATATAATTGCCAGAATTTTGTTTAAATGAGGGTAGATGAAAAACAACCATGATCTTGTCATTGGATAAATACTATAAATTTACAATTTTTTTTTTGGTTACCAATTTTATAACTGTCTTGTCTGTCATAAACAACAAGCAAAACGCAATGACAAATTATCCTTGTGCGAAAAAATAAATCTCCTTTCCCAGTACTTGAATTTGAAAGTATGAAAAATAAAGTAATTTATCCCCCCAAAAAACCCACAGAAATATCTACCCATGAAAAAAAATATATTCAATTAAAGTATGAATTCTGTGACATTTTTGGCTAACTTGTCAGTTCTATGGGTTATAGTGGCACTACATGTTATATCATTTACAGTACTATATAGACTCAGTCATATGTGAAATCCAACTGCAAACAACATAGACTCTGTTTTTTCATCACATAATTAGAGTCCATGTTGTTTGGTTTCCTGTTTATTCCTATAGTCGGATGCTACATCCCCGTTTGTTTGTAACCCCTACCAATTTCAAAAAGTTTAATGTGGACATAGATTGTGAAGTTATGTCCTTTCAGACACTATTGTGTAGCATCTTTGTTCCATAAACACGTCTTGTATGAATATTTAAGCGCACAGAACTAGTCAATTGAATTATTGATTTATAATTTCTAACATGACTGTGACCAGAATGGCACTAATACTGGTGGCCCCTTGCACTTTTCATGGACTTTCCATACTAACCCTATCCGCCATATTTCCGTACACTATGGGGTTGTTTGTTTCCACCTGACAACATAATGATGTAATTCATCCTATTCAGTAACTGCTGGATAATTCCGTAAATTTCCATAACATTGAAATTGGAATTATATTCCTTTGCACGCATGAACATATTAATGAAACTGCTTGTTAAATCCATGTGAAAGGCAAAGTTTAGGTTGTCATTTTTTTCCATTGCTTGATTTGACACTGTAAATATCAGAAGCAGACAACATATGTATGTAGATTTTTAGTTACACATACAACCCCTTGCTGAAAATGAACTGGTCCAGGAACTGTAAATGAGTCTCAAGCATGTCAGTCTATTACATTGAAAACTTCCATTAAGCATGAAACATGCAGGTGGTGATGGAATTATGGCAATTCTACTCACAGTCAGGTTAGAAATATAAATCAATGAATGAATTGACTAAGTTCTTTGCACTTTTTATCAAATTAAATGTTTCCATTATTGAAGTCAGTAGGGGGTAATACAAACAAACGGGGATGTAGAATCGGACTAGATTCAGATCTGCTGGCACTCATGCATTGGTAGATCTGGGTGTAGTTAGACCTAACTAATAGGTGGTAAATCTCATATGACAAGGCTGGACTTTATAGATCTGACAATTTTCCACTTGGAGAAAAGTTGACATTTTTAAATTTTATGGAGTTTAATATAGTGATTAAACACCCATCTATCAAATTATGGCAAGCTTAATTGAGTTGGTTACCTGAGTATGTCATGGTAGAAATAATATTAATATGTGAATTATTCATGAAACTTGATGCCAGCTTAATGTTGTTTGAAACACATTAATTTTAAGATTGCTGAAAGCTTTTGTTAAACATTTGTGAAATGTGGAAACAAAATTGGAAAGACCATTAATTATTAACAAGACAATTTTTTAATAAAAGAACAGCTTTAAAAGTTAATATGAAAAGACAATTTACAAATAGATATACATATAGGGCAGATTTTAAAAATGGAAAATACATAATTGTTTACACTAGATGTGAAATGTCTACTTTGTATTATAAAATTAAAAGCATTTTTTCTTATTTTGTTTCCTTTCTGATAAAGGTTTTAATTTGTCACAAAGATGCATCACATAATCCACCGGTAATTAGGTCTTCTCTCTTTAAAAACATTTGATAGAGTACTTTAACCCTAAATTTTTGTGACATAATATTTGACTGAATTTTTTGTATTTGTATTCTGACAACTGCTACTTATATGCCTTACTTGACACTAATACAACTGTCCATCAGGGAATCTTGGAGATTCATTGGTTAGAGTGATGAATTCATGACCAAAAGGGTTTGAGTTTGAATCCTACCATAGGGACCAGCCTGGTTCAGCCACAACAGTGTGTCCATCGGCACTAAATAACCTACTTGTGTTGCTGTACCATAAAGCACCAAACCACACCTTTATCCATCTGTCCATCATCACACTGGAAATAGATTGTGCATTTTTGTCCTTTCAGACACTGTAGTGTAGCATCTTTGTTCCATGAACACGTTTTGTATGAATATTTAATGTGTTCCGTATGAGGGATATTGAAATTGTTGACATAAACAATTTCAGGCAGTTAGTTGCCTATTTTTCCTCTATACTCATTTATAGTTGAGTCCTACTGCAGACCACATATATCCAGATCTACAATCATATAATGTGCCGGTATATCTGGGTCTATACATTTGTTAAGAGTAATCAGTAGAACCAGGAACATTGATCCTGATCGGCCATAACAGTATATGATGGCAGATCAGGGTCAGTTTTATTTGCAGCTGATACAACTTAAAAGTAAGCATAGATTGTTAGTAGAGTAAATGAAAACACTGGTCATCATATTAACTGCAAAGTGTCTACTAGTGAATTTCATCATAATTTTGTATTTTCCATTACTTCTTCCAACTCATATGGATTGCCGATAAGTCCACCTTTGTTTTGATCTGAAAACAGAGGGTTGTTCACTCTAACATCAGGTTTTCTTAGCTCTGGTACACCACCATGCCACTCAGATTCATAGCTGGAATAATCTTGGGAATGCTCAAACTCAGGCATACCACGTTCCCCACCAATGGTCCAGCGTGTATTGATATTTCGATGGTTTCCATTTTGCTGTGGTAATCCTGTCGAATGAGCACCAATTAACAAGGGTATTTCAATCTTAATTTCACTCCCACCAGATGTTTCCACTCTAAATTGGAAAATGTACTTGAGATTTATGATGTCTGAATGCTCCAAATTTGATTCAGGAATGTATGGAGGAACAGAAATTCGAACATTTTGCCAGCGACGTCCATCACCATTTGTTAGCTCATATTCATCTCTACGTTTATTGACAATTTGGCGAAAGTTTAGCACCTCATTTTGAGCATGATAATTAGTGTCCATAATAATTGCTGCTTGAATTGCAGTTATTCTAACTGGACTTTTATTGGCTACTTGAGCATTTACTAAAAGGTCTTCGCCAGGTGCAACTCCTGTCTTGTTCATTTCTATTACGGCTTTAATTTTTCCAGTTGAACACAGTTTCCAATATCTTCTGGATGCACTCTCTGTCAAAGGATTTAATACTGAGTCAGGCAGTGAAATCCTTCGTAGCACCAAGAAAGGTTCTGTAGCTATAACTGTATCTGAAGTTTTCTCCCCTTGAATCATTGCTTTTAGAATATAGGTCACGCTGCCATATTTTCCAATAAATGATGAGGGAATGTTATCTCCCAGTCTGTACTCAAAAGGAAAATGATAATTACCTTTCTCCAAATTCATTGGTTTCTTTGAATGGTTTTCATTTAGCACTGCATTTGTTGCATTCATGTAAACTTCGTGAGTGGTAAAAGTGCCATGATGTGGGTCATCCCATGCAACATTTCCCTCTCCTAATATGGTAATATTAATTGCATGAATGGTAGTGTTGCGGACAGTGGTTACATTAATTTCTCCCCTCAATACTTCTCCAGGTTGGTATTGATATTGCTCATCGATATCATGCTCTAATGTAATATGAAGATCACTGATTGAGCTATTCATTTTCTAACGTAAGTCTGCATCACTCAGCTTGAAGATTTCATCACTAAAATTTTCAAATATTCATCAACTACAATGTTAGATCTCCTCTCAGTTGATCAACTTGTGTTCTTTATATCTTGGCTGCATTATTTAGATATGAGCTCAGCCTGAAAAATATAAGTAGAAATTATAACACTGGTGATTTCCATAACTATATTCACTGTAAAGGTTGTAACAAATGGAATATTTTCAAACAAAACAGCTAATGGAAATTCACTTTCATATATTGGATGCTGTCATTTGTAGATTTTGTGATTGTTGTAAATTCATACTTGTATATTATATGCCACTTTATGGAGATTTCATGCTTGCTGTAAATTTATATTTTGTATGTTGGGTGCCAATTTGCATAGATTTCATGATTTCAATAAATTCATTTTTATACACTGGGGTGCACATTATCATAGATTTTATGATTTCTGTAAATTTATTTGATAAATTGGAATGCTAATTGTCATGGATTCATGATTTTGGTAAATTCACCTTAATACATTATGATACTAATTGTCATGGATTCATGATTTTGGTAAATTCACCTTAATACATGGGAATGATAATTGTCATGGATTTCATGATTTTAGTAAATTCACTTTGATACATTGGGATGCTAATTGTCATGGATTTCCTGACATCTGTAAATTCCCTTTAATACATTAGGATGCAGTTGTCAAGGATTTTATGGTTCTAAAAACAATCACTTTTGAGACTCAGCAAATAATGTTCCCTCTGTAAAGTCAGCATGTCATTCACATTCTCCATCCACAAACTTAACTACTAACAAAAAAGTAAATTTTGCTAAACCTAATAAAAAAATCCTTGAAAATTGATATGGACATAAGGAATTTAAAGGACAGTAGTTTCCAAGGCAATTAGTAGAAGACAAGGAAAATTAGGAGAACACAAATTAAGTCTTGGCTTGTTCTAAAAATGAAGGATAAACATCACTTCCCTGTTTGCAAGGAAAAAAACAGCAACTTTAATAGTCGGTTTTCACAGTTGGTTATGTTTCCATTTTGCTTTAAAAAATTTTCCTATCAAAATTATACATCAACATGACATTCACATGAAGGCAGCTGGTTTGTATCAATATCTAAAATAGGTATTATGATAAAATGTTTAAATGATACATTCTCAACACTTTTGATAATGTTATGTACCATTTTTGTGAGCATTATGACACAAATACTTCAGTCTACTTTTGGTATTGTAAATCAGTAAATATTTCCAAAGGTCTCATATACTTTTTAGTGAGTTCATAATTATTACAGTTATTATTATTTTAAAAGTTATTTAATAATAGATACAAGTCACAAAGTCATCATTTTACATCTAAACTCACCAAATGTTCATAGTGCTTTGATACACTAAAAGAAAGTGATGTTATAATGTAGTGATCAGGTCATTTTATGCAGCAGAGTTAGAGCTAATTTTACAGAAGCAGTCTACCTTTGAATCAAAGTCAAACAAACAGTGTTGATCCTGATCTACTGGCATATTAAGTGATGCTATATCTTTGCATATGCCGATCTCACAGGCATGTTATATATTACATTGCTTCATCAAAATAAAGTGCCTAAATATAACATGATCAATGTTATAAGTTTGGTATGACCATGGATCCCATCATAAAGTGTCTCAGTGTAACATTGTCACTGTTATGAGTATGACCATGGATCCCATTTTAAAGTGTCTCAGTATAACACTGTCACTGTTATGAGTATGACCATGGATCCCATTTTAAAGTATCTCAGTATAACACTGTCACTGAGTATGAACATGGATATCATTATAAAGTGTCTTAGTATAACACTGTCAAAATTATACTATGAGTATGGTCATAGATTCTATTATATTGGTTAAATTATATTATGAAAGCCTTTCCCAAATAAATCATTGATATTAGCATAATTATTCATTATTGTGAGGGTACTTACTTTATTATTATTCCATATATTGAGACAAATCAGTGATACTTTATATTTAATTAACCTTTGCTTTATTGACCTGACCCATACCTCCAAGGCAGGATTTACTATAATTCTGGACACCAGAACTGTTATAATAAAATATATGCTGCCTATTGCTACAAGCAGGCTTCCTATATATACTCCTATACAATTCAAGTCCAACTTCTAATGATATAGACCCTGATCTTCTCTTGCATAATGCAGTCTATGTTTTTTGTTCTACAAATTAATCCTTACAAACTGCATAGACTAGATGTGATGGCAAATGTAGTTATATTTATCTTGTAAGCTAGTATACAGCATATAGTACATCTTTCCACAGCTGATCACATTTTCTTTGCTTGCACTGTTTTTGATAAATATATATGCATTACTGATAAACTAAAAGGTTTATAGTACCTTAACAAGTATATACTCATATACTCTCCTTAAATCTTTGTCATGGGTCAGTTACTTTGAATAAATGTGAATTTTATCAGGTATAATAACAAGTCTAAAATGGGACACACCCTAAAAGTTTAATTCATTCATTCATTTGTCAACTTTAGCACCTGATGGACAAAGTGAACCATGTTTTATTTCTTACATTCATTGCCAGCCAGTGACAAAATTATGTGTGTTTGTGTGTGTGTGGAGATATCACCTTTTAATGGTGATTCATTATATGAAGTTTTCCATGATATGTTTGAGATGTTATTGTGGGGTACATTATTTGAAATCAAATTAAGTGTTCTCAACATATTTAGTATATTTCTGTTTGATGCAAAGAGAGCATTAGTTATGGCAGTAAATGGAATTATTTTTGTTGCTCAAGACAATATTACTAGTCAATAAACAGCAGATATTCCTAACTGATTTGTCACTATGTTTTATATGATAGACCTTGATTTATTGCATTTATTTTCAAGGCCCATTAGGTGAAAACTACAGACTTCAACTTATCTGTAATATTCATAAGCCTATTATTCACAGTGTGCAAACAAGCCAGTGGTCTGGTCATATATTTTAATGCAGAGGGTAGGAAGTGTAAGGTAGTGTTATATACATTGTAGAGATACAAAACTGGTTTCAAGCTGGCTTTAATCATTCAGATATTGATTTACTTAGGTAAATCAATGCTGGGTAATGTTAAGGTCACCAGTGTTAACTATACAGGAACTTTCTAGTTTTGCAGTAGGTATTAGTTCTTAATGTTAAACATTTAAGAATAGTCATCATTTATATATATATATATATATATATATATATATATATATATATATATATATATATATATATATATATATATATGTGTGTGTGTGTGTGTGTGTGCATGTGTGTGTGTGTGTGTGTGTGGAGAGAGAGAGAGATAAATTGATTTCTTGTTACAATTTGTATTGATTCCTGTATATCGAAAGGTTAAACTGACAGAAAGTCATAAGATAAAAAGTTACAGTCAGATTGTCACAAACACACATAGGTCATGTTCCATCCTTCAATAACATCTTAAGTGTAAAGTATAATAGGCCTCTGGGATAAAGATGGATAGGAATCTCCAGATGTTAAAAGATTCATGTATATGCCTTAATTAAAACAACAAGTGAATGTCCAAACTGACCTACCTGCCTTGATAGGTTAAATTAAAGAGCTTATTGTTGGATTGGTTAAATACTTATATATGCTCCCCACATAGGTGGTTTACAGTCTGAGAGGTAATTTAAATAATAAATCAATCCACTATACAAACACTCAATCATTTTTGTTTAACACTGTATGGTAGGGATTGGGGAATTCCATTGTTGCTTGAATTTCTCCTATGGTCCACTGTCTAGCAGCTGTCTTATAAACAAGATCATATAGCCTGAGTTTTAACCATCAGTTTCTCAGAATCATTTGATTGATAACAGGTCATTTTTGTAGGTTTTGTGGATAATTATTTTGGAATTTATCTTTTGTTTTGGAATGATGGAGACATTGACTACCTTGAATAGCATATTATGTCTGAATCTCTTTTCTTAAAAAGACTCCATTTTTATTCCCAAATTTATAAAGTCACAATGACCAATTGTTTTGTCCCAGAAACATGTTGCAAAAGGTGAAAGAACTGGTTAACCTGATGTCCTTACTCTTAAAGCTATTGTGGTTTGACCCCTATTAGCCTTTTGCAACTGATATACAGGTTTTGAAATTGTGTATGTTGACCAGGGGATTAGAAAGAATAAGCCATTCCGTCAGAATAAAGCATGTCAGTACAAGGAAATCCCTGTTACAAGGATGATATGGCCACAACCTTCATTTTCTTTCTTTCTTTCTTTCTTTCTTTCTTTCTTTCTTTCTTTCTTTCTTTCTTTCTTTCTTTCTTTCTTTCTTTCTTTCTTTCTTTCTTTCTTTCTTTCTTTCTTTCTTTCTTTCTTTCTTTCTTTCTTTCTTTCTTTCTTTCTTTCTTGAATGAATGAATGAATGAATGAATGAATGAATGAATGAATGAATGAAAGCATCATTGACCTAGAGTTGCCATCACCTAATACACCATCAGATCAGAGTAGACCTGTCCTAGGTATGGTGCTTGTGTTAAAAGTGAGAGCATTGTCATGCTCCATAAAATGTTGTAGGCAAAGTCATAAGGGAGAAGGTAATTACAAATTTAATACATCACATGCCTTCATCAGAACCTAATGTGTTAAATGGATGCAGAAAGTTCTGAGTTGATAGACTGAAACATTACTTCACATTTGTAAAGACTATGAAAGTGTATTTTTTAATATTTCAAAAGTTACTTGTATAGAAGCTTAACCCTGGGGATAATCAGTCAAATAGTGGCAAAAGGTGTATAAAACATTTGATAATATCAGATCTTTGCTGATAGAAAAATGCAGCTAAAATCATACAGTGTAGGACTTGGTAAGAGTCATGTTTTTAGGACCCTAATGCAACCAGTCTTTAATTGACATAATTAGCTTTGAAGTGTAGCTGGTGGGACATTATAGCAAATCACATTGATCTAGATGAAATCAGGCATGTCTGTGCACTTATTTTGAAAAACATTTTATACATGTCTATATTTGTTAATAAAGTGGGTACTAAATAGCATATGTCTTATATTATAGGTATAGGTGTATATAAATATGATATGTATCAAGAGTACTTTGTAAGAATTGACTAGTGGAGATTGAAGTTTTCAAGGCTTACAAGGTCAGGTACTGTATTCTTTAAACTTTCTTAGCAAGAAACAAATTACATGACAGCAGAACAGGGCCTATGTTGTCCTCAGTTGGGCTTAACTTATATGCAGGTATATAAAGTAATTTTGGTAATGAGATACCTGCATAAATCTAAGCATGAATCTCTAGTGTCTGTGTTGTGTAGGTAAGAAGTTTGAATTAACAGTCTATTTTATCACTAGTTACCCTACACTTAATAAAAACATTTCTTTGTATTAGATCCATTATATTTTGAAGCACTACCAGAGTTAATTTATTCTATGTACCTTCTTATAAATTGAGTCTATGTGCAGACTGCACTGACCAGGATCTGTCATCTCATAATATCAGAGCAGAACTGGGTCTGTGCAATTTTTGTTTAGGAATAATCAGTGGAACAAACAACATAGACCATGATCTGCTGGCATAGTATTCAATGGAAAATCACTGAATTTCTTTTTTTGCAGTTGAACTCAGAAGTAATTATATATGGTTCTTACTGCATAATAAAATTGACTTGAAATAAAGAGTGTACGCCTATATCTAACAGTCAATGTTTTTGATATGAATTCAGGACATTTTAATGATGTAAAAATATCAGACTTTTAAGAGGATGCAGTTTATTAAAAATATAGACAGTTTTTTGAAAATATTATATTTTTTACCTTTGTTGTTTAGTTATATTCTTTTTACAGATTTGACACATTAGCTTCTATTTTGTTTGCACTATATGTGTACATTTATTGAGAAAGCTCTATCGTTCTTAAGTTTTCTTGTAAATTTTTATCTTTACATTTTCCCTACCTACCTACCTACCTACCTACCTACCTACCTACCTACCTACCTACCTACCTACCTACCTACCTACCTACCTACCAACTTACCTTTCTACCTACATACCCACCTACCTACGGTACATACAGTGCATACATACATACATACATACATACATACATACATACATACATACATACATACATACATACATACATACATACATACATACATACATACATACATACATACATACATACATACATACATACATACATACATACATGCATACATGCATGCATGCATGCATACAAGGAGTTTTAAGATTGCATATAATAATGTGGCACAGTGATATCAAATTCTGATCTCAAGAGAGACACAGTTGGGAGGCTCAGTTGCTTAGTGACTGGAAAGGGTCTGGGTTCAAAATCCTACCATTGGATGTGTCCTTGGGCAAGTCACTTTTTTCTAATTACCTCATTACTAAGTAAGAATTACTTGTGTTGCTGTGTGTACAACACCAAGTCAACAACAACTAATTGCAAGCAGTTATTGACACCACTCACACACAAGTACATTATGGATATTGATTATATTTGTAAAAAAAATAATCATTGATTTCTTCTATTGCTGTACTTACATGAATAACACTGGGTCCTTAATTAACTAGAATTCCATAGGAATAATTAATCATGCCTAAATTTGGCACAGAATAATAGTCACAACCAAGTCATGTTCTTATAACACAGTAGGCGCTATATGTAAGAGAACTAACCAAAGATAGATCCAGATGTATTTTTGAAAGGTTGGGTAAACAAGTATATATTATGGAATCATTTAGATGGAACCCCAGATGGGGGCTTTGAGGTGAAACCAATAAAGCACATTTTTAGCTTAACAAGGGCATAATTTTAACCATCTAACTATAAAGATAACTTGCTCTAGGTAATGTTCTGACTGTATCTGGCTAATTTTTTGTGTTGGGTGAATGGGCTGGCTTCACCCATTTTGGATCTTTCCCTGCTAACTTAGGTACAATGGATAATGATTTTACCTGTAAAAAAATTTATTTTACTTCTTGAACACCTGTGTCATAATGTATGAAATGTTGATAGTTACCTTTGTTTTTGCTCAACTTTAACATATTATCCATAGCTATCAGATCAAAGTATTTATTGTCATATGAAAGTATATCTTGAGATTTGTAATTAACATTGCTAGGTGCTGGGACATTGATTTTATCTATGCAGTACAAGTACATTTATTCCATTCCTGTACTTACCTTTAAAGGATGTTGCCCAGGCTATGTCTTAAATTCATTGGAAAGTTAGATTTCCATTACAAACTTTGGATCTAAGTTGTCCTGTCATTTGTACATAACATGTTTTTCATCTCCAAGAGAACAGACAAGCACTGCCTGTGCTAACCACACTAATCAGAGTAAAGCCAGTCCTTCTTCTATCTTGAGAACAGAGAACAGGCCCAATGAATAATCTCACAGTGCTTGCACTTGCCAACAATTGATCTATTTCTGTCAGCCCAAACAGGTTTTTCAAGTACTCAGCCAGGCATGGAAATTTCAGCAGAAGGTTGACAGTATTTAATGGTTTGTTGCTACTAGTTAGGTGAAAAAGAAATCATTTGTTCTGCCAATTGTGGAAAAGTATTGAGCCAAATCTGTCTATATCACTGTCTCAGCAAAATCTAGGTGTTCACTCTTTTTTGTAATTGTGATTTCCAATTGTTAATCAGAATCTGACAGATTCTGACAGCAGATTTAGTTTTGTTGAATTCATTGTTTGTTCTAATTTGTTATTTCAAGCAAGCTTTATACACCCTGATTTACTAGTCCATTATCTGGTAGCAGATCTAGGTCTGTTGGTTAAATGGTTGCTCTAATTTTGATTTCAAGCAAGCACCATAGACCTTAATCTGCCAGTCCATTATCTGACAGCAGTTCCAGGTCAATTTTGTTGAAGGTTGATCTGTCATAAGAACAGTTAATGATAGCATATGTTGAAGTAAGGTGTTCTTACCTTGCTTCACCTCAAAGGTATTTAATTACAGTAAATTTGTTGTACTAAGCTAATTTCCATTTTGTTTGCCTAAGGCAACTATTGTATGTGTTTGATTATCTATATTGAGGAAACACTGTCATTATCATGAGTGCTAATGTGCCAGTAAATGTCACCATTAGTGTAATATATGTTTGAATCTTGTGTCTGTTTTATATTTCTTCACTTCCATACTTTAGTATTGGAAATATTCTGTTCCCTTTGTCAGTCTGTCTGTATGTCCACTACCCTGCTTATTTAAAAACTTAACTGGGATTTTGGATTGGGGAGGAGGTTTTATTTTTGGAATATAGCTTTGATGATGGGAATCATATCAAATTTCATTGGGCATTTTTCACATACATATGGGTATATATATCTACCTCCCTCAAATGTCAGATTACAAAAATTTCAGTTACAGTGAAATTTCGTAACTTTTTAAAAATGACATTGGTCATGTGGAAGTTTTCTTTAGGTTCTATTTAACATGCAAAAGATGTACAAGGATATATGATGGCTATCCAATAAGTTTTTCTAGCTGTTTATTTTTTTTTGTCCTAATGGAAGTCACTGCACTGATTAAATTGAAAGAATTAACAACAGTTAAGATTCTGTACATAGATTTTATAGATTTTGAAAATGGCTAAAAAGAGCAATAAATATATAATTATTAAAAGTAATATAATATTAAAATATAACAAAAATAATAAATATGAATCATAAATGAATGAATATTTTTTTTATTGTTTATAGAATATATAGTTAACACTTGAAGTTAGAAATTTGATTGTCTTAAAATTAGAATTATAATAAATTATATTTTAAAAAATGTACAGTTTATTCTATAATAATAATAAGATAGATGTAAAAATCTGCAAAATAAAAATACATGCATGAATAAAAAGGAACAGTTTCTCTTAAATGCAGATTACCTGTCTTTGTAAAATTCTATGCAATTACCTGTAAGCACAGTGTAGCTTGTACAAATCAGATTCTTGTCAGTGTCCAGCCTGTACTAGTCATGGCAAATTGTTTTATTAATATATTCAGTTTGCACTCAATTGTTCAGAAGTATATATGTAAATCTGGTGGTAGTGTTTGTCATTTATTTACAGTTTTTTTCAGAATTTTTCATACAGTATAATAAACTATGCTTTTCTATTTTACAGAAAGATATTGATGGAAATATATTGCAAATTTTAAAAAATTGTGAATTATTCTTATTTGAAAAGCTGTGTATGAACACCAGATGGATTAAACAGATAAATTACAACTTAGGAGCAAGACAAGGATGTGCTATGAACACAATTCTCTTTGCTTTTTACTGATGATTCAGATCAGAAGTTATGAACTACGTGTGACAGGGTTATTTTCAATGCAGGATATACCATACTGTATGCAGATGATGTTGTTAATTGTGCTGAAACTGCAATTGCAACAACAAAATAATGCCATAGATGAATTCTCTTTTGAGCAAGAGTGAACATTAATCTAGAAAAAATAAACGTAATTGTCATTCAAAATGGTGGCTTTCTGATGAATTATGAGTGTTGGTTTTATAGAGCCAAATCTATTAAAGCAGTGTCATTATGTTAATATATGGGGTTGTTTTTCACTTCGAGGTTGAGATGGACTAAGGCAAAAATCATGTTGGCGTCACAAGCATTGAAAGTAGTATGTAGAATTTTCAGGAATCAACATATATTAGAAGATGATGCTGGCAAAAGTTCATGAGCCAGTAAAGTTCAAAAAGTTTTATTCTCATGGTTTTTGTATCACATGGCTAATGCAAGAAATGGGTGACAGAAAGAGTTTTCTATGTTTGATGTCTTATTACAGATCTAGTCAAGTGAAATAGGCAATTGTAAAAAATTATGTTTATTGTAGTCAATACAAATCATTGTTGGATATTGTACTCTCTATCTTTAGAAATAAATTTTATTAAGATATGCAGTAAAACTGTCTTGTGAGACCACTGCTATGAAAGACCACCTGCCTTGAGAGACCTGGTTCTCCTTGCACATATTTATTGGTTATATAGTGTTATTATATCACAAAAGACCACCTTTCTTGAGAGTCCATGACAGGAAAACCTGTCTAGTGAGACCACTGCTATGAAAGGTCACCTGCCTTGAGAGACCAGGTTTACCTTAACAGATCTATTGGCTATATAGTGTTATCACCTGTCCTGAGAGACCATTATTTTTGTGCAGAAGGGGTGGTCTTTCAAGACAGGTTCTGCTGTTGTAAAATTGGCAATATCTACATAACAAAGTATAACATTTGGGAAATAGTTTCATACATAATCCTACTGAATTGTTTATTATTATGTAGAAAGTATCAAGTCCACTTGGGACTCTTGCTTTTTCTACTATTGAAAACTTCTTTTCTTTTCAAGGGTTTGTAGATTTTCATACATGAAAATGGGATGAAAATTATATTTTATATTTTACTTTTTGTTATTTTCAAGTCTCAAGAAAATGGCAGCAAAATCCCATGGATGAGTTAGTCCTTGTTTTGTATAAAAAAAGTAAAGCTAAAATAGGAGTAAAGAATTAATACTATTTGTTGTGTGCTATATTGATTTACAGGTATCTCTTATAAAAGTTCAGTATACATATTTGACTCAAACTTGGCATGTTAAATAAAAACCTGTTGAAAGATAAGATCTAGAAATTATAGCTACTTACAATGTGTGACATAGGTAAATCCTGACTAACACCAGATGACATGGAGGTTTCTTTTAATACTTCATCTACATGTTCTAGAAAACTCTTCATTCTATCACTTGAAAATATTTGTTTCTTTTACTTTTTATAAATAAATTGATTCATTCTGCTAAAATGTCTTCATAATCAGTGGTGAAAACTCAATATTTTGTTTATTTAAACATTACAATGTCATAATCATTTATTGCATTGTTCTTGAGTGAAAATAGTAGTGAGACACCTTAGTTAATTGATTATAGTTTGTTAAATAAATCTTCATTAATTGCTATGGAAATGCAGACTTTTTGAGAAAAAAAAATTCAAGGACATTTATTAGTTAATCAGTTTACAGTAAAATTATTTGCAAACATTTCTTATGCTAATATTCAGTCTTTAAAATTGATCTAGTATAAAAACTTACCAAGCAAATGTTCAAAAACCCGATCCTTGGGGTAACTTTTAATTCAGGATCCATTTTAAATGAGGATTCAACATTCTTTTGGTCAATTATTTTCATTTGAATCAATGTTTTAAAATCAACATATATCACATGTGTATACTTGAATCATTTTCAAATGATCTCACTTTGCTGGGTCATTTTATTTGAATTGGTTATTTATCTATGCTGCCACGACAATATATACTTGCTTATTACTTAAATTCTACTGCAAATGGCATCTATTGTAGTATGATACAATGGCAAATCAGGGTCTGTGCTAATTGTTCTACTGATTACCTCTAACTGCATAGACTTAGATCTGCTGGCAAATTATGTGATGGCAGATTGGGATCTGTGCAGTTTGGTGGTAGACTTGACTATTAAGCATGTATAAATGGTAATTTTAGTAGGGATATCTTGATTTATTGTTTAAAATTTTTAACATAAACAAATTTATTTGCATATTAGTTTCCATATACAGTAAAACTTGTCTTGAGAGACGACTGCTATGAGAGACCACCTGTTTTGAGAGACCAGAATCTCCATGCACAGATTTTTTGATGTTATAGTGCTGTGTCCTATTTTGAGGGACCACCTGTCTTGAGAGAACATTATTTATTGGCAGAATGGTGGTCTCTCAAGACAGGTTCTAATGTAGAAATGACCTGACCAGATTTTCAGGCCATTACAATTCATATCATTGTAAGAAGAAAAACTTACATCACTTTTGGTTTGTAACTGCAGCATATGTGTTCTTCAAATGTATATCTTTCTGGGGCCCTGTTTGGACAAGTGGTGTAAAGCTTGTCAGCAGCATCCCATGGATTGGTATATTGTAAATATACTCATCATATTACCAAACCAGCAGTCTGCATTGTTCCGCCAGTATTCAGTGGCTTTGTGAGTTTATTCAATTGTTTGTCCTGAACCCTATTTTCTATAATTGGTATGTTGATACATCTCACAACGAATATATCTTTTATATCAAAACTTGGCCACTGTGATTTAATTTGTATGCATGAGTGACTTTTGTGTTTACAGCTGTTTTGTTACATTCTCAGTATCTTTAAACATATTTCACCTGCACTCATGAAAGATGGCATGTACCTGCATCTAGACAAAAGTAATTCGGTTATCGAAAATGAGGTCACTGTGATCTGACATGAACACTTAAGTATCGTTATTGTTACCATTTGCTTTTTTATACTCCTAATATCTAGGACCTTATTTTGTCTACATTTGGGACATTTTTTAAAATATATCTAAATGAAAGGTAGATGAAACAGTTTCATGCGATTGACTTTGGGGTTAATTTTTAATTGAAGTCACATCCATATGTTATCTATGTTTTTCCATCATTATTTACAGTGTTGTCAAGAATGATAATTTTATTCTGAATGCATAAGGTGATAATTATAGTACAAAATACATTTGTGTTACCTGGGTTCACAAATTTAATTTTTACCATATTCACCTAGTTCTGGTTTTGTATGTTTAGCTTGATGTTCATAGTTAATTATTATCCAGTTTTTAAGTCCATTCTGAGCTTGAGTCATGATACTTTTATTACCCAGTTTATTCCACCTTTAAGGTCCATTACATTATTCTTGGCATTCTCTGACAGCAAGCATTTTAATATTAGGGTTCAGTCCATTCCACCTTTAAGGTCAGTTAGATTATTCTTAGCTTTCTCTGTAAAAACAGCATTATAACATTTGTGTCCAGTCAATTTTACCATTAAGGTCCTTTAGAATATACTTGGTCTTTTCTGTAAAAAAAAGCATTAGACCCAGTCCATTCCATCTTTAAGGTTAGTTAGATTATCCATGGTATTCTCTTTAAAAAAAAATCTTGGATGTCATTTGACACTATTGAAAACTACTTTGACAACTACTTTTAATCAAATGGTGCAGTGTGACATCATAAGAGAATGGAATAATAGTTCTTTTTTCTGCAGCTTTGTTATCTGAATAGTGTTCTGATTTCTTGTAAGTAGAACAGGTTTGATCTTCAGTGTAATGGTCACAAATATGAAGTAGTGGACAGCAAGCATATGAATTATTTGCTTTGTTGTAATACTGGTCCAGTTATCTAATGAATGTGCCTTAAACACTTTCAAATTTATGCACAAATAACATTGCTGAAGCAAAAGCCAATAAATTATGCAAATTTGAGAAATTTGTGCAAGGTGATGCTTAGTTTTACTTTTATTTCAAGTTGTCATCGCTTTCCTGGATTTTTTAAAATTTAAACAGCATTTTTTATCCACATATTTTCATTCAACAGGCCAAAGACCTCCAAACAGCAGTGACGGAGATTCTGTCCACACAGAAAGGGACAACATTTTATGTGTTGGTTGAGGCTGGAGAGCATCTGGCGCAAGAAAAATCACGTGAAAAGTCCAAGGTTGGAAAGAGTCAACCAGAAGGAGGTGCCTTCATGACAGAAGTTGATCCAGGGGAAGAAGAAAAACCTGACTATATTACTAGCATCGATATCGATAATGACCTGCTTTCTGAAATAAAAAAATTGTATGTTCATTATTACAAAATATTCAAATCGCCTTTGGTCTACCATATATACTTGTAAGTTGAGTCCAACTGCAAACAGCAATGACCTTGTTTTGGCATTGCATAATGTGTCAGCCCTTGTTTTGGCATTGCATAATGTGTCAGCCCTTGTTTTGGCATTGCATATAGTGTTTCAGCTCTTGATTTGGCATTGCATAATGTGTCAGCCCTTGTTTTGGCATTGCATAATGTGTTAGCCCTTGTTTTGGCATTGCATAATGTGTCAGCCCTTGTTTTGGCATTGCATAATGTGTCAGCCCTTGTTTTGGCATTGCATAATGTGTCAGCCCTTGATTTGGCATTGCATAATGTGTCAGCCCTTGATTTGGCATTGCATAATGTGTCAGCAGATCAAAGTTTGTGCTTTTTGTTCAACTGATTACTCCTAGAAACTTCATAGACTCAGATCTGCTTTTGCATTATGCAATAAATCTGTGTAGGTAATTTTAGCACAATATAAAAAGCAATATTCTCTTGCATTGTCATGCATTATCAGCTGAGACAAAATTAAATGTTTTCATTGTATTACAATTTTAGGTATTAGGAAACTACACATACATGTATCATGAATCTGTGTTGCCTTTGAGGGCTGTTTCAATATGATAATGGACAAAGCATGAATCATGAGGGCTGTTTCAATATGATAATGGACAAAGCATGAATCATGAGGGCTGTTTCAATATGATAAAGGACAAAGCATGAATCATGAGGGCTGTTTCAATATGATAATGGACAAAGCATGAATCATGAGGGCTGTTTCAATATGATAAAGGACAAAGCATGAATCATGAAGGCTGTTTCAATATGATAATGGACAAAGCATGAATCATGAGGGCTGTTTCAATATGATAAAGGACAAAGCATGAATCATGAGGGCTGTTTCAATATGATAATGGACAAAGCATGAATCAGAGCATTTCCTTAAGAAATATCCACAAGTCTTCCATTCCATAATTAGCAACACTTCCTTATTCTAACACAGAGAATCTGAATACTGGTTACAAACTTGAATTAAAGTATAGGTAATCCCCGACTTATGTGATAGTTGCAGTCCCAAGAAAGGTCATATAACTCAAAATCACTAACTCAAAATTTTGGTTTCACTGCCTTTAATTTTCATTGAAAAATACATAATTCAGTTAACTTTAATACCGTTCATTTTAGCTATTTATGCATCTTATTTGTTTTGTTTTAAACAAATGATTTCATTATATTTAATCTTCACTAACAAAATTATATTTAAAAATTTGATATGATATTGTGTTAATACAAAATTCATGGAAGTTGGCAGATACCTTAATTGTTTTTCTGTGGCTCTAATTTTACCACTTGTTATTAAAGTTTAAGTCTAGACACAAGACATTTGATTGATCAGGTTAAGTCAGACTTATTCATTTTTAGTCGGCCAGATTGCAGTATTCCTGACTTGCAGCACGCTCTACCTCAAGACTATTGAGTTCAGACTCACATTTTCATTACAGACTTAAGTTCTGTTCTTGAAATCAAAGCTTTGGTTATGCAGCATCCATCTCCTAAAGACCATTATGTCTAAACTTATGTTTTAAGTCCAGAAGTAAGTTCTGTTGAAATTCATGTATTGTTTCTGCAGCATACTCAAACTCAAGTCCAAAGTTATGTTTTGAGTTCAGTCTTAAGCTCTGTTGTTGAGATTCATGGCTTGGTTCTGCAGTATACTCTAACTCAAGCCCAAAGTCATGTTTTGAGTCCAGTCTTAAGCTCTGTTGTTGAGATTCATGGCTTGGTTCTGCAGTATACTCTAACTGAAGCCCAAAGTTATGTTTTGAGTCCAGTCTTAAGTTCTTTTGTTGAGATCCATACCTCAGTTCAGCAGCATACTCCACCTAAAGAACAATATGTCCAAACTTAAGTTTTAATTACAGACTTAAATTCTGCTGTTAAAATAACAGAATTGGTTATACAGCATGTTTCACCTTGAGACTAAACTTCAGTTTTGAGTCTAGACTTAAGTTCTCTTGTTAAAATACAGGTCTTGGTTATGCTGCATCATCTGTTCTGATAATGACAACACCTAGGCCACCAAGAGTACTATTGTTAAGTTATCAGAAGTTGTTAAAGTTTGTGAAGTATTTAATAATTTCTTATAACACATCATCCTTTGTCCTATTTCAGGATTCGTCTGAACTTCCTGAATCACATGGAGGAATGGATGGAACAGGCTTCAGACAGGTCAATGTCTGTAGTGGTTGCTAAGGTCAGTGCTTTCAGGGTTACTCTTTGTAATGAGTTTAGTTTTGGATAAAACCTGAACTACTGGCACAGTGAAACTTTATTTAAGCAGTCTCTGCTGTGAGTTGTCACATTTCCTTTATGACCAAAATTGTTGTGCTTAGATTGATTTTACAAAGAAAATGCATGATTGTGAGTGACCACCTGCCTGCTAAATATTACCAGTGACAATGATGCTTAGCAATATATGTGTTTCAGCACTGGTAGGAATGACTGTACATCTGTATCACAATTACATAATCCTTTGTAGCTGCAATCACTGAGTAAAATCTGCAGGTGGAGAGCACATTGTTATGAACCCCAAAAAATGAGGGGAGAAAATTGACTTGTTATCAGTTTTATTATATTTGTAAGTTAAAGTTATGTACTGAAGACCCTAAACTAGACTTATATGCTTGTCAAAATGCCATTGTGGTACCATAGATATAAAAATTTCTATTATAATTAACCATTCTATATGCAAGGGATTAGCAGTAATGGGCATGCAAAGGATTGTATTGTTTGTTTATCTTTAATGAAAACTAACAATACTGTAAATGTCATAATAAGAAATCTTTTCACTTAGATTTCACTGTACTATAGTGAGTTCTGCAGTAAATAATTTGTCTGATGGATTTTAGTACATAATGTCAAGGTTGAATGAGGTCCTTGTCTTTGTCTCCTATTAAGTTATTTGCTGTTTCCAGATGAGTTAATTCTGTACTTATCTTAAACATCTGTAGTCTTTGTTGCATTATGAATGTTACTGTTAATAAAATCTACAATCCAGACCAAGTATGCAGTGGCTAGAGATCTAATCATCTGTTTACTTTAGCACTTTTGTTAGGTATTGAGTTAATCCATGTATTGTTTATGTCATGGATGACTTAGTTTTGGACTTTTGACTGTAAATAAGTTTAATTGCTATGATTGCTAACTTTACAATTTGCAGACAGGATAAGCAAGAGTTACTCTTTTGTTAATTTTGTAAAACATATGCCATAATGCCAGTAGGTAGACCTTATAGTTAACTCTGCAATTCATATAACATAATGCCAGTAGGTAGACCTTATAGTTAACTCTGCAATTCATATAACATAATGCCAGTAGGTAGACCTTATAGTTAACTCTGCAATTCATATAACATAATGCCAGTAGGTAGACCTTATAGTTAACTCTGCAATTCATATAACATAATGCCAGTAGACCTTATAGTTAACTCTGCAATTCATATAACATAATGCCAGTAGACCTTATAGTTAACTCTGCAATTCATATAACATAATGCCAGTAGGTAGACCTTATAGTTAACTCTGCAATTCATATAACATAATGCCAGTAGACCTTATAGTTAACTCTGCAATTCATATAACATAATGCCAGTAGACCTTAGAGTTAACTCTGCAATTCATATAACATAATGCCAGTAGACCTTATAGTTAACTCTGCAATTCATATAACATAATGCCAGTAGACCTTATAGTTAATTCTGCAATTCATATAACATAATGCCAGTAGACCTTATAGTTAACTCTGCAATTCATATAACATAATGCCAGTAGACCTTATAGTTAACTCTGCAATTCATATAACATAATGCCAGTAGACCTTATGGTTAACTCTGCAATTCATATAACATAATGCCAGTAGACCTTATAGTTAACTCTGCAATTCATATAACATAATGCCAGTAGATGTGAACTTCAAACAATAGTCATAATGTTGATGTTTGATGCATTTATTGCAGATCATATATAAAAAACATTTTAAAAATTTTTCTTTCTCTTTAAAAATATTCCTCTACCATACTGATGTGGAATGTTTTGTCATTAGATATACTTATATCATCATATTTTAGCATGATTAAAATTTTGAGATTTTTGTAACTTGGGAACATTTATGGTATGAAATCATAATTTAGTCATATGTCATACATATATTGAAAGACAATGTTTTTTTGAATATGAATCATATTTTGCACAGTTTTGATTCTTACTAAATTTGTGAATAATCTATCCTGTTTAATCTTATAATTTTAAAAATGAAAATTATACTGGATAAATTGCAAATTTAAATTTATCTCAAGTTTAAGAAATTGTTTCAGCCCTTATGTTTTCATTTTATTATTTCTAGGAATATATGATTTTTCAGTAGATGATACATCTTAAATTTCTGTGTATTTGCAGCAGAACATCTACAAATCTATCTCAGTATAATTCAAAATAATGCCACCAATGAGGTAGTCATAAAATAACACAAAAATGCCTTTATTTTCAGTTGTGATGATTTTTGTACCCTTTTTGATATGCAGGGTGGGCATTTTTCATTGATTCATACTTTAATTTATTAAGCAATTAGTCAATAGATGATAATTAAGTGAATTAATTAATGAATCAACAAATAATTGGTTAATTGTAAATTCCCTGTAATAATTCCAGTGTGAGGAGCTAAACAGTGAGTTAGATCTTCGACTTCACCTACACAAGCCACGTGCCAGGAGAGCTGAGTATGACGTCCACAATGTCAGGGCTGGTAAGGTTTTCAAAAGATTTCACATTGATTGCAAAGGCATAGTAAAATATGCATGGCTTTGTGTTTAAAGTCTTTTTAGATATCTAAACATGCACTATCTTGCAAAGCTAAGACATAAAAAAATCTAAGCAAGCAAAATATATGAAATTCAATAATTGATGTAGACAAAAATTTTAATATCTAAAATCAAGGTCAAGGTCAAATATGTTTGTATTCATTCTTGCAAAGTCAGTTTTAAAATCTACTATAATGGCAGGAATGACATTCATCATAATGAAATCCCATCTCATAAAAGTATATTTAACTCAAGAACAAATATGCCTTTGTTAAATGTGTGTTCATGGAATCTGCATCAAATTTGGAGAAAGTAGGATGTGATGAGAAACTGGTTGGCAACTTTTTACCTAAATATAATTTGTAGTTTTATGTAGAATATCATTATTCAGATGTGGTAAAGATAATGTTTTCTGACTTGGAAATCACACAACTGATCTTATGCAAAGAGACAAAAAATACTTACATAGCATTCCAAGCTTTGGGTTCTCATTGTGATTTGAAATTTGAAAACATATGCTGTAAAAATCACCATTCTCATTGACAAAATAAATGATCATGGGAACAGTACAATGTAGAGAGTCTTAAAAAATTCATCTTTTTGACAAGATATCCACAATTAAAACTTTTGGTGGAATCTGTAGAGTTGCATGAACACTGCCATATTCCAGTACAGTCACTGAAAGGACATTTTCCACTCTGAGGAAACTTCAGGCAGATTCCAGAGGAAACCTGGAACCAATAGCAACACATAATCTCCTAAGTGTTAATATCAACAGTGACGAGGACTTTCATAAATATAATCCAGGCAATGATTTAATAAGAAAGGCTGCAATTCTTCATATAATAAGAACAGTATGAAAGGCAGCAAGTTAAAATGCAAGGACTGATGTGATGAGATGATGTGTATATTTTAATGGTTAAGCAATGGAAAGTTTTTGAGTACTTGTCATTTTTGCCAATGTTCATTATAAAAATTGGGTTAAAGAAAGTTGTTCTGTTTTTAAATAAAAAATCCTTTCTCAAGCTCCATAGAACATCTTAGAAAATTAGTTTAAAGATTTAATTTGGATGGAAGGAGAGATGAACAAATGAAGTTTTGTCATACACCCATAATAAGTTTGTGGAGATGGAAAAAACTGAAATGTTGCAGATTCTGATGAAAATATTAAGATCATTGTGATTAAAAATATTTTTGGATCCTGACAGTGATCTCACTAATGCATCAGTCTTTCTTCTATTTGAACTATTACAAATACATCCAACACATTATTTGAAGGCTTTTTCTTAAATTTTTTAGCAGTAATAAAACCCCTATCTTCTTAAGTATTTATGCTTAGGGCTGTTCCATTTATACATACATGGTACTATGGGAGGCAGTTTTTAAAAAATATATGGCAGTGTACTTTAGTTTCATATAACTTATATTAAAATGATAAGAAAATTCTAAATTGCATCTTTAGGTGAGTTCTCTACATCAAAAATACCTTCCCTAGATCCCAGGTATGTTTTATGGGAGAAACCCTTATACATGAAATAAATGTTTTACTGTGCAGTTCAAAATGATGAGATCATAACATAATGACATGATTACAATGTTATGACATGATCAGTACATTATGACATGATTACAATGTTATGACATGATAAGTATATTATGACATGATTACAATGTTATGACATGATCAGTACATTATGACATGATTACAATGTTATGACATTATCAGTACATTATGACATGATTACAATGTTATGACATGATAAGTATATTATGACATGATTACAATGTTATGACATGATAAGTATATTATGACATGATTACAATGTTATGCCATGATCAGTACATTATGACATCGTTGAGATATTACTTTTTTCCTAAGCATATCGTAGCACTGTAAACATAGGTTAAGATTAATTAATCTGGTTGTGACTTCTGTCTCTTATTATAGAATAAAAACAAGGAATGTTTATAAAATTTTTGAGCTTATAATAACAGTTATGTAAAATTAAATGATATGTCAATGGAAAGTATATGAAACCTTTTGAAATCTTTAGTAATTTATGACTTCTTGTCAATTAGGAAGTGCAGGCATTCTTTTGCAAAATAAAACAACATTGTCTGTACCACAAGACCTTATTACTCTAATTCTTAGCCAGTTATAGATAATTAAAAATGCGATTTGGTGATTTCACCCATTTTCAGTCATGTAATGCTCAAATGAAGTTTGTGAGAAAAAAAAAATACAAACTGCATATATATAGTAATTGATCTCAGAAATAACATAGTCATATATTATTATATATGATTGTAAATTTAATCTATTTTTAAATACTCATTCTATTTATAATTACAAACTGGGTACTTCTTTCATACTTTTGTATGCAGCAATAATTGCTTGGGATCTTTGAAACATATTCAGCTGAGAAGACTGTGCATCAGTCTTACACATTTTTAAGTGATTTTGGACGATTTGACCCTTAGCTATGTAAAAAATAAACATTTTTTTTCTAAAATTAAAATACTCCAAAATTTCACAAGTAATCATCCTTGAAGCTTTGCATTGCCTGTGAGAACTGATTTTGGATTTTTATTGGGGCTTTTAAATAGATACTGATATCACTTTTCTGATGGCAGATGGCAACATCTGTGTCAACAGTTGTAAGAACTTGTGTTAAATGTGTTAAATTTTTGGAAAGTCTATTAATCAGTTGCCACATTCAATGGAAAAATTGATCTGATAACTTTATGCATAAAGTTTGTACCTTGAGTCATGATTCCAGGTGTCTCACCAGCATCATCATAATATAATAAGCAGATGAGATAGTGTATGCCAGAGATTGGCAACCTACGACATACATTCCACAAGGTGGCATGTCAAGAGGTTTTGTGTGGCACACGAAGGGCAGCCAAAATCTTGATTTTAACAATGTTACTCTCTCTCTGGTGGCATGCACTCATTCATTTTGTAATTAATGTGGAAAAAGTGGCATGAAATGAAAAATAGGTTGCAAACTTCTACTGTATACTGTAGTACAGTTTTGTGAAAAGACTTAATACTGAAGTCTTTCAAAGTCACATACAATAATACATTATATCACTGTCTGCAGCTGAGACATTATGTTAAAAAAAACTCCTTGCTTGAAATAAAAGTAGATACTATGGTTACCATATAGCTAAGATATTTAGCATTGTGTAACACAAATTCAACCAAAAACTGTTGATGAAGACCATGCCAGATGCAGCTTCAGTTTTAAATTATAATCAGAGCAAACATTGTGGACCCTGATCTGCCCATGCATTACATAATGGTTGATTCTGGTTGATGCTAGATCTAATTGGACATCTACAGAAGGATTATGGTATTAAAATTTGTATTAATTTCAGCTGAGCTTGTGATGCACTCCGAGCGTGTGACACGTCACTGTAAAGGGGTTCTGCAGGCGCTGACGGAAGTGAGGCAGAGGTTCCAAAACATGACCCAGGAACACAATGACCTGGCTGCTAAGTTCAGGCAGAATATTGAGTCCCTAGAAATTGTGTTCATGAATGCCACAAAATCCTCCAAGTAAGTTGCATTGAAATAGCACAAATACTTGATGTAAATAAAGGAAAAATGGAATTCTTCAAAATTGCTTAAAACTCCAATTAAGTTATGTACGAGTATTTATAATTGCCACATAATGCTTTAAATGAAAGTCAACACATTCTTGGCTTCTCAATCACATGCAGGAAAAAATCTTAGATGTAAATAATGGTCATTATGAACTGCACTCTGGCCCATCATTATTATAATAACTTGATTGATAATATCTCATTACTAACAGCAATGTAATCAATTGTTTAAGGTGATTGAAACAAAATGATTTCTTAAAGATTTCATTGCAAAATTGTAGAAATATTATTGAAATTTAAACTGCAGGTATAAATCATTGATTTCCAAAGCACTGAGTGTTTTCTTCAACAATTATCATTTGACAAGAATCTTTTTGACTCATCTGGCTCAATGTTTGTTCAGCAAAAACGTACCAGTTTGGGAAGCTTCACTATGATTACTTTAGACCCTTTTTCAGGGAGTCAAAGTTGTTTGAGTCATGTTGGAAAGAGATGATGTTCCAATTCAAATGATGTTAAAGAATCTATACATCAATACCACCAATGTGCTATTTATGAATATTAAAGTTTGACAAATTGGCAGTAATGTCCACATTTTAATATAAAAGTAATAAAGTCCACAGTTTAGTATGTAGGTAATAAAGCTCACAATTTAATATGCAGGTAATAAAGTCCACAGTTTAGTATGTAGGTAATAAAGCTCACAATTTTATATGCAGGTAATAAAGTCCACAGTTTAGTATGTAGGTGATAAAGCTCACAATTTAATATCCAGGTAATAAAGTCCACAGTTTGGTATGTAGGTAATAAAGCTCACAATTTAATATCCAGGTAATAAAATCCACAGTTTAGTATGTAGGTGATAAAGCTCACAATTTAATATCCAGGTAATAAAGTCCACAGTTTAGTATGTAGCTAATAAAGCTCACAATTTAATATCCAGGTAATAAAGTCCACAGTTTAGTATGTAGATAATAAAGCTCACAGCTTAATATGCAGGTAATAAAGTACACAGTTTAGATAATCATTAATATGGCTTTTGACAACTGGGCTTTTATGCCAACACTGTTTGTAGCAGGGTTCATCTGGTCAAATCTGTTCTTCCATCTGTCAATTCATCTGACCTGACAAGCCTATTAGCAAGATGGCACATAAACCACTTACTAGATGAATCATATTTGTTTAGCATACTTGTGTGAATATGTAGATAATTTGGTTACATTTTCAGATTGTAACTGCAGGTTTTCAATTTTATCACATTTTTGAACTTTTTTGACATAATACCTTGCACATTTCATCATAAACTATTCTAAATAATATTAATAGTAATAATAATAATAATGATTTTTTAAATTAATAAAGTAAATCAGAATAATAAAGGTAGAAACTAAACAACTTTCTAACACTTTCTTGCATGTATCTTACTAGCAAATCATGTAGAAATAAAAAGTTTACACATCTGAACATAATAAAAGTAGGTGTTTTGTCTCTTGTTCATGTCTAACACACTCAAAAAAAAGATACTTAGGTGAATTAAATATGGCGTGTTTATTTCTAGGTATATGTTGATGACCAGACACAATTTTCAGGCTATTACAACAGTTTGGCGATTTCTTTAACATTTTGTGAATTTGATGTTTTTAGACACAAATATTATTAGCACAAACAAGAATAAATCACTTGAGATACAAAAATATTAAATTTCATGTTCATATGCAGATAATTAGATTTTTCAGGTAACTTCGACATCTGCTGCTCCAGTCTGTTATACATATTGTTAGCCAATATACTTGTTCATTAAGTAAAAAGAAAACTTGCTGAAAGCAAATACCATATATATTCCATCTTTTGGGTGAAAAACTTAACTATTTCACCCACTCAATGAATTATATATCTGTTATTCCTTTCTATATGTGATTTAATAGGAGGCAGTTGATATGTTTACTGAACATAGAGTGGTTTAGAAGTGTATGCAGATAGATAAGTATGAACTTTTTTTTCAGATTGATAGCATTACAGCATCAGCTGAGTGTAGAGCTGGATAAGTTTATGTCCATCATACGTGCCTCACTTCGACATTTTCGCCAGAATCTTGATGAAACACTGCAGATGCTGAGAGAGTCCAATGCAAGATTCATTAAATCTTTCAAGTAAGCAATAGCATTCTGAAAATGATGCCTAATATAAGCTACACTCTTGGGTTCCAAATAATCTACAGGAAGAATATGTACAGCCAAGATTGTTCTGAGCAACCATCATGTACAGTGAATCTTGATTTAAATGTAATGAGAGTTATTTCCCTTTCTTTTGACAAAATCATTATAGTGTTAAAAGATGATCAGAGTAATAGAGATGAAGGAACTATGAAGGTATTCGCCAAAAAGTGTCAGGAATAAGAGATCATATATACTCACTGATAAGTATAGTCCAACTGCAATCTGCATGTACCCATATCTGTCATTGTATAATGTATCAGCAGATGTAGATCTTTGCAGTTTGTTTGGAATAATCTGATTCAGTAGAATAAACAACATAGACCCTGGTCATCATTAAGCAATGGCAGATCAGGTCTTTGTTATTTGCAGTTCGACTTGACTTTAAAAATGAGTGTATACAGTTGAAATTAAAACTGGAAGATTTTAAAGACCAGAAAAGATAAAATTAGTGCAATGTTTTTATGAAGTCTAGACAAGGAAAAACATTTTTCTAAGGAATAAAATGCTGTAGAGATTTACATGAAGAAAATCTTATTAATTGTCTGTTATATACATTATGATAGCTATACTTTTATAAGCTTTACACTTATTTCATAAAGAGAATATAAGGTCAGTATCAAATGGAACACATGGGACTTCACTCTGACAGAACAATTATGTTAAATTACTTCGTAAATATACATCTTGATGGAGCAGTAACATTTCAAGATTGGACTGGTTTTAAGCTGGCTTGATGTGTTCTTTTATCAGCTCTTTGAAAAAACAGAAGATTTTCATGCTGTGTTAGAATGGTGTTTTACTGATACTGAATTTGGGGCAGACCCATGAAAGATGCAGACACAGTATGGCAAGATGGATGTAGCATTTATGTGTTAGCTAAAATTGGATGATATTAAGTGATAAATGTAATAAGTCAGAATGCCAGTCAAGGTCACAAGGTTGCATTTAGTGCCATACTGTGGATATTTGATATTTAGGGACCTGGTTATTTTTGTCAATAGTGTGGGAAGACACATAATCGAGAGTGGTTTTATAACTCACGTGGCTTGAAAGCCACATGATTGTATGGCATGGTCCTTCATCCATTATGTTGTTGAGCACCTGTGCATCATTCATCAGAATTTTCATCTTCTCTACAAATATTCAACGGAATTCAAACAAATTTCACAGTGGAACTCTTGTATCATTCTCACTCAAGTTTATACAGATAATGCCAATCCACCATCTGATATGGCCACAATTACTAAAAATGGAAAATAAAATTAAAATGACTTCTCAAAAATGGTACATGTTATGGCCAGTTACGCTTATGGTATGGCTGTGTTGTCCATCAACATTTGCCTGTTTAAATTTCTCAAAAACCTGAAGAGAGATTTCAAGCAAACTTGGCAGTGGGGAATCTGACATAAAGAGCCTTCAAGTTTGTATAGATGATACTTATTTGTTAAGTGGTGACTCGTTTATTTTGGATACAGAAACATCATTTTTATGGAATATCATGCTTACTGCATGGAATGTCTAAATCAGATCATGGAATTCACATGGCTTTTATGGATTTGCAAAACAGTGTCATTGTTGTAAATTCTCATTATGTGTAATTAAAATTCCAAAATCAGATACAGAGGGTTACATGTTTAGCAAGGGTAGTTAATTTTAAATAATAAAAGCTGTATTTTGGTTGTTAATAAGAAATTGTACTAATTTCTATAGATATGGTGGGGAGGGTTGTACTAACACCGCCTTTCCACAGCCCTCCTCTAAATTTGCTACTGAAATCATATTCTGATTAATGCTATAATGTTTATTTAAATAGATCAAAATATTTTCTTCCCCATTCCATAGACACTTTTCAGTTGTAGTATTTCAGGGAATAAATATAACAATAGATTTTACAATATTAGAAATGTCAAAGAACAACAAGACAGTCTGAAATGTATTAAAAATCCAGTTTTTCACTGTTTGTAACAGAGATTCTCTCTAAGATTTTATATTTGTGGATTCTTCTTGATTCTAAAGTCATTCTGGAATGTATTGGCAGTGGATATTTTTGTCTGTTAATTAGGTTGTTTTCGGATGGAGGAAATTTCTGCCCAGAGGAGATTGATGATTACAAGAAAAAGCTGGAAAAGATGTCACAGAAGATTGATGCAGCAGAGGGTTCCATTATGTCTGATTTGGAGGGAATGGAATCCAAACGTCTGGACCAGGCCACAAAAGTGGCCATTGAATTTGAGGACAAGTACGTTTAGCATAGCTGAGGACATTTGGTGCTTAATTCCAATTGTTTTCTTTTGAATTTTGGGATTAATGATTAAGTTGATGAATAAAAAAATCTGTCAGTATTCTCAAATTGCTGCTCAGATCTGGAGGTTCCAGTTACATCCTTTAGCCATTTCTCAGCACATTCACGGTACAGAAACATCATTATTTTATTATTTTTCTGCACACAAGTATTTTAATAAACTGGCAGTTTGAGTTGTATTTACTCCACCTGCTAAATTTTGTATTTGTATATCAGATGTAGATTCAAGAGCTTTTTTAATGTAAGTAACTTAGTTTCCATGTCTCCTTATTTATGGGTTAGCCAAGAAATAATTGCAATAGATAATCATACAGTTTCATGCTGTGTTCACAATTCAACCCTACTGGAAACTTCCCGCTCTGAGCAATCTGGGAGTCCTGTACAATTTTTTAAAATCAAGACCCTTAGTGTTAACATCAAACATAAATATTAAGAAGTTAAAGATTGGCATTATGCAGTAAGTTATCCTCAGTTATTTTTAGTAGCTTTTTAGAGATCAGTGATGTAAAGAGCCAGCAATGAATTATTATTTAGAGTAATCATGGGTTTAACCTTCTTGCTGAAATCTGGACTTGGATTAAATATTGAAGATTCATTTTCTAATAATTTAAGACACTGTTGTAATTTCTAAGTAAATCATGGTCATAACCTTATTTATTTACAGCCATAATCACTGATTGACATCCAATTAGTCTGTGCAGGTATGCAAATGGTTTTGCTATAATTTGCTTTAAGGGCAGTCATCATCTTTTTTCTTCAAGTGATCAAAAATTTTGTTCACTATTTATATCTCCTTCCCACCATCATGTAGAAGCTCCTTGTCTTCCTGACTGATACGTTTGTTATAAATGCTGACAGGGGATTGTAATCAACATGCTGCATTCTGATTATTGAATGAAATGGCTGACAGAAATTCCAGGCACCTATCACATTATTAAGAAATACACTTTTTTGATTACAAAATTGAAATCAGACTCAAATATTTTTAGGTTTGTAACATATTTGCCATCTCTTATTAAAATAATATCTATGTTTTAGATAAAAATTAACATTCAGTAAAGAAATAATGATAGTACATGTAATATCAAAAAGAAATTCAGGTACTAAATTTGGGTTCAGATATTGCAATTTTAGCTTGGAGAACATGTCCATCTTGTTCGTCACTCAACAAGTCATCATCCCAATCTTTAGTTCCACTTCACTTTTGTTATTGTATATCAGTTCCATTTGTTGTCACTTCCTACACCAAAACCAAACCATGCAACTAAAGCTGACATTATCTTTATTTCTTGCTAAAATACATTTTTTCTTATTAAAAATTTTCTTAATACATTTTGATACCATCCATGAAACCCTTTTATTCAGTTGCAAGGCCGGGTTAAAGGTTGAAGGTTATTATAGTTATTCAGAATCAAAAGAAGCAGGCTGTTGCCAATATTGTGGTTTCCATTGATTCTTTTGTACATGTGTAGGAACTTTTTTCTCTGTTAATTGACATTATCTTACTGTAGGCATTGCTTCCTTGATTTGACTAGTAAACCTTTCTTTTAGATTCAAGAATCACATGGTTGATCTCATCTTTATGGAGAAGATAGCTCGTTTGCTGACCAACACTCAGGTCAAAATCAAGGCTGAGGTTGCAAGTAGCAACTCCCAGGCTCAGCAACTAGCACAGCATCTTAGTGATCTGGATTGCAGGATAGATGCTTGTGAGAGGCCCAATCTGGATAAAGAGGTAAGATAATCTTACGTAGTTGTTTCTTTTATGCAACTTCTATTGAAATCATGTACATGATCTGCAAAAGAGATATGAGAAGCTGAATTACGAACGTATTAAAACTAATTTTACTTTCAGCCAATATTTCATGCATTGAATGAACTTGATCACTTATAAGCCAGCTAATCATTCCAGCAGTAGGAATGTAATGATATTTCCAGATTATAATCAGTAAATCGAGTCCCATTTAATATATTGTTTAAGATTTTCACTGGCATGAAAACAACTATTCAAGTAATTATGCCATACATTTTTTTAACCTCATTATTTATAACCCTTTATTTCCTTATCAAATCGTCAAATTATTTAACATTGTGCCTGCTCTTGTTATATTCAGGAGAAAATGGATGTACATACGGTGTGTATAATGTTTTGGTAGATTTTCACCAGAATTCAGAGACATTGTTATGCTTGAAATCAGTTTATTGGTACAATCAGATTACAGTTACTGTAGTTTCTCATTTATCTGAACTTCTTGAAAAGCATAACATGAAAAATATTCATGTTTGAATGAATATGTGTAGTTTTATTCAAAATCTGCAAAATTTGGAGATGTAAGTTTGGTTTAAACAATCAATAATTGAAATGAAGTTCAGATAATTGAGGTTAAAGTTAGTTACAACTTTTACAGTTACAGTTACAGCTTTTGCTGTTACAATTACAGCTGTTACAGTTACAAACTTTACAGTTACAATTATTACTTTAACAGTTACAGTAATAGCTTTTTTTGGACTCCAGAATTTTTTTTTTAAGGAGATCAGTTTTTACCCTTTAGCCAAAAATTATATTTTTGTTTGTATTTCATGTGAGTTAGAAATTTTAAAATTAACATGGTAAAAGAAAAGAAAACTTATTACAAAGAAAACTGATTTTTTTTTGTTCAAACTGCTAAGGAATTTTCATGATATTTAAGTGTAAAAATAAAAAAGGGGTTACTTCTTCCAGTGTCATTAATATTCATAAGTTTTGATGATATGAAATAATACATGAAATATTTTTATATAAAATATATGAAATCTTTATTAATCCCAGTTGCTGGAAGCTTTAAAGCAGTTTTCAAGTGAAAACATCTGAAATCATATTACACATTGCATAATTATTTAATCTGATTTAGCAACATAAGTAATAAGAAAGTTTAACTTAATTGAATGCAATAAAATGTAAAATTCTTTAGCTTCTTTGTATTGCACGACAAAGTTTCTTGCACAGAAATGAAGTTTCTTTCACACTAAAAAAAAATCTGGTTCTGTACTTGTGAAACTCCTCAACTTGACTGCACACTCAAATTTTGTTTTTTTCAGTCATTTATAAATATACAGTGCTCTTTTGAAATAGAGTGTCTCATTATAACATGGTCTCCAATATAATGCAGGTATGGTCATGGATACCATTATCTGATTCAGTTTCTGCATGTAATGTGTGATGTATGGTAGTCTCACATAAAATTTATGAACAAATTAACAAACACACTAGAAATTTTAAAATTAAAATTGATCATGTTTAAGCATGTTGTTAGACATAGTCAATGTATAAAACTTTAGTTACTATGATTAAATTTGGTGAAACAATATTTGAGTTTCAGTGTGCAATCGAATTGAGGACTTTTGTGAGTATTGGGTCTGGAGCTTAAGATTATTATGGTAGACCTTTGTTTATTCTCCCTGGGAGACATAAAATAATGTGTGGATTAATGTTAATTTGATTCAGCAAATTTGGGTTTTACCAAGCTGGCACATTTGGGTGTTCAGATGAATGAGATTTGGAAAAACAAAGTTCTACTGTATGTCTGCCATTTACATTATAGGATCATAAATAGTTCCAACTTAAACATTTTTGAATCGACATCAAATAACATATTTTGAAATGTTTATTGTTTGATATATGGCAAGGTTCTGAATCATTTAGTATTAAATTGGTAGCAGTTTTAAAGTTTTAATGAAGTGGATCTGTTTATTAGATGCTTACTAAACAATTTGAAAGAAACAGGTAAAAAATCTAGATGTCACAATTTTAAAGGTTTCCATGATTAACCCATACTTTATACAATTCATTATTAGTAGGCAAATTCTTTTTATCCATGGATTAAGTGTAAAATGTGATTTCATTACTCAGGCCAGTGATTAAACTTTACATTTAGAGATCTCTAAACCATTTCTTTACATAGCATCAGGCATCAAATACACTTTACAATGCCTTCATTTTCTGACAATTCCAATGGCGTAGTGGCTAGAGCACCCACCTATTATGCATGAGATTGCAGGTTATAGCTACATTAAAAATCCAACACACACACACACACACACACACACACACACACTTCATTTTCTTCTGAGGAATGTTTATTTTAATAAACATCAGATGTATCTGTATTTATTTTAGTTTTGACTGACAGTCGTTTTGCTGATGATTAAATTCTCCATATTTGTCTCAGAATTTTTTATGAATCTGTATGATCTGCTGGCATAGGTCACATATAGTTCTGGTCACTTAAAGGTTATAATCCAGTCTAGTGGAACCCCAGCTGGACTGAATTTATAAGTGAGTTTATACAGAATATATTGAACCAATTTTCTGGGAGCTATTTATGTAATCCATATTTGTTTTAAATTAAATAGTTAAGATTTTGAGACATATAATCTCAAGATGAGCATATTAAATTTAAAGTTTAGTGATAACCTAGGTTTTTGCATGATAATTTTTTCACAAGCTTTATGGTATTTCATCATAATTAATTTAACATAAATAAAATCTTTGTTTAATGCTGGGAAGGAAAAAGTTCCTACAGCAATGGAAAATATATGTTGTGTTACTGTGGTAGTTACTGGGATTCTTTGCCAAGAAATCAGCCAAAATGCCATGTCTTAGCTAAGCTTCTTGAATATAAAAATCTGAACTTTAAACAAAAAATATATAATCATAGTCACATTTCTTATCAGGATTCCAGATTATACAACATCTCAAAAAAGTTCTGTAATATCTGAGATGGATGTACAAAATGTGGTGTGGTGTTTATAATTTTTAACATAGCTTTAACAATTTTTTAGTCATATCTCTATGATGTCTACAGTGTGGCAGTTTATAATGGTGTCTAACACTGGGGCATCATGCCGCAGACATGTAGCATAATGTCCCACCAGGTCACATTATCCTGATACCAGGCTGACCAGTCTTAACACTAACCTCTTAATGCTGAGCATCAAGCGAGGCAGCTGTTAGTACCATTTTTGTAAGTCTTTGATATGACTCGACCTGGGTTTGAACCCACAACCTCCCACATCCGAGGTGGATGCTCTAACCACTAGGCCACCAGAACGGTTTTTTCCAAATTTTGCAATCTCCTAATGTAAGCTGAAGAAAATTTGAAAGTGGAAACAGTTGAGCATGGCCTCTAAATTTCTTCAGTTCTTGAGATGGATCTTTTAAATTTTACAATCTCTTTATAAAAGTTGAAGGAAATACAGAAGTAGACAGAGATTCCATTACATTTCCTAATCCTTTAAATATTTTTAAAGTGATTTATAAAAACTTTAAAGTTTTTGTTTAGTACTGGCTCAAAAGCAAATAATTTGCTACATTTCGGAAACCTTCTGTTTCAAAATTTTATTGATGATGATAATGATGATAGATGATGGTGATGATAATGATGATAGATGATGGTGATGATAATGATGATAGATGATGGTGATGATAATGATGATAGATGATGATGATGTGATTTCATTTTTCCAGCAAATTACATCATCCCAGCTGAATATGACCCTTCAAGCAATATTTGATGCCTTCCATAACCGTAGCAAATATTTAGATTGTCTCAAACAGCCACCTGCCCTATCAACAGCACCCTCTTCAATGACTAACCCAATCCTTGGTATGTATGCGTTTCTTTTGCCTTGTACAGTTGATAAATCATTCCTTCTGTTGGATTGTTGACAGGTTCTGTATTCAATTTCATATAGGCAGGTTTGTTGTACTGCAGCTGTTAGTTCACACACACATACACACACACACACACACACACACACACACACAAACACACACACACACACACAGAGCAATATTGGTATCATGATTAAAATAGCTCGAGATTTCATAAGGAAATTAAATGATCAAACAGTCAGTTACAATTGTCCATAATTGAATATGAATGATTATAGTTACAGTTTTATATATTTGTCTTGAGTTGGGCATGTTATTAGCATTGTCTAGAATGTAATTTTGTGAAAGTTGGAGTGATTGTCCCAAAACTTTGCCATTGCATATATGTATATTGACTAGTTGGCATGTTACAGACTATAGGTATGCCTCCTGCATCAAGGTCAAGGTCACAGCAAGGGACTATGTTATTCTGTGATTTGTATCCTTGACTGAAGAATAACTTTTGAACCCGTGAAGATATTATAATGAAACTTTTGCCAATTATATATTACATACAGACATGTGTCTAACATCACAGCCATGCCCCCTTCCCCTACCTGAAAATGAAATGTCATAGAAAAGAAAATGTAATGTTTACTTGTATCCTGATATTTTTGAATCTCATATTTTATTTTAATGAAACTTTAATGACTTATATATCATGATTAGACAGTGTGTCACATACCATAGCCAGGATCAAGGTCATAGCAAGAGGAAATATTAGTTAATAACCTTGATCCATGTACAGGTGAGAATATTATGATTGAACTTTAATCTATCATATTTAAATAATAAATACCAAGTAAGCAAAATTGACCTTATCCATGAAAAAAACATTGAAAATATCTTGATCTGATTATAACAAATGGTTGTTATGATGAATCAGGGGTCCCGAATGGCTGAGTGGTCTAAAGCGCTGTCCGTTATGGATCACTGCCATCTCACCTCTGTCTGCGTGTGTTCGAGTCTAGGATTCGGTGAATGTGGATATGTAGGAAAGCTTGCCAGTAGCTTCTCGTGGGTCAGTGGTTCTTTCCGGTGATTTCCCGGTTTCTTCCTCCACCATTAATACTGGCCACCATGAATAGCCTATCGTGTGCTGAAAAATGGCATTAAGCCCAACAGCAGCAACAACATGATGAATCAATTGTGTCATTTTAAATTTCAGTCAGTAACCAATATCTTTACACAGGTGGTGCTAGAGTAGGTTTTGTGTCTGATGCAACTCCCACTCCTGTCAGCAAGGCAGGCAAACAACCCATGGAAGATCCATCAGTAGGCGTCATAAAAAATATCCTTAAGTAAGTAGTTTGTTTTCTTGAATGAATGATTAAAATTTATTTATTTTATGTCAGTGGGGTAAAAATAAAAATATTGTACCAGCTTATACTGTAATGAATGTCAGCGTGATAAGGTAGATGTATTTATTGATCTTGAATATGACATTAAATGTTGTAAACTTTAATAATCACATAGTTTTACTAATGTCTGTTCATACATGGTTGTTGAGTGATCATGATCCTAGTTGTCATTATGTCATTCCCCAATTATTGAATGCGGTGAATTGGTACAGTGGTGGCTGCGTACTATATACAGGTAAAGAGGAAAATTTAATTTCTTACTTCTGTAAAGATACTTAGTAAAAGAGATTATATTTTGGAAAATGTTCATATAAGTAAGCACTGGGTGCAGATTAAAAATTTCCAGGCATTTTCCTTCAGGCGTGTATTGATTTAAAGTACAAGTCATATTGGTTATGTAGCTATTCAGTACCAGCTATTTCATAAATGGGTGTCAGCTCTCAAATTTTGATTATACATACCTTAAAATGGCAATTATTCACTTTATTTCAATATTTAAATATCCATATTATTTGGAAGGTTATCATATACCTGTCCCAAAAAATGCATATGGCAAAATCGATGTTAAAGTATAAAGCATATTTGGAACTAATAGAAGGATTGTAAAAGATGAATTGTTGAACTAATAGGAATGCAAAAAAGCATTAAATCTATGGCTTATATTCTCATGTTACACATTTTGAAGTATTTCATGCTTTTCAGAAATGACGCAAACCAAATCTTGTAAGAATATAAATATTAAAAATAATTATTTGTGTTCATTGTTTGAAATGTTAGTATTTTATGTTGGTTTTTTTGAGGCTTTTGTAGTTATAATTTTGTTAGTTTCTTGGAGGATTCTTTTCTTGTCAAACTACTTTTGTAAAGAGTTATATAAGGCTTTTTGCATTCTAAACATATATTAAATATTATCAGGCAAAATGGATTCTGCTTCTTTTCTCATCAGTTATTATTAAAAATCAGATTAAGATAAGGAAGAACATGCACATAACTTTACATGTAAACATTTAACCACACTCTTCGTTAATTAAATTTATTTGACACTGTTCTTCTTATACACCCATATTTGGCCAATTTTCACAATTAGGAACCAAACAGAAAAACCTTAGCATTACTCATTTCATTACTCCTTTTTGAATCATTTAATCCTAAAAAAAGATTTACAGAGAGAGAGAGAGAGAGAGAGAGAGAGAGAGAGAGAGAGAGAGAGAGAGAGAGAGAGAGAGAGAGAGTGATGATGGGTAAAGGATTTTTTTTTAAATGTATCACTTATTATATTCTCATATTACCTTTCTTTTACAAATAATTTTATATTTATAATTTAACATCAAGATTTTTCACCTAACATAAAAAAACTGTCAGAGTTATATGAACAAGCAGTCATATTATTCAGAATTTCAGATTTTGAGAAATAATCAAAGTTTACATTAATTCAGTAAATATTTTTTTTTCTCCAAAATAACTGTATGTGCATTAAATTTTGTCAGGATTTTATTACCACACTGAGTTCATGAAGCACTAAAATGAATATTTTCTTGCAGATCCCAGAAAAGTAAGCTTCGTTTTGGCTCCGATGCCGATTTAGATGGAGAATATCCATCTCGTAAGTATCATACTGTAATGTATCGTATTTACCCCAATGATCACACTCACCTTTATTAAAGATAGTATCATACCGTAATGTATCATATTTACCCAAATGATCACACTCACCCTTATTAAAGATAGTATAATATTATACTGTAATTTATCATATTTACCCAAATGATCACACTCACCCTTATTAAAGATAGTATCATACTGTAATGTATCATATTTACCCAAATGATCACACTCACCCTTATTAAAGATAGTATAATATCATACTGTAATTTATCGTATTTACCCAAATGATCACACTCACCCTTATTAAAGATAGTATAATTTCATACTGTAATTTATCATATTTACCCAAATGATCACACTCACCCTTATTAAAGATAGTATCATACTGTAATGTATCGTATTTACCCAAATGATCACACTCACCCTTATTAAAGATAGTATAATATCATACTGTAAGGTATCGTATTTACCCAAATGATCACACTCACCCTTATTAAAGATAGTATAATATCATACTGTAATGTATCGTATTTACCCAAATGATCACACTCACCCTTATTAAAGATAGTATAATATCATACTGTAATGTATCATATTTACCCAAATGATCACACTCACCCTTATTAAAGATAGTATAATATCATACTGTAATGTATCGTATTTACCCAAATGATCACACTCACCCTTATTAAAGATAGTATAATATCCTACTGTAATGTATCGTATTTACCCAAATGATCACACTCACCCTTATTAAAGATAGTATAATATCATACTGTAATTTATCATATTTACCCAAATGATCACACTCACCCTTATTAAAGATAGTATAATATCATACTGTAATTTATCATATTTACCCAAATGATCACACTCACCCTTATTAAAGATAGTATAATATCATACTGTAATTTATCGTATTTACCCCAATGATCACACTCACCCTTATTAAAGATAGTATAATATCATACTGTAATTTATTGTATTTACCCAAATGATCACACTCACCCTTATTAAAGATAGTATCATACTGTAATGTATCGTATTTACCCAAATGATCACACTCATCCTTATTAAAGATAGTATAATATCATACTGTAATGTATCGTATTTACCCCAATGATTACACTTGCCCTTATTAAAGATAGTATAATATCATACTGTAATTTATCATATTTACCCCAATGATCACACTCACCCTTATTAAAGATAGTATAATATCATTACTGTAATTTATCGTATTTACCCAAATGATCACACTCACCCTTATTAAAGATAGTATAATATCATATTGTAATTTATCATATTTACCCCAATGATTACACTTGCTCTAATTAAAGATAATAATATATCATACTGTAATGTATTGTATTTATCCCAATAATCACACTTGCCCTTATCACAAATAGAATAATATCATATTGTATCATATTTACCCCAATGATCATACTCATACTTATTGCAAATAGTATAATATCATACTGTAATGTATTGTATTTATCAGAACAATCACACTTGCCCTTATTACAAATAGAATATCAAATTGTAATGTATCATATTTACCCCAATGATCATACTCATCCTTATTACAACTAGAATAATATCATACTCTAATGTATCATATTTACCCCAATGATCATACTCATCCTTATTGCAAATAGTGTAATTTCATATTGTATTGTATCATATTTACCCCAACAATCACACTTACCCTTATTACAGATAGTATAATATCATACCCATTATTCACACTTGCCCTTATGACAAATAGTGTGATATAATACTGTAATGTATTGTATTTATCCCAATATTCACACTTGCCCTTACGACAAATAGTGTGGTATTATACTGTATTGTATTATATTTAACATATTATTCACACTTGCCCTTATAATAAATAGTATGGTATCATACTGTAATGCATATAGTTACCCTAATATTCACACTTGCCCATATGATAAATAATATGGCATTATACTGTAATGTATTTTATTTACCCCAACAATCACACTTACCCTTATATCATATAGCATAATTTCATACTGTATTGTATTGCATTTACCCCAATATTCACACATGCCCATATGAGAAATAATATGGTATCATACTGTAATGTATTTTATTTACCCCAACAATCACACTTACCCTTATATCATATAGCATAATTTCATACTGTATTGTATTGCATTTACCCCAATATTCACACTTGCCTATATGAGAAATAATATGGTATCATACTGTAATGTATTTTATTTACCCCAACAATCACACTTACCCTTATATCAAATAGTATAGACCCTACTGTCTTGCCCATTGGTCTATAGTTGATCTTTGATCAGAAGATTCTGCCAAGAGATGGGTATCTTTTGTGATATTTTATTTTTTAATGTAATAGTTTTCAAATTGCAGTTTACATACTGAATTGTAACTTGTTTTTATAAACCTTAATGAGGTACATGTCATGATAACAATTTCTCTGCAGACAAACAAAACAGCCACTTCCATCTTTTCAGTTGATTGGGATAGTATTTATGTTGAAACAAACTGGACAAGCAAAATAACAGATAAAACTTTGTATGAACTTGGGTCATAGGAAAGGTAATGCAGAAGTCAAAATCCCTAATAGCTACAAGATGGATGGTACTCTATTGAGAGTCTCTTTAAACATTTTTTTTATTGGCTGAAAGAAAATACATAACCAAATAAAAATTATTACCTTGGACCTTAATGGCATGAAAGTTCAAGTTATTTTTAATAGACCAATGAATGACAATTTCAGTTAGAAGTATAATGTATAGCATATGTTTGTAGTTCCAGAAATTCCAGTACAAATCAGCTTATTTTGCAAGTCATTGTCTGTCATTTTTTATAGACAGTGTTATGAGTATGATTTATTAGGTTCTCTTTTGCAAATATTTTCAATGCTATAGGAGGTGAATTAGTTAAATTATAAGAGTTTTCTAGCTTTACACACAACACCTTTCAGAAAATTACTTTCAAATGACCTTACAATAGCCAACTCTGGTGTTGTTGACATTTTTTAATTTTTCATTTTTAAAGTGTGGACAAAGTTACTGCCAGTTATGGCTGTAATTTTTAATTCTGAGAAAACCATATCTGTAGTGATTAAAAAAGCAGTAAATTGTACAATTTTTGAAACATGTCAAATAATTTCTTTTTCAAGCAAAAACTTGATTTTGTTCAAAAGTTACATAAGTTCAGTTTGCAATGATTGGAGACTTTAGGTTCTACTTCATGAAATGGAAGACAGTATAGGGACATGTCTTTTTGAAATACATTTGGAATCCTTGGCCATTATGCTTTTGCCTTATCTGACACTATCATGTAACAAATTATGAATTGTTATGATACTTGTATGTCTAGAAAAATTATGATATGGTCATATTAACCTAAACAGCACAATAGTCATTTGATGGATTCCATGGGCATATTAACTCATTAACTGTTCCAAGCGCCTTGATAGCATGGCAGAGTTTACCTAGCTTGTATCCCAGGTGCCGAGTTTGAGTGGCAGTATTTGTCTAGGTTTATTTCCTGGGACTGCCTAGCTATTTGGCTCAGGGGTTAATAAGTTAACTAGGGGTGAAACGATTCATTGATATATTGATAGTTTTGCTGGAATGATAGACATATTGAGAAGAGAGGGAGAATCAATGCAAAAAAATACTTTCCATGTATAAGTTATTTTAGTCTTCAGCAGTTATGACTAATTATTATTGGTTTGCATTCACTCTGAAGTCATTGATATATTAAGTACTTAAACAGAGATGCTGTCTTGGTGTGGAATTTCATGAATCATGCAAAGTATGTACAAATGTGCACATTTGAAGAACAGTGATGCATGAAAACTCCTGCAGATTAGTTGAAAGTCTTGCATATGAAAATGTGCTTGGCAAAGTTACAATTTTATTTAACCATTTTTGTTGTGACACATTTTTGGGTAGGCAACAGTTTACACATCTGGGTTCTTCAATCATGACAAAAATGATTGTTAAACTAAACTTGATTGGCACATTGTGACCTGGAATAAGCTTTATGGCATAGTTTGAACCCCCCCATGAAGGAAGTTCTACAAATGTGTGTATAAATTATAGGCCACCTAGAAAACCCAAAATGTGTAGTTCATTATGTTTTCATTCACAAAATACTGGCTGGTGAGCATGATGATGACAGTAATTATTAAAGTTATGAAGTGTATTGGATCATTGGAACTGGGAAATTGTTAATGGAGATACCTGTGAGTAATTTTGAACCCAAAAATGGTGTTAAATATGAGTCAGATGTTTGTTGAATAGAAATAGAGGGCATGATGTCTCCCTTTCAGTGGTATTTTGAAATTAAATATAGAAAGGGCAGAATACTGAGCCTAATTAAAATACAGACAATTTAAAAGTAGAATGCAATTTTCATGTTTTTTTATCAATCAATACATCCCTGTGAATCATATGCAGCTACAAAACCATATATCAATATCAGGGTTAAGGTAAGCTGAATGAATAAGGATGAACAAAAATGAAATTAAGATGTAAAGATATTTATTTGAATTCCTCTGTCTGCAAAAGCAGATGATGGCATTGATTGACTAAAAATCATAATACAGCATTATTGAACAGATAAGAAATCTGGCATAGTAGTCAGTAAATTACTGATTCAAGAAGTAAATTTGTGTTAGTGGAAAATTCTATTTTGGAGCAGATGTATCCAAAATGTAATATCTGTGAGCTCAGGAAAATTTAAATAAAAGCCACTAAGATCATTTTCCCAACATCTTCAAGCAGACAAAGCTAGCTATGCATATTCCCTTTCAAAAGGAAGTGCAGAAAATAATTATACACAGATAAGGAACAAATATGCTTAGAAATAATGACAGATTAATACATATACAACTAGAGGTGACATCTTTTAAAGATTCTGAATTCAGTATGGCCCTAAAAAAGTGCAGAACTGAAGTGTTAGGTAAATATTGAACCATGACTGTTTCCTCCACTCGCTCATTCTTTTGTATTCTCCCCTTCTTTCAGTGACACAGGGTGAAGTCCCCCTTAAGATAAAATCCTGGCAGCATCTCTCCTTAGGTTGCACATAGAGAACAAATTTGGAAGTTCTCTTTTTATGTACATAAATGCACATATATTGAACTAATAAATGAATGTGCCGATGAAATAAAATTATCATAGAATCACGATGGCGGCAGAATTTAAACATCTGAAGTTATATTAGCTTGTGTAAAATTTTTAAAGAATTATAAAACAGGATGGGTGTTGTCAGTAGTTTTCCTTCTTCACTTACAAATACAAGTACCTGTGGCCACAGCAGTCTTTTGCATCTGCAGGAAGTACAGTGTGATCGATTTTGTTGGTATTCATCCTCATTCCCATGCCCAAGATTGTTCTAGGTGAGATTTTCTTTGCACGAGGAAATTTATATATTTGTTTTGTTTTGAAAATATCATTGTAATGTCTTTTAAGTTTAATTTAGACATGAAATTCATAATAGGATATTTTCAAATCATTCATGCTGTGCAAAAAAAAAGGACTTGGTAGCTAAAGTGACTTCAATGGAGCCACCATTAAATGGCCTAAAACGATGAATAAAACTCTCTAACAACCAACAGGTAGTGTGTTTGAAAGTATTTTTGTTTTCTTGTCATCAATGAGAATTACATATAAATGTATGATAACCATATCTGTAATCTGCATTTTGGAAATACAACCATTATACCAACATACATTGAGGGGCACCACCTTTCTATCAAAGATGGAAAGACCAATAGTATCGATATGTATGGTATCGCAGGCTGTGTATCATAAATCATATTGATATGCAGTACAGGTGTATCGTTTCACCACTAATATTCACCTAAACACACAGTAGTCATTTGATAGATTCAGTTTTTTTTCAGTCCAATGCATGTATACATTAAAAACTTGAATCGGCTAAAAGATTCTTTTCAGTTATGGGTCATTTTGAGTTTTTGTAGGTCGTGGACAAGAGAATGGCTTGCAGAACATGACTGAGCTAATTGAGAAGTAATATATTGGTGTTTGAGTTTTTTGGTATTTATTTTAAACCACTTTGATACGTTTATTGTTTTTTTAACAGTTGTTGAAACAAATATCTATAGATTTTCTGTTATATATTTTCTCAATTTCTTTCTAGTTGCCTTATTTTGTATACTTCTTTCAGTTGATTTGAATTATTTCTGTATTGTATATTTTTTCCACATTTTCACTGATATAAAGGGAATGCAGCTAGTGACATTAGAGACAAGATGAAATCCTCTGTATCTACTCATACATCCTCAGACAAAGGGAAAGTCAGCAAGCGAGGCATGTCCCCAATATCTGATAGCCCCAAAAAGTCTTATTCTGCAGCGTAAGTATCAGCTTCAAACACTAGCGATGTTTGGCTTGCTGAAATATGTCATAGTCAAGCATGTTGTTATTAAATAGTAGAAAGTCAATACTAGTATTCAATATTCAATCTCATTGTTATACCTTACCTTTTGCAACTCAACTAGGTAGATGTAGCATATAGTACTTTCTTTCATTATACCCCAGCTGCAATAGGTTTGTTGCTGTCTATTGATGTGTCTGTACATTTGTCTGCATGTTCATGTGTATGTTTTTGTATGTTCTGCTGTCCTTTGTGCATACTGATTTGAATACACATAAACCATTTGATAAAAAGAATGGAAATTCTACACACAGTATGATGGTCATATGTTAGGTGCCTGATGAAATTTTGCTGCAAGTTTTCATGCTATTTTTACTGTGAATTAGGCATACTGGTAGTAAATCCATATACTAGGTTGAATACCATATATATTCACTTATAAGTTGAGTCTGACTGAAAACAACATAGACCCTGATCTGCCATTGCAAAATGTGTTGGCTTATTGGAATCAGTGTTGTTATTTCTACTAATAACTCATAACAAATTGCACAGAACGAATCCATCAACACATTATGCAATGGCTGATCTTTGGCTGTTCAATTTGCAGCTTGATTCAACTTATAAGCCTGTATATAAAGTACATAACAAGCATTTTATAAATGTATGTACAGATAGATAAATTTGCATATGCAAGAAAATGATCATCCATTGATGACTGGATAAGGTCATACTTGATTCAGCAGACCTGGCACTTGTTTGCATTGGAATAGTATAATTAATAATGCACTTGTAATTACTGACCTCTTCCTTCATAACTATTTGCACTTGTATTGAAAAGGTTACTGCACTGGGGGTATGTGTATTCTACAAGTATGTGTATTCTGCAAGTATGTGCATTCTATTAGTATATGTATTCTATGAGAACAATGTCTTAGTATCAGTGTTCACTGTAACTGTCTGTACTTGTTTAAGTTGAGTTCAACTGCAAACAACATAGTCTCTGATCTGCTGTCACATACTGGCAGATCTGGGTCTTTTGTTTGTTCTATTGATTACTCTAATCAAACTGCATACATCCAGATCTTCAAGTGCATTATGTAATTGAAGATCTAGGTGTGTACAATTTGCAATTGGACGTGACTTATAAGCAAGTGTATATAGTTTTTTAGTAGTTTTTGACAAGTAGCTAAGTGTTGTAGCCTATTCTATGGTAGTGTTAAGAAAAAGTGTGCAAGAGCATACAGTCCTTGAGATTTAATAATCACACTTTGATTTTTACAAGTTTTTATCATAGTAGTTTTGGGTTGTTCTTTATTATAAATTGTGAATTTTTATTGTTATTTTTATGAAGTATGGACAGTCAAAGTGCATATGGTAGCTTCAGACGGACACAATCCTGGTAGGTATAAAGATTAAAGCATGCACAGTTTTACTTATATACATGTTCATTAGATTTTCTTTCTGATATACCAACCGAAAATAATTCAGTTTCCTTTTTTCTTCTAATTTTGCACCAGATGTGTCTGGAGATCCACCTTTCTTATTTCTTTATATCACGTCAGTCCTTATTCTAAAATCAATTTATTCACATCTGCTTTTCTAAGACTTTTATGATTAGGGCTTATTTTTTAAATTCTTTGCCATTGGAGAGTTGTGTGATTTTCTTGCATTTGCTTACACAATATTTAGTTCATTTTCTTGCAGTCACCTAATTTGCTGTGTTTGTTGCATTTAGTCTGTAATGCAGCAAGAGGACTATTAGTTGGTCATTATACAGTCTTTGGAAGAGTAATATTAAAAATAACAAGAATGCCTTTATATTGAAAATCTAAAGAAAGCCTTAGTTAAAATGCCTCATTTCCTTAATATACATTTGAAACAACTTAAAGATATTCAAATTTTGCTCAGCTTTAAGTTCCAGTGTGCTAAATAAAAGAATATTTATAGAGATTGGGATGGGCATTTGTTAAGACTAAGTTTTAGATTTTGCCTTTGAACTGTGCATTGGGTGCAGATGAAAATATAATGATATGCACTTTTTGCTTGTAACCTACAGTTCCATATGAATTGTTTATTAGGTGATTGTTTTACTGATCTTTTTATTAAAGTCACTGTTGGTTTTTGGTCCTAGTATGAAAAAACTGAGTATTTGCAATTACCAGAATGATAATTAGAACCAAAAGATAATTAAAAGGAACAGTATTGTTTAGCAGAATAATATACTTTTTGAATTTTAAGAAATCACTTTCCTATTTGACATTTTCATGTAGTGTGTTCCATTTGAAAATGGAGTTGAGGAAAGATTTTGGGGTTATTTCCAGTTAGGCATTTAATATAGAGAAGTTTTGTTTATTGCGTATATTGTATCTTATGTTTCTCCTCCCAAAGAAGGAAGCAGTTCTTTTAAAAAAGCTTCATGAATCATTATAAATAAATCTATGACAAGTGTTGAGTTTGTGAGATTTTCTTTCTGACAGCAGGTGTCAGCTGCGGTCTTCATGAATATTGCATGCATGGGTTTTCTGGTTAGACCTGTGACTATCAAACCAGCTTTTAACTGAAATCTCTGATCTCTCTGAGTTCCCATATGAAAATTCATCTGATATAGGCCTCATGTATATTAAGTAAATTATATAGAAGGATTTTCTATTTGAGGAATCATAAAATATTACAGCAATTTAGATACTTTCTTATGTATATTTTCATTATGTAGACTCCAAGTGTATGCAGTACTAAGTGTATGGCCCAAATGTTTATGATTGTCAACAAATGCAAGTTATTTATTTTGGAAAGAGTGGGGTATTCTTTTAACTGAGAATCATGGGTTGAGTAAAGCTTGCCATCCATTGATTTGACCAGTTTTGTCGAGTTTCTAAGATTGCATCAAGTATATATGGGACATCTTGTATATTTCTTGAAGTTTAAGAGATAGAACTGTTGTCTGCAAAAAGTCTTGTTAGACAATATACTTTATTGCTCTCCAACCTTTTTGACACCATGTACCACTGAAAAAGTTTTCTTCAAGCCGAGGGCTGTAGCATGAAATGAAAGTAGGCCATTGACTTTTTTTTACATAAATGCACAAAAAATTGCTCAAGCTCTGGTGGTCCATTTAAAATCAGCCCACAGGCTGCATATTGGACAGCAATGAAGTACATCATCAACTATATCATTGACTGCAAAGAAACCATGTTAATCTAGATTTTGTTTATCCAGAAACTTTGTTATATGGACATATTTCAGTTGGAATAGAATTCCTAAACAATTATTTGCTACATTAATCCAGAAATCCATGTTCTGGATCCAGAAATAAAATCTGGGACCAGAGTGTAAAATTACTATAAAACTTGCCTCAATAATCCAGAAATAATCTTTCCAAAAATAAGAAAGATTGAAGAATCATATATGAAAACACAGTCAGCTGGCTAACACATAGTCATATATGCAAATTTGGAGGTGTGTCAGTTTATCAGTCTCTGATAGGTCAAATTGTAGTGGCACATTAAAGTTATAAACTGATCATGTGATCATGTGTTTGGAAAAACTTAAAGTAGCATGACTGTATTGTAACCAGCAACTATATAAACAATGTATGGTTTTTCTACATGCTGACAGAGTTGTTAATAATTAAATAAACACACTAGCATCAAAGCATGCACACTTTTAACATATATGATTAAAAAATTAAGTGTAATTTTGTCTGTTTGTTGTTTACCAATTGTATGTAACAATCACAGTTTGTTAACATCTGTACAAATAAAGTTGATTGATTTATGCTTTAGACAGTATAGGATTTCATTTTAAAAAAAAGAGCAATGTCAACTATTGGCTCATAGCATCTATAACAGTTGTAAAATATTACTTATAAAAATAGCTGCATCTTATTAGTTTCCCATAATGAATTTAACTGTGATATATCAGATTGTATGCATTGTATTTTTTACTTTATTATGGCAACACTATCAAGCAAGCATAGATGAGTAGAGATTCTGGCTAGCATGAATATTATGAAGCATTTGATGTGTTAATTGTTTGAACTTATATTTACATGCATGTACAAGCACATGCTATAATGAAGTGAAATAAACAGTCAATAGATCATTCATTGTTTTATTTTAGAATATATTACATGTACAGTACATATATATGGTGTGATAACATCAGAAAATAAACAATCTGTATTTTTCATTTCTCTTGAAAATTCAATAATCTGGACATATTCATTGGGAATGAAGGTGTCTGAATTATTGAGGTTCCACTGTATATACAAGAGATAATAACATTCCCGGAACTGGTTTATGTTGTACCCCAGCTGAGACAGACTGAATTGTAGATCCTTTGGTTGTCACAACAACAGTTTGTGCTTTATCAAGGAGATAGTTAACAAACCAATTAATAAAGTCTGACTCTGTTCCATAGCTTTTGCATATATAGTTAACACCTGTATGCCAAACTCGGTCTAATTCCTTTGATATATTACAAAATATTACACACATCTTCTCCATGACTGAATACTTCACAAATACTATGGTATATATCTATTAATTAATACATGGTTGAGCAATTTGGAAGAAGGCCTGATTGATATTTTATGTAAGATGATTTTCATGTAAGTAATTTAATATTTGTTTGAAAACGACCCTCTCCATGATTTTGCCTTTGTGGCCGTGTAAAGAAATGAGTCTTTAATTGGTGGGATCATATTCGCTATCTCATGTTTTGGTAATATTACTGCTTTTATCTTGAAAATAGGATAATTTTCTCATTAAGAGAGTTGTTGAATAAAATTTAAACACTTGGCTTTTCTAGATTAGAGAATGTAGTGTTCAGTGTGCCATCTTATTTACAAGAATATTAGTTGTGGTATATTATGGGACAATTTTTGTTTAAGTGTCAGGTGTCAGCCTTCAAAAGTCATTTAATTTGGGTTTGAGATTGGACAAATTTGCATATCATTTGAAATAATTTTCCTTGCAACTTCTTTATTGTTACATTTATTTTAATTTTTTTAATATTTAGCAGAGTCTTTCATTAGTTGTTTGTTTTGATCATTTTCTTTCTCTACTGATCTCAGTTTCTAGTGTTTCATTGTACAATTCTATCATACCAAGCTTTATCAGAAGGTCAAAAAGTTACTAGCATTGTATGGATGCTGTACATTTCTACATTCTTTGATATGTACAGGCACTGATGCTGACATTAGCAAGGTAAAATAGCTCTTCATTACTTCATATTAGTGAACTATACAAAATATTGTTGGCATCCGTCCGTCTTCAAGAGACGATGGTGTAGCTCCCTGTTTTGGTGCCTTATCTGCACCATTGCAATTGGACCCTAGCGTAACAATCTTTGTTGCACTTGCTGCAGGTGAAGATTGATTCTTGTAATATGGGTTCACTTAAAAAAATAAAATCAACTGAAAACTAGTAATTGAGACTTATTGATGTAGTTTCTTCCAAATCGCTGGTTTCTGAAAATTATTCATGTCAATTATTATTATTATTATTATTATTATTATTATTATTATTATTATTATTATTATTATTATTATTATTAAAGTTTGGTTCTTTTTGTATTCAAAACAAAAAGTGAAACTAAAAAAAACAAGTTTAAATTTGTTTGGGCAGAACTTAAATATATCTACATGTAAACACCTGTCATAGGAGATGCTGGTGGCTACATCAACCAGTCAGGGAATGGAGTCAGTCTCCCCACTACTAGATCTGGAATGGACAGGACTTGTGTATTAGGGAGGTTGCCATGGATAGTTTTGAAGGAATAGATCGTGTATCATTGATAGTTTTGTTATATCATGTAACTAATGTGCTGGCATGTACACTCTGCTTAATGAATCTGACTTTGTCAGATACCTTGGAGTTTCACTAGATTATGGTAAGCTCAATCGAAATAAGAAATGTTTATACAACAATTCGTGTAATATACCTTTATATATTCCATGCTTTAATCATCAAACAAAAGAAATTTAATTTGTATTTGGGTATATTTGGTATTTGTACAGCATAAGTATTGTTATTATAATTGGTATTTTTACAGCATACAGATTATTATTATTATTATTATTATTATTATTATTATTATTATTATTATTATTATTATTATTATTATTATTATTATTATTATTATTATTATTTATATTATTGGTATTTAGAGCTGAGGAATGCAAATATGGCAATTAATAGAGTGATTATTATTTTATTAGCAGCATGAATTATGGGATATTCAGCAAATCTAAAAATAGCAAATTATAGTGCTCTAATGAATTGTTAGTAATTACTATAGTTAATCATAGTACTCCATTGAATAGCAAATAATTGGTATTTGAATGTTCACTGACTTGCAAAAAATACTTGCAAATACATTTCAAATCTGTGACCAGTTGTAAAAAGTACTTAGTAACTTAGTTTTCTTTTGTAACTAGTGTTGAAAAAATGAGAAATAAGTTGTCTTTTGGTCTGTTGCACTATTTTAATTTTATTCTGTTTTAGTTAATCATTAAAGATATTTTGTACTATATCTAAATGAACAAAAATATTCCAGTACATCAGTTTCCTCTAAAGGAGAATGGTGAGTAATGGGCAGACAATTGTGTATTGACTCACAAACTAGTGTGTATGCTAAAGGACTTGCGTTACTTGACCTAATAATCTGAAAATGTTTCCATACCATATTTTTGCAAAGATAAGCCCACACTTGATGATAAGCCTTACAAACTGTAAAAAGTTGGCAGTTGCTTACTATTGTTCAGTATCATAAATAATATTCACATTTATTTCTTATTGAATTTTCACATCAGCTCAAAATGTATCTAAAATTATGAGATTTGTTTCATGCATGATTGATTTAAACTCATCAAATTTGTATACAACACAACACCATTCATTCTATAGATGCTGAAAAAGATTAGTCTGTTTACATATATGTTCATCTTGAGTTCTAGACCAGTCCAATTTTGATACCAACATAGAAATAAAAGGGAGGCAACTCTATTTTGGCCAAATATGGTAGAATAGGAAAGTTCACCACTCCCTAATAACTCATCCACAGGTCACGATAGCATAAAAAATTAGATGTAAACAGACCACCCTGTATTTAGCATGTATTTAATAAGACGTGTTATTTTCTATGTTAATGCAAACAGTGTTGAAATACTTCTTGCATGAAATAAATTATTTATTTACATTTGTTGGTGCTAATCTAAAAATTCACTGAGCTATAGACTTATATATATATATATATGCTATAAATTATATCATTTGTGATGCTGTGCAGAATGTACCAGATATATTTTAATAAACATCTGTTAATAACACATCACATATTTTAAAAACTTTTATTAGGATGGCTTAATGTACCACAGAAGAGGTTGGTTATTCAGAGCCTTTCAACCTTTTAACATCTGTTTAAAATCAAAAGATTCCTATTTTTTGTGGTTATTATAGGAGATATTTTATAAGCAACATATTTTTTAGAAAAGTAATGTTACCAGTATAGCAGGTGGGAAATACATTCTGTTCCACATTTTTACATACATACAGTATATCCTTGCTTATGTGTCATATCCAGCTGCAAACTGCATAGAACAAGATCTGTCATCACATAATGTACTGGCTGATCTGGTTCTATGCAGTTTATTAGGAGTAGTCAAGAAAACAAACAGCAGAGACCTTGATTTACCAGTGCATAGTGTGATGGTGAATTCAGATCTTTGCTGATTGCAGTAGGACCAGACTTAAGCAAGTATATGATAAATAAATCTGTGTCATGTGTACTAGTTTTATGAATTTTTACTGGATCTTTTAAAACAGTAAAATTAGTAATAATAATTAGTTTTCAGTAATGGTGAATTAAGTAGGTCACCATATCCCAATTTTCAAGTATGTAGAAAAGACAATGAGTCTAGAAAAAGTAGATACTCTTTTAATTTATTTCAGGAGAATTAACATGTGTTTAGATAACAAGTTTTGTGTTCTAATTTTTTATGACTTGAAACCATAAACCATTGGTTAACAAATTCTTATATTTGTATGTTGTCAATTCTAATCATGCATTTTGAGACCATGCTGTAATATTCAGCTCCTGAGCATAATATTTGAAGCAAGTCTTAACTTTCATATGCTTTTTTTCATTTTATTACGAGATTAAATGAAATTTATTTGTGTTGAAATTTGTAAAATTCCCAAATTTTTTCATACAGTTATGCATTGTTTTAACAATCATGAAAGTTCTAACCTTTTTTTAATGTTCTTTGGAATTTAAGAGTTAAAGATGAAATGCGGTGCTTAAGATGTTTTGATGGCCATGTTCTCTGATAATATAATCACAGAATTTTAATTGTGTTGAGTATTGTTATACAATATTAAATTGAAACCAGTTACATAGTGCGAAAATCTAACACTTGTTTGAAGGAAATTCTGATGACACAATTTGGGTAACAGTTTATGTTTTTTGTTTGAAAATAACTTATTTAGAAAAATATATTTTTTTAGAATTATTTAAACATACCTTAAATGGTTTGAAACATACCTTAAATGGTTGACCAAAGATTATGGAATAGAGATAAGATTATTACAGATTTGCATTAACATTGATAAATTTGAATTATTTAAGAAATATATTTATACACTATATACATGCTCTTGTATTGATGTTATTGTTAAATATATTCCTCTAAATCCAATCTTACCATGCAACATTAATACATTTAGATCATTTGAACCTTTTCTGTGTTAATTGTCACTCTTGGCCATTTAAATTAATTGGTTGACAAAATTATGAGCTGCTCAAATATTGAAACCAACTGAGATAAATAGTTGCTATTTTATTGTCTTTGGTACACTGCATCATTGTCACAAGTCAAGGTAAAATCAGAGGCAAACTGTACCGTATATACTAGCTTATAAAATAAGTCGAAAAATCATTACTCATGGTAAAATCAGAAGCAAAACTTTCCGTATATATAAGCTTATAAACCTAGTCCAAAAATCATTATTCATGGTAAAATCAGAAGCAAAACTTACTGTATATACTAGCTAATAAACCTAGTCCAAAAATAATTACTTATGGTAAAATAAAAAGCAAAACTTACTGTATATACTAGTTAAAAAACCTAGTCCAAAAATAATTACTCATGGTAAAATTAGAAGCAAAACTTACTGTATATACCAGCTAATAAACTTAGTCCAAAAATAATTACTCACAGTAAAATCAGAAGCAAAACTTACCATATATACTAGCTAAAAAGCCTAGTGCAAAAATCATTACTCATGGTAAAATCAGAGGTAAAACTTACTGTATATACATGTACTTGCTAATAAACCTAGGCCAAAAATCATTAATCTTGGTAAAATTTGGAGGTAAAATTTACCATATATACTAGCTTATAAGCCTAGGCTAAAAATCATTAGTCATGGTAAAATCAGAGGCAAAACTTATTGTATATACCAGCTAATAAACCTAATGCAAAAATCATTACTCATGGTAAAATCAGAGGTAAAACTTACTATATATACCAGCTTATTAGCCTAGTCTAGAGAATGCAGAAACTCACATCTGCTATCACATAACTAGGAGAATCTAAGTCTGCATTTTTGGGCAGTACTTAGTAGAACAATCAACATAAACCCAAATTTGTCAATGTATTGTGTGAAGGCAGATCAGGGTTTATGTTGCTTGCAGTTGGACTTGACTTACACATGAGTATATATGGTATGTTGAATTGGGGACTATTTTTCAGGATGGCCTATTATTGTACTGTATAAGCAGCAGAAACAATGTAATCCACCAAAGACACTGTAGTGGCTATATATCATGGCAGCTCTAATTTCAACAAACAACTTCAGGCAATTGCCTGAAATACAAAACCACTGCAGAAAAGCCCAAAATATTTTGCATGTTTGTGACAATGGATTGTGAGGTTGAAATTATCTAATCTATTAAAATGAACATATTTACAGATAAAACATGTATTTTACAATTAGTCACATTTTATCTATCACTGAAGAGTTCTTAAGTTGAAAACCATTATCAATTTGCAGTCCATCATTTAAGAGTTAAGTTGAAAACTATTATCATTTTGCAGTCCATAATTTAAGAGTTCTTAAGTTGAAAACTATTATCAATTTGTAGTCCATCATTAAGAGTTCTTAAGTTGAAAACTATTATCAATTTGCAGTTCATCAGTGAAGAGTTCTTAAGTTGAAAACTATTATCAATTTTCAGTCTATCATTTAAGAGTTCTTAAGTTGAAAACTATTATCAATTTGCAGTCCATCATTTAAGAGTTCTTAAGTAGAAAATTATTATCATTTTTCAGTCTATCATTTAAGAGTTCTTAAGTTGAAAACTATTATCAATTTGCAGTCCATCACTTAAGTTTTCTTAAGTTAAAAACTTTTATTAATTTGCAGTCCATCATTTAAGAATTCTGAAGTTGAAAACTATTATCACTTTGCAGTGCAATAAATGACTTTTATTTTGAAATTAAATTGTTTTAATGAAGCAAGTTTAAATAATGTAAGCTGTGTGCCACATTAGTATCATATTGTATGCAAGTAGTATAAAATGTTTAATAAATTCTATATGAAATGAGTTTGATTTTATTTATTGTATATAGTAATGTTAAGTACTTTGCATTTTTTGACATAACTTTTTGGCATTAAAAAGTGTTATATCACAGATTGGAATAATAAAATTATGACATGATAATATAGATGAACATTATGTAATAATTATAGGTTTTCATTCACACTGCTCTCTGACACTGCTATATGGCATTGCTAGGTGTTATGTCACAGTGTGATATACAAAATTTATGGCATAATGTCATGATGCTAATAATGAAGAAGATTATATAATGAAGATATGTTTTCATCTGCACACTTCTATGATATTATTATGTAACATTGCTAAGTGTTTTATAAATGTGGCATACAGATTTTATGGCATGATGTCATGATGCTAATAATATTGGCAATTATATAATGAAGATATGTTTTCATATGCATTACTCTATGACATTACTATGTGACATTGCTAAGTGCTTTATCACTGTAACATACAGAATTTATAACACAATGTCATGATCCTAATAGTGATGAACATTATATCATGAAGATTACTCTTTGACATTACCATGTTACATTACTAAGTGTTATCTTATAGTGTGGCACACAGGATTTATGAAATACTGTCATGATGTTAACAATGATGAACATTATGTGATAAATATAGGTTTCAAAATTTTTTCCTTAGTGTTAGAATTTACCTGTGAATTACAATTAAAGATATGTTTATATAATATCTGTTGAAATTTTCTTGAATGTTAAGTTATTTCACAGCAAAAATACTTATACTTTTATTATAGGTCTTGATACACATAATTGGAACTTAGTACTAATAAAAATAATGATAATAATTATGATAGAAAAGAATACTTATGTATCTAAGCTGTAGCCAAGATTGCTATTTAGCCTGTGTCAGTTTGGAATAATAAAAATAATGAATATGATGGGGAAAAATACATAGGCATTAAACTGAATATTTTGTTTCAGTAATACATTCCTAATTTTCAGGACTAAAAGATCAAACAGACCTGCAAAGAATGAGAGACGTGTTCTGATTTTTGGAGACAGTTACAATGAAAATGAAGAAGCAGAAGGAAAGTTACTGGCCACAATAAGAAAGATGCTGAAGGAAATCTTAGATTTGTTGTTAAAAACTGCAGAGGTATAAATGAAACACCAGTAGGCATTGTTTACTGAGCAGAGGTATTAATTGAAACACCTGTTAGCCTTATTTTACTGAGGAGAGGTTTAAATTTAAACACATTAAGGACTTTTCTTACTGAACAGAGGTATAAATTGAAACACCATTAGGACTTTTTTTAACTGAGCAACAGCGTAAATTGAGACACCAGTAATGCATTGTTATAATTCAATTTGGAATTCAGTTTTGGTTTGCATTGGTACAGATAGAAGTGAATCACAAACATTGAGAAGGAGTCATATAGTTGATAGCTAATAAGGAGTCATATAGTTGATAAGAGTTAGTAAGGAGTCATATAGTTGATAAAGTTAATAAGGAGTCATATAGTTGATAGAGTTAATGAGGAGTAATTTAGTTGATAGAGTTAGTAAGGGGTCATATAGTTGATAGAGTTATTAAGGAGTCATATAGTTGATAGAGTTAATAAGGAGTCATAGTTGATAGAGTTAGTAAGGAGTCATATAGTTGATAGAGTTAATAAAGAGTCATATAGTTGATAGAGTTATTAAGGAGTCATAGTTGATAGAGTTAGTAAGGAGTCATTTAGTTGATAGAGATAATAAGGAGTCATATAGTTGATAGAGTTAGTAAGGAATCATAATTGATAGAGTTAGTAAGGAGTCATATAGTTGATAGAGTTAATAAGGAGTCATATAGTTGATAGAGTTAGTAAGGAATCATAATTGATAGAGTTAGTAAGGAGTCATATAGTTGATAGAGTTAATAAGGAGTCATATAGTTGATAGAGTTATATATCCATCTCCAACTTCTAAAACATTCTAAAAATGATGTTTTGTCTCTCAATGTATCATGTAGACCAATGACACCAGTGGCTGTAAATAGAAAACTAAAAAATTACTATTAATTATTTGATAGTGAAGCCAAATAATTGACGCCATTGATGGTAATGAGAAGAAGTTGTCTAAATTGGGAGCCTGTCCTATTGCAGAAAACAAGAACACTACTTTTAACAATGATTGGCCAAATGTGGTAGAATGATATTATTTTGTGAATAATGGACTGGAGAGGTTCAACTGCATTTAAGTTCTTTAGCATTTAATGGATTTTATTAATTTGTGTACTGCAATGATTTATTGGAGAGATTTTTTGTTTTTGTTTAATTTTCTATCTTTGTGTACTATGCCAATGAAAAACTTTTAGATAGTTTTCTGATTGTACTGGTGGTCTGGGGTTCAGGCGGGTGTCCATTTTCATTTTTAGATAACAACTTAAGTTCTAGTCAGCAGATTTCAGTTTAGCTTGGTACATGTTTCCCATAACCCAAAGAAGAAACCTGTTGATTTTAAGAAAAGTAGCTTCATGGTCTTGGTCACTGTTAAAAAAAAAATATATTTTTGCTTTTGCAGTTCTAGATGATGACTTATGTTCTGGAAAATAGAATTCAGTTGCATTGAGGGACTTTAAGCAGGAAGGCCTTTCTAAAAAATAACTCAAACCTTATGTTAGAAAAACATAACCTTTATGGATAGCATAAATTTGAGACAAACAGGCATCTTTTGATTTTAAGATCAAAGGTCAAGGTTACCAAGGTTGAAAGAAGGGCAATGGTTTCCAAAACATAGCTTCATGTGGTGGTAGATCATTTAGCCAGTACATCATTTATGATACTTTTCCTCTTTTTTTTCCAGAAATATTATGTGCATAAGGGTAACCGTGCTGTAACTCGCCCTCAAGCTCTGCAGGAGACTTATGAGCATTTTGCTGATGTTGTGGCACAAAAGCTCCAGTCATACTATACCCAGGCTGATGAATACCATAATCAGTGCCTTCAAGGTATTATAAATCACAAAACTATAAATAATACAAAAAATTTTTTATTGGTGTTAAAGAAGAAATAGGTTTTGTTAAGTTTAGCACCAGTCTTTAAACTCTGAATAATAAAAACATTTTAAAAAAAAAAACTTTCTGGAAAATAAGGACATTCAAGCCATCCAGGGTTAAGCACATCTGGTATCATAAATAAGCACACATATATCTTCCAGTGTTCTGATAGCAAAAAAAAAGCACACATATCCCTTCCAGTATTCTGGTAGCAAATATGAGCATTTTCATAAATTTACATGAGAAAACAAAATTTTGAATTACATGATTATGATTATTATTTATAATTAAGTGATAAACATGACTGTTGATATATTAGCAATAACTTCTATTTCTGTCTTTTTCTTCATGCTGCCTAACCCTTTTTGATAAATTATCATTCTTATCATGCCATAAAAACTGATAAGCATAGGATTGGAACATTACAGATAACAGCAGTTTTATAGTGATACATGAGTTCCAGATGCTTTGTGGTTAAAGCATTCGACTAATGGCAAGAAGGATGCAGGCTCAGAGTTTTGACTGTTGGATAAGTTCATATGGGATGCTGTAGTGTTTTGTTTGGACAAGGCACATTACTTGCCTCTGCATGACCTAACCATAAAAATGTTTATATGCTGTAAACATCGCACAAAAGATACCACTGTTGATAAGCAGATATATAATACGAAAGTGTATCACTAAAAATAACCACATAGATAACACCAAACCATGTATATCACTTGATAAGCACAGTAGTAATACCAAACCATGTATATCACTTGATAAGCACAGTATTAACATCAAACCATGTATATCACTTGATAAGCACAGTATTAATACCAAACCATGTATATCACTTGATAAGCACAGTATTAATACCAAACCATGTATATCACTTGATAAGCACAGTTTTAACACAAAACCATGTATATCACTTGATAAGCACAGTATTAATACCAAACCATGTATATCACTTGATAAGTACAGTATTAATACTAAACCATGTATATCACTTGATAAGCACAGTATTAACACAAAACCATGTATATCACTTGATAAGCACAGTATTAAAACCAAACCATGTATATCACTTGATAAGCACAGTATTGACATCAAACCAAGTATATCACTCTAAATAAGCATCTATATAAGAACAAACCAATTATATTGATAGCACTTGTATAAAACCAAACCAATTACTGATATATCTTTATTGAATAGGTAACACCAAGCCATGTATATCTCTCTAAACAAGCACATATATAACACCAAACCAATTATATCAATATTGATAGCACTTGTATAACACCAAACCAATTACTGGGTATATCACTATTAATTAATACATATGTGACACCAGGCCAAGTATATCTCTCTATATAAGCACACATATAACACCAAACCATATTTATCGCTATTGATAAGTACACATATAACACAAAACCAAATATATTATCATTGATAAGAGCATGTATAACAAAATGTGCACTGGACCTTTATTATTATTATTATTACAGCTGGGGCCCTGGGTAGTGGAGTGGTCTAAAGCACTCACCTTTACTAAGTCTTTCTCATCTCACCTTTGTCCAGGTTGGCTTTGAATCTTGGGCTTGACCATTGTGGGTTTACAAGAAACCCTGCCAGTGACTTCCTGTTGGTCAATGATTCTTGCTGGGTTTTCTCTCCACCAGTTAAACTGGTAACAGTGTATGACCTATCATGTGTTGAAAAATGGTTTTATACCGACAAGAACAACAATATTAGTAGAGTACAATCCATCAACAGCATTAACCTTGATTGGAGTATGCACTATAATGTTTTAATCTAAAGTGGTACTTGAATCAGATTGAGCCAATCAGAAAAGAGAGATTTCACTTGACCTTGCCACTCAAAGAACAAAGGGATGATATTTCCACTCAAGGACTATCATCCTGGAACCATAGGATTATCTGCTCAGATAAAAACTATCCAAGACCAGATGAATTTCTAATAAATATTGGCCTACAAAGGTTTGGGTAGCCTCCATTAGCATAGCTTTAGACCACAACTGTTCTCTAACATTATTCAAGTCATAGAAATGACATCAGAAACAAATATCACCAGATCAGAGACCTTTTCATCCCCACACATTCAGTTTGATCCAGTAGGACTTGTACTAACCATGCAAGAGGCTGCCTTTCCAGGCCATTCATTAACCTCATAACTATATGGTTACCTGTTTCTGCTGGATTTGCAGTAGCAACAGTTATTTTTTCTTCTGAATAATATCCATTTTCAAGCCAGTATATTTCACATGAAACTCAAGTTGTTTCACATGCATCAGGAGAGTGGAGCCAGGGGATGTAACTCCCTGTGCCTCTTTTATATTCTTCCATTGCATGATGAATTAACATATTTAAAGAGAAATCCATTTTTGGCTATGATGTTAAATTTTTCAAGCCCTCTCATCTGTTTCAACTCTTGAAGACATGTATATATCCAATAGTAACCGATGATTGAGGGGATTTAGTACCCATGCCTTTCTGTCCAAAACATTACCACATTTGTTTGACTTCTGGCAGCAGATAATTTATGAGTATTTTGTTTTTAAAACAAGACAAATGACATAGCAAACACCATTTCTAGCTTTGTTTTTGTAGCATAAAGTATTGGGAAAGTATTTTTCAAGAAACTTATTTTTACTCCAAAAATTGGTTTATTGACTGAAAAAAAATTGTGCATAATAATAAAAGCATTGGGTATAAAAGTAGACATCCTTTTAGGCAAATAGCATTAGCCATGCACAGTCTGTCTGTCTGTCTGTCTGTCTACCTCAGCCATGAAAATTTCTTTTCTGTTCAATAACTTTTCACAGACTTCATGGATTTAAACCTCTTTTGTAAGAGGCATTATGTTAAGAAATCTTTGAGTTTTGTGTCAATAAATACAGAAAATGAGAGCATATCCCATGTTGTCATTGTCAATAATATGTGAATGTGAGCATATCCCATGTTGTCATTGTCAATAATATGTGAATGTGAGCATATCCCATGTTGTCATTGTCAATAATATGTGAATGTGAGCATATCCCATGTCATTTGTGTCAATAATACACAATCATGGCATATCCAAGTTGATTTGTGTCAATCTGTATAATTTGTTCAGTATTTTGTGTCAGTGGGAGCTTGGCAATTGTAATCAAATGCCATATCCTTTGACTATTTTAATTGAACACTTTCAGTATACTTTGTAACTTCACTCAAATATTTTATGTTGCAGAGTTCCGCAAACAGCTCATTCACTTGGAGCAGTCTATATCCCGTGTTCCGGGACTTGTTATTAATGATCTATTGAAAGAACACATTCAGATGTCTTTGGAGGCTCAGCAAAAATTGCAGTATGAGTTTTCCACTGTTAAAATAGAGCTGGAGAAAAAACAGGTAAATACGAAGGATTACAGAGTTTGCATTTGCACTTAAAGCTTGCTCTAACAAAAAAAATCTCATGTAGGTAGTTTTGTTGTCCATGCAACAAAAAAGTACCCAATTAAAATAATATTTATTACCAAGTTTTTTTTTACAATATCTACATATAATAAATTTTTTGATTTTGTAAGTTTTATAAGTTTATCAAACAGCAGAATTCATTCATTTAAAATAAACCATCATAATAATGGTTTAGAGTGATTGGAGAAAGATTTTATAACATAATCTATGGTTTTTTTATTGTTTTGTTATCATTTTCTTTATAGCAAACAACTTTTAATGCTTACTTTGGGTTTATTTCAAAGTAGTCCCACTGTACCAGCAAAACAATGCTATACTTATAACAAACTTTTTGTACCTTTGCTTCAATGATTATTATTTTAGGATGAGCACAAGCAACAGTTGCGACCCACTTTGGGGCACCCTCACCAGGTGGAGCAGCTGAAAGCACTGTGTCAGCAGGAGACAGAACGACATGGGGAGTTTGTAAGGGTTGTTGAAAAATATGCCAAGAACCAACAGGTACAGATCTTACATCAAATAGAAAATAGTAAAGACCATGATTTTTTAAACAAAACTTTCATTACATATTTCTTTCCATATCCCCTTTGGACTGTGACCCACGGTTCATAAACCAGATTTTTTTATGCATATATTTTTCTCTATGCTATAATTACATGTTAAAAATTTGGGAAAGAAATGTTAAAATATATCACTGCCATTACAATTTGTGCATATTTAACATTTGATTCATTCCTGGGCTCTCAGGGTAGGGATCCCCAAATATAGACATCTTGCAGATGGTTGTTACATGAACATTCTGTGTATCAGAGTGTAACAGTATTACTCCAAGTAAAGAATATTGTCATTGCTCCATCATTAGATATGTCTGCATTCAGGAGAGCCCCAGATTTGTGAGTGTCACTTGCAAGAGTGATTCCATAGCAGTCTCTGGCAGAAACAGATTGTTAAACATAGATTGCAACTTCCCTTAAACAGCCACCTTGATGTCATATCTGATTGATAAGGTTGTCAACACTCAAACAATTTTATGATTCAGTTTTGAACAAACTTTGTAAATTGGCTTACATCATAAAGATATCGAGTTAGTATGAATCAGATTTGCACATATTAATGAGGGCATCTGTTTGGCTGAGTTTGGACCTTTATAGTCTGGTGTACATTGATGACTTGAGTAATGTGTCAGAAATTGCTATTTGTTTACTTAAAAAATCTGGTTTTACATTTACAACCGGGCAGCCGTATCCAAAATTTTACTTCTTGTACACTTGAGAAGCCTGGTGTACATTTTTTTAGCCAATGCAAGCTATTGTTTTTCTAACAGGCAATGCATAGTATACCCAGAATGACTGATTTGACACAGTTGTAATTTATCTATGTCAGCTGTTGTATTTTTGATAACAGTACACAGGACAGCTGAAATTGACTCTTAGTACTACAACCACTCCAGCATATAAGTCAGCTGAGCTATCAAAACACTTCACCAATCATGCATTTACTTCAAAGACTTGCAACTGATAATCCTTATAATCATTTACTATCCATGTGCCAATAAACAATGGCATAAAATAAAATTTGTTATATTCGTCATTCGAACATAAACTTGATTGCTCCAATACAACCTGCAGTGAATAACATTTAGATAATGATAGATGCTTATACATAATGTGTCCTTTAATATAGTTCATCTATATAGTTAGTGACACTTTTTATAAATTAATTTGATTTAAGAGTGAAGTCAGATATTAGGAACTCCATTTATTTTCTAATAGTGAAATAATGTGTGTATGAGTGAATTATGGAATTTACATCAGGATGATGGACGGATCCCCAAAGACCTTCTCTACTCTAAGCTTGCCTCAGGCAGAAAATCAAAAAGACGGCCACATCTTTGCTTCAAGGATGTCTGCAAGCAGGATATGAAAGCTCTTGGAATAGAGGTCAACGCCTGGGAAGAGCTTGCCCTCGACAAGTCCAGCTGGCGACATGCTCTGTACACAGGTCTGAAAGCCATCGAGGAAAAGTTATGACGGCTCGCTGATGAGTAAAGATCTCAGAGGAAGAGGATGCAGTTCCAACCAAGACCCGAGTCATACTTCAAGTGTAGCAACTGCAGCAAGGATTGCCACTCCCGTGTGGGACTTTATAGTCACATAAGACGATGCACAGCTACAAACTAGGACACCTTTCATGGGCGCATTTTCATCGTCTCTCGAGACTAACGGAAGCCAACCAACCAATATCAGGAATACACAATATGCTGACAAATCAGTGCTTATTTAGTTTTGGATTGGTACATTTTTAATAACTTGTTTTTGATGTAATTTTATTTAAAATGGATTGGACATACACAGAAAATTTGTGGTTTCTTTTCTTTTGTACTTTAGAAATGGTTCAATCTGTCCTGCACATTGTGTGATGTCATTCATGTTGTTTCTAATCATCTTTATGTAATTGATGTTTTTAACTGGAGACATGATTTTTAACTGACAAAAGTAACTTGATCTTACTCAAGTTTCTTTAATGGAATGTTAGACAATCATTTGTTTCATTGCAAATTGTTAGACATTAATTTATTTCATTGCAAGTTGTTAGACATTAATTTATTTCATTGCAAGTTGTTTTAAAAAAGGTAACAACGGATTCTTAGTTCTTTATTAAGAAAGAATCATGTTCTTAACATGGGGAAATGTTGACTGGAAACAGAATTTAATAATACAATTTACTTTTCCTTACTGAGATTTTTTTAATAATTCTAAATTGCTTTAAGCTTGATGACAATGCAGTGATAGATTAGAAATGAGCACTGAAAACTATTTATCAAAGCTGGACATTTTATTATTATTTTTTAATGTTATGTAATCTGATCTATCAAAGGAAGGATAATGTGGACAAAATGAATACAACATATACTTAGTAGCTTTACATCTTAATTTCTTTTCAAAATATCTTAATTTTTATTTGACAAGACTGAATGCACAAATAATATAAAGTGACAAAAAGTTTTATAAAATAAATTATGACTCCATCAATGACTGGCATATATTTTATCCCCTTCCACTTCCCACCAAATATGTTCTTTCATTGAAATTTTGATTATTCTCACAATATATCATAGTGTATATATAAACTTAAAAGTTGAGTCTAACCGCAGAATGCATAGACCGAGATCTGTCATTGCATAATGTACTGACATTTCTGGATCTGTGCAGCAGGAGTAATCAGTAGAACAAAGAACATAGCCTATTTTGCTGGCAGATCAGAGTTTCTGTTGTTCAAAGTATGACTCAACTTATAAGCAAGGATATATGGTAATGCAGTTTGGCAGCTGTGACTTTGAACTACAACCATATAATGAGGGAAAAACCATATTGTATTATTATTATATGCTCAAAGAAATAAAATTTTGCAAATATTGTTTTCTTTGCAAGGAAAATTAAATTTTGTATGTTTTATAAATAAGAATGTTTCCAGGGCTGTTGAAAAGTCATTTGTGACACAACCTTTGAACAACCAACATGGGCTGAAATGATGGAAAATTAAAGCTTGAATGATGTTAGTTGCATTTTAGGTAGTTCCTATTACTCACATGAAAACTTTTGCAGTTGAAAGTATTTCTGAAAATAATTTATGGACATTGAATAAACAATGAGTGTAAGACAAACAAAATTTTTTTAAAACTTTTACATTGTCTTTTCAGGACACAGCAGTAGAGCATGCTAAGGACTTTATGTCATCACTTTTGGAGGTGTCAAAGTCACAGTTAGGACAGTATGACAAGGTTTTGGTCGTTGATGATGTCGAGAAGGGACGTAAGTAGTTTTAAGCTTTCTTTCCCTTTTATGCTGTGGGTTTAGATATCATTGCTTTGAGTTGGAGATGGAGATGATATATTAAAATGGACCAAAATAAATTGTCTTTACTCATTGTGGTTTTCTAAACAGATTATTAGTTGTTCTTGCCAATACTGCTTGACCTAAATAAAAGCCTATCTACTGTTTCACATATGCCATGTTCAGTCTGGTCTTTTCATTAGTCTATATGCTGTTTTGATTGTGCACATTATATGATTGTAGATCTTCGTCTGTGCTGTTTTGATTAGAATGCATTTTAGTTTATACTGTTTGGATTAAAATGCATCAACCTTGCTGTATGTGGATATTATGACATTTTTTTCATCAGAAGTATAGCCACAAACTGAAGTATTACTGAATTTTTTCCAAAGCCACAAAAATTAAAACCTACATATTCATTCATGAATTCCCATTATATGCTGAAAGTTGCATTGTTCATATTCATGCACATCCACCTGAAGCATAATTATCCAATTTTTCCTGGACTTCTCTTTTCAGTATAAGAATGTGCTTTCATAGTTTCTAAAGACAACATGAATAGCAAACTGATGTAGAGCATGTTTATAGGGTACACAAATAATCATGTAAAAATCCAATCAGCTCTATTAAGACATGTATTCAACAAGGTCATTTGCCACTTGACTGGACAAGGCAGGCATTGCACTGAATATATAGTTTTAGTTTTGCAAAAGAGTTGTACGGTTTCATGTCCATTACAATATTTTATTTTATTTACAGGTGTTGAGCCTACAAAGTATCCGACCAGCGAACTAATCCGTCGTAAAAATGCTGGAGAACCTTTGGAAGATGATGAGGATAAAGATGCTGTCCCTCGTGGCCAAAGCACTTGGCCTGGTGAGTCTTGACATCATGAAAAGTAGGTCGCAATATTTTATCTGTGATGGATTATATGCCTTCATTTTTTGGCCATCGATCACTTTAAATGTTGTGGTTATAAGAAAAAGAATGTAATAGAAAATTGGCAAGACAGGAGCTGACTCTTATCAGCAATTAAATTGGAAAAGCATGTCAATTTGATCTTGTTGCAACGAAAAGCAATATTTTACCTCAAGATGAATTGCTAGTCACAGAATAAGGAGTATCCAAATTATAACCCAGAAAGAAACCCTCTTCTACATCAGAACTACACAATGTCCACATGACAATGTAATTGCTTTAATAGTCACCATAAATAACAAGTTATATTTATATTTTTATATTAATTATTAATGATTTTTTGTAAGTTGAGGTTTATATCCATGAAATTACCATAAAATTCAGATTAAATATTACATACCATTTTTCTGTTGTTAGATAAAATGATTTTTGATTTTTTTTGGATATTGATGTGTCGTTCATTTGCAATTTCTTTCTACTTGAGGATTGAAGCCCAGTTTTCACAATCCTTGTACTCTGCATTTTAAAGTTATTGGTTCAAGTATTTTAATGATGTAATAAGTTTAGGTTTGTTATTTTTTAAGCAAGAGTCAATGTATATCAAAGCTGCAGTTCAGGCAACTTTTACAACTACCATACATACTTCCTTATACGTCCAGCTTAGACTCTGATCTGCCATAACATAATGCACCAGCTGATCAGGGTCTGTGTTGTTTGTTCTACTGACTACTTCCCCCCCCAAAAAAATTTGACCTATATCTGCTGGCACATTATGCAATGACAGTTCTTGGTCTGTGCAATTTGCCGTTGGGAACAAATTGCATATAAATATGTATGGTATTTATTTGTTATATTCAGGTATTCCAGCAAATGAATTAGTGGTAGGTCCTGTTCCCAGCAAAGTACAGCTGACACCCTCAGTTACAACCTTCAAGACAACTTTAGGTCACAGTGCTACAACAGCTGCCAGGGATAAGTCGTATCAGGTACAGTTTATGCAGTGCTGTACATTTTATGTGATTTTGTCACTGTGTGACATTTGGCTGCCAAACAACAGCAGCTTTTCTTTTATAGTCAAACCTGTTTTAGTGCTCACCTGTTCAAAATTGTTTCTTGCTTCCATTGCAGTTTGCTATATAAATGACAAGTATAAGGTGGTCACTCACTCATTGCAGTTAGTGGTCACTAGAAATGGGTTGGTCCTAATGGTCAAAAAAAAATTCTGAAAGGTTTCTCAGGAATTGATGTTTCATAGGTTTGTTTGTTAGCTGTGTTTCAGCTTGTGAAACAATAGTCGAGTGAAATCTTTAATCATGCAAAAATCGCTCTTGCAAGATGACAGAAAATTAACAATTGTCAAAATGAGGAATTAAGCCCATATATTGGAAGAGAAGTTATCATGCACTATTATTTGTAGGCATACATTTAATTATCAGTGTCAATATTAATGCTGTTTGCATGGCATTTATTAAATTGATTATAGCCTCATTAGATGTAAACTAAACCCAATTTATTTCAATGATTTTATGCAAAAGCATTTATAGAACGAATCCCACACTTATTATGTTACAAGAAGAAAAGTGGCAAAACTGCATCACTTGGTTTCTGTTGAGTGGACTCTAGTGACTTAACTACCAATCTCCGTCTCTTTCTCAGTTTACAAAAATTTCAGTGATCAAGGCATATTATTCAGTAATTTTGAAAAGACAGAGTTTAAAGTTCATGCTAATGTTAAAAAGGTATTTTTAAATTTGTTCCTTAAATTTTCTTATTTTTAATCAACTTTATCAAGGACATAAATGGGAGTGGAATGTTGCATATTGAAAGGGACTTTGATAGCAAATTGATTTATTAGTTAAAAATGCTTCCATTTGTTAACATATTGAATCAATAAGAGAACTTACATGCTATACTATCCATTCATTATACTATCTTGTTATTTAACTAGCATACACATAATTGATACTTAATATTTTTTATTGTTTGACAGTAGTCAGAGAACTAAAAAGTAAAATATATTTATAAAAAAATGTTATGCCTTAAATGTTCTGAGTTCAGTTTTCATTTTATATTAATAAACAAAATACAAACATATAAACTACTTTCTAAAGATCAATTTCTCCATCACAGTTAAGTTTCCCATCATTCTTCATTGCTTTCCTTATGTTTTTCATCTTTTGATTGCTTAAGAGGACCCCATATAGAAGTCATCTGTCTGTATTGGTAAGTTTTGGGCAGTCCTTAGGGTGACCACTATGTTCAGTTATGACTCTACTTCATGTGAAGAGATATTGAACAATTTAGAACCTTTGATTTTCCTGATAAATAAATTTGTCTTTTGAACAGTACCTTGAACAATATATAATTTATGACTTGAATTTCAAATTGTACAGGATTTTTGAAATAATGAAGCTTATAAATTTATATGACACTGGTGTTGATATATATTGTGAAACACTGGTCTACAATTTTTAGAAGTCATTTACTTCAGAGATAAAATGTGCTATATATTATGGAGTTTGATGTGCTGAATTCAAATATGACAATTAAAACAACTGATTGGGTGCTGTTTCCAAGATATTTAAGGTTTTGGATTTTATGCCTATGTATATTGTGAAGATAGTAGAGTTTTCATCATAAATTGTAAACATAGGTCTTTTCATGTGTTTATAGTTGCTCTACATCATAATATTTCACCTGCCTTGTTTATGTAACATTTCAAAAAACAGCAAGAGTGTTATATAAATAAATTTATTATGAAACAAAAGGCAAAATACTATGATATATATATATATATATATATATATATATATATATATATATATATATATATATATATATATATATATATATATATTAGTTTAATCCTTTTCAGTGTCTACTAGCTGCTTGATGGCCAGTTTAGTCCTTTTCAGTGTCTACTTGGCACTTCTTGGCTTATCTCTTGCATTCACTAAATGGAGCATCTCTTGTTACTCTCCAGCAACAGTCCACAAACATTGATGGGCTCAATGGCTTGATAGCATTTCTCCGTTGTCACAATGTCCTGGTGAAATTGCTTGCCATGTTTGTCGTTCACTGCTCTGCAGTTAAGTGGAAAAAATAGATAACAGTGCAGAAAATGTGTCTTAAAACACATGTTGCAACCAATCCTTTTGTATCCCTTGAGGAGGTTTTTTCCACCAAATCCCTTTAGTTGTCTGCCTTGTTGTTTCCAAGACAATTTGTTGCCACTAACTGGAAAGCTTTCTATGCCATCTTTTCCTTGCCATGCAGTGCATGGTCAAATGTTTCATCTTGAGGAAGTTCACGAATCTGAGGACCAACTAAGACACCTCCCTTTATCTTAGCTTCACTTAACCTTGGCAGTTTTCCATAGAGTTACTTGAAAACTGTTTGTGTGTTGTCTATGGCCTTGACAAAGTTCTTCATCAGACCCAGTTTGTTGTGCAAGGGTTGTAACAAAATCTTCCTTGATTCAAAAAATGGTGAATGCTGAACACTTTTTCCTCCCAGGCTCCAATGACTGTTGGAATGGCCAATCTTTTTTCGATGTCTTGGGAATCTCTTGCACAACTATCCCATTCACAGAGAAAACAGCAGTACTTTGTGTATCGAGTCTGCAGACCAAGCAAGAGATCAAGAACCTTTTAGTTTCCACAAAGCTGCCACTGATGTTTGTCATAACTTATGCACCTCTAAAGTTGTTTCATGATTTCATAGGTTTCCTTCATATGGACTGCATGACCAACTAGAATTGATGGCAAAACATTGCCATTAGGCAGCAGAATGGATTAAGACTATTTCTTGATGAATCAATAAAATGTCTCCACTCATCTTGATCACAAACAATGTTTAGTCATAGATGTGTTCTAGTCACTTCTGGTTTAATTGAGATCCCTTCCCTATATACCTTATTCTCTGTTATTCCCAAGTCAAGGGGTCTTATATACTAACCCTGTATCATATCTTTAAAACAAGAGCCAATCAACAATTTTTCAGCATCACTTTCATTCTCAGTGGCCCAGAATTACTAAAAGTTTGACAACATATTTTTTTTTGAAGCATTTTGGCTGTAGACCAATTATTCCAACTACCAAATTACTTTTCATACCAACTACCCATTTAAAGTCTCCTACAAACTACCTAGTCCATTACAATACCAACTTCCCAATTAATTATAATTCCAATTACCCAATTAATTATTGTACCAACTACCCATTCTGACTATCAGCTAATTATACTACCAACTACCCAGTTAATTATTTTACCAACTATCCATTCTAGCTACTTAGGTAATTATCATACCAATTACCCAGATAATTATTGTGCCAACTACCCAGTTAGTTATACCAACTACCTAGTTGATTATTGTACCAACTACCCAGCTGAATATCATTCCAACTACCCAATTAATTATGATTCCAGCTACCCAGTTAATTATCATAACAAGCACTCAGTTAATTATTGTACCAACTACCATGTTCATTATTGTACCAACTACCATGTTCACTGTAACTAACCACTTAATTAAAAAACAAACTTTACATTCAAATTCTTTCAGGACTACAAGAAACAATTTGAGGGGACATTACAGATGATAGAAGAAGAAAAGCAGCGTCTTCTTGTGGCTGAACAGCGATGGCTAGATAGTTGGAACACCTCTGTCCAGAAGGTTAAGGATTTATATTGAGATCAGAAACTTTGCAATATTGCTGCTATTTATATAGAATAATGTAATAGATAATTTTCTAGGAATTATATAAGGAGTATTTATAATATTTTGCAAACTGATTCAGAATGTTATATTGAACATAAAATTCAAATTTTCAAATTGGTCACACCAACCTTACTTAAAACATATAGTTGGCCTTGTTTTGTAGAAGTTCCACGATCTCTTAAACTTTAGTCAGACTGGCTGTGTCAGTTGAGTATAACACAAAGTTGATTTAAATAAACACTATCAAATGGAAACATATTACACTTGAAAAATTAATTTTGTTACTGAGAAAAATAGGGTCAAATGAAGTGAATATACCTCTACTTAAAATTGGCATATTAAATCTTTGTATCCATTTCTCAGATTTTAATGAGTATAAAAAAACTGGAATTTGTTGGTACTGCCAAAAATATTTTAGTGTTCTCAAAATGCCATTCTTGTTGTACATACCATACATAATTGCTTGCAAGTTAAGCCCAACTGTAGACAACATAGACCCTGGTCTGCTGTCACATAATGCTAATCGGGGTCTATATTGTTTTTGTTCTATTGCTTACTGCCAACAAAATGCATAGATACATACATACATATTTGCTGGTGCATTATGTGACAACAAATGTGGCCTGTACAGTTTGATGCTGGACTTTACTAATAAGTAAATATATATCGTATTGGCCCCAAGGAGTGCATTGTAAGGGCATTTTAATATTGTCTTGTGGATAGCACTATCCATGTTTGGCCAAGTGGACTATTATTTTGAGGGAAAATTGCGTCATTTAATATAAATCTACTATAGCACAATAGTTTTAGACCCATAAGCTGAATTTGTGGTAAATATACATAATGGTGAAAATGTAAAAAAAATAATTTCTATCAAAGAAATTTTTATTTTTATGTTGTCATTATCTTTGCCGATGAGATGTAACATCAGTGTCAAAAGATTAGCTGCTTTATCATGTTACATTTAATATACTGAATTACTATCTTTTAAGATAAAACATATTTTAAATATGCCCTTTATGGGTCATGTTTTTAAGAGATATATATATATATATATATATATATATATATATATATATATATATATATATATATATATATATATATATAAATTGTGTGCATATATAATATAATGGATATTGAAATTTCTTCTGACTTTAAAATATGCTGTGATACAGAACTTGTCATTTTCTCTCTGAATTTAAAGAATAAAAAAATGTTTGAAACATTACTGGGTTTGTTTATATAATTGAAGTTTACAATAATTTTCTCAGTATCTTCAATGAATTATAGTTTCTTTTCTGACTGAGTATATAAATTATAGTGAATATGTTGGTTCCTTAATTTATCTGAATATGGTGAGAAAAATAACAAGGGAAAAACTAGAGACATTTTAGCTATCTGGCAAAACCCAGACTGTATTCAGTTGGGCTAGCATTTAGTGCTAGTCTAACAATCCTAGTGTATTTGCTACTGGTTAGTGGTACTAGGTAACAATCCAACTGAATGGACTACTAGTGAGTGGTACTAGGTAACAACAGTCCAACTGTATGGACTATATGCAAATGGTATTTGCTATCAACAGTCCAACTGTAAGGGCTAAAAGTGAGAGGTACAATGTAATTACAGTCCAAATGTATGGGCTACTAGTGAGAGGTACTATGTAATTACAGTCCAACTGTATGGCCTACTAATTAATGGTACTAGGTAACAATCCAAATGTATGGGCTGCTAGTGAGTGGTGTTGTGTAACAACAATCCAGTGGTAAGGGTTACTAGTGGGTGATAATAAGTAACAATAAAACTGTATGAGCTACTAGTCAGTGGTATTAAGTAACTATTCAACTGTATGGGCTACTAGTGAGTGGTACTTAGTAATGATCTAACTGTATGGGCTACTAGTGAGTGGTACTAGGTAACAAAAACCAATGGGAGTTAGCTTTGCCATGTGTAATGCTGGCAAGATTTGATTTTCGATGAAAGAAGAGTGTTTGCCAACTGAGATTTGTAAATCTACCTTGAACAGTAGTCTCCTAAAGACTATTTAAACCTATTTACTTAACTCTTTTGACTAAATAAATGTTGTCTTAAGGCAGGTAATGTTTATTTGTTAATTTATGAAGAGTATGATTTAAAATTGGAAAACTTCAATGCAATGCCATCCTGGAGCAAGTTTGTATTTCTTCCACCATCTCCAAAAGTTGTACAAATGGTGTATAGGTAATTTGGAATAGCCAATCATTTTGTACAATAACAGTGCAGTGATAATGCTGGTCTTACTGTGTGTAGTTGTGATGAAGAATCCTGGAAATATTCCAAATTTGACAAGTGGGCAAGGCATAAATAATATAACACTACCTGATAAAATATTTTATTAATAAAAAGAAATTTTAATGTATGACCCAAAAGAATAAAAAAAACAAACACTTTTGAAGCGATTAAAGCATCTGTTACAAAAAAATCTACAATTTCTACAAAATATAAAGTAGCTGATAATACATGAACATAAACTTTCCTCTTTCCCCAAATGTACAGACTAGTGAACACTGCAAAATGTACAATGTGTTTGTTTTTAAAAAAATAACAATTATCACATTTCTCCTGTCTTTTGTCAATAAATGCAAAAAACCTTTGAAGTAAATAAATTTAAGTCAATGACTTACTCAGCAACTTAAGATCCCAAAATTACCACAAAAAATGCAAATATAATTATTTTACCCATATATTTATATCTATTATAAATTTGTTAATTCAGCAGGATACCAGTACTATGTCAATGATTTACTGGTATTCCTTTAAGTGCTTTGGTATCAACATCTTGATGGATGCTCTTCAGAGGTATATATATATATATATATATATATATATATATATATATATATATATATATATATATATAATCTTTCTCTGAAAGGACTTACATAATCACATTACATTAGGAATATTAGCTGCTACTTCGATAATCCAGCTCTGTAAGACAAAATTTGTCTTTTCCTGTCCATTTCAATAGGCAAAGACAATAACTCTTGTATTGTTGGCAGATAACTGTTTGATGTTTTTACATACAACAGCAAAGCTAAAAACTATTGACACCTGGCGGTACCATGGAGAGGTAATGGGCAAGGTGTTTATTGCCCTTTGTCTGTTGAAGTAGACAGGAAAAGACAATTTTTGTTATTTACTGGTAGTATGGCTCTATTCACGAAGTAACAGGCTAATATTCCTAATGTAATGTGATTGGGGAACATATCCGAAGGAGAAACAAAATTCCAAAAATATGATTGGTCAATTTTTAAATTATAAAAATTCACTAGTTCAGATAAATACAAACATCGTGAATTGATAAATCCTTTGGATGATTAATCTATGCTCTGTTTTCGACCATCTTAAGGAAACTGAAGTTAAATCATTATGATATGTAAATGATAGTGGGGTGTAAGATCTTCAATAAGGCCATAACAAAATCATTTGACCAGTAAGCAGGATGTAAATGAGTCACATAACAGCTGGTAATATATTAAAAAGAAAATAACATGTTCCGTTTCAAAAGGTAAAATGCAAATATCTTATTTATGATCCAAGAAAATTTATGAAATGATTAATTAACTATAAAAAAATCAGCTACTGTGTATCTTTTTTATTGGTGGAAATTATCCATCAAAAGCAGTCTCAGTTTAAATTAAATATGGCTCATTTGGAGTTCTGTTTTCCTCTCCTTGCCCCAAGGGAGGTCACTGCTACAAGTAGTACTGTTGGTAAATAATACTCTACCTAGCCAATAACAGCAGGTATGAGATTATTATGTGTATTATTTCAAGAAATAACTTTACTTAAGGTACATGAGATAATAAATTCAATACAAGTATGTGGTATGTTATAACCTTCAGCTTGGGATGTATGAGGTTCAAGACAGTTACAATATTCTCTAATGCTTGTAAGCTAATGTAATTAATAATATCTGTGATCCGAAATAAAGGAGTAATTGCCAAACCTGACTGACAAGTGAGCTCAAATTGCTGTTGGTTAAAGTGACAAGTCTGACACTGGGCACAAGGTGGCCATAAATATCCCAAGCAGTGTTTGGTCATTATATTGTTCCCCCAATTCTTTAATCATTATGAAGCCACAAAGCACAATATAAAGGGTGAATGAAAACTTATCTCCTGAAATTATATCAAATCATTATATATGAATGATCACAACAGAGTCTGTACTACATACATCAGGCCATAATACCATAAGCTTTTTAGCTATATTGTGTGCAGTGAGCGAGCACATATATATGATCTTTAGAGCAAAATATGAGTAGCCTGTGCTAATTAAGAAGAAAAATAATACTAACAACAAAAACTAAATGTTATTATCAAACTCCAATACTTGTTTATAGACCTTAACAAATGCAAATTTATTAGCAGACTTGACCAAAAATCCCTTTCAAGATAGTATAAAAGTCTGCTTTTTATAAATTAATAATTACCTTTTGAAACAATAGAGTGGCATAAAATGCTCCTACTGGTCAAATTGTATAGTATAGTTGTTTGAAAGAAAAAACATAATTTGCATAAATAAACAGTTTGGGAGACAGCTTGTGATTCATTCAAGGATAACACTAAAACTGAAGCAAAAAGTAAACCTGGGTTGTAAAATGAACCATTTTCTGGTACATGTAAGAATAAAGTATATAAATGCCTGGATATGCCTCTATTAAATGTTTCAAAAATTAAATTTCACAAATACCAGGTCCACATATCAATTTAAAAAAAGAGAATCATTAAAATGTATGAAACTGACAACAAAATGATATTTAACAAGCCTCAATAAGTTTTTGTTGAAGGTAGTTACAAATCAAATGAACAAGCAATAACTACAACCCCCCCCCAAACCAAGCAAAAACCTGGCAATAAACAATACAAAACTAGCTTTTTAGCTAACCTATTTTCTACTCTCACTGAGTCTTTGTAGAAGTAAATTACAAAATCACAACAGACCAACAATAAACACAAAATAATATGATGAATTGTCAAAACTTGTTTAGGATATAACATACATTTACATTACTGCTCCTCAATATCAACATTTGATCACAGAATTTCAAATTAATAAAATATGATATCAAAAACTTAAAACATTAAACAATATTTCCATTAAAACCTACATTCATTAATTTTGTTAATTCAACATTTTCTATTGTGTTTATTCTCTGACTTATTTTATATAGGTATTGGGCTTTTTTTCATGTACAAAGCATTTAGAATATACCATCTGAGCAAACTTATCTGTATAAAGTGTTAAAAACAATATTTATAAGTCACAATTGTTATCACTTGCCAGAAATTTTGCTAAACCAGCATGTACACAATGGAGATGCAGATCTCCAAAATTAGAAGGAAAATTTAATGGGGCTGACTCGTGTCTAATCCTTGCTCAATCTTATTATTATTGTGTCACTGACACTAATATATGAAGCAATGTTCAACTGCAGAACATAAATGTTATGCCTGCTCCTTCCCCTCAAACTATGATGTACATGTGCAGAAAATGACATTTTGCCCATTCCAGCCCCACCTCCACTGCTGTGATCTCCACTAAATATGACCTGTAACATTATCACTCATTCTGGAAAAGTGAAACCAGTGTCTTGCTAAGTGTCAATGTTGTCATGACAATAATAATGTGTGTACCTGTAAACTAAACAAAACTGAGAAAAATCACATGGAACATAAATATCACAGACCTCCTATCATAATGAAGACTAATAAAATAAAGTACTAATACATCTACCTGATCAGTATAAGAAAATGTAAAATATTTACATTTACAGATTTTCAAGAGTGGTACAATGTCTTCAATGCTGGAGCAACTTTGGTATAGAATAAAAATAACATTTTCTTTTTCCTATGTAAAATATCATATATATTTCATCTTGTATTACAAACAATAATATATTTTAACTTGTAGCTTTGCCACTTGTCAACTATCACATTTCTTATACCACATTAAATATCTGGAATTAAGATACAACAATATATATATATATATATATATATATATATATATATATATATATATATATATATATATATATATATATATATATATATATATATATATATTCTATTATACAAGTGCAAGGAATCAACATACCATCCTGCCATGGATTTTAACCTGCAAGTACCTTGTGTGGGTATTGTTTATAATAGCTCTTCCAAACTGAAATAGTCTCTATCTCAATAATTTCTATATTGTGATAAGTACAAAATTTTTGTTAAGTGTCAAGAAAGTAAAATTTAGCTGTATTAGAAAGTATAAGTATATAGTTTACCTGTCACTTTTACTTAATAAATTATGTGAAATCAATGAGTGAATTCATTCAAGCTATGTTATTACACTGCATACCTGTAGCACTCTGTGAACTATTAAATGCAGACATGCTTGGAGTAATAGATTCAGTGGTGAACACATTCTATTTACAAGACCACCAAATTTTTATTATTGAAATACAAAAAATGCATAAATATGTTAAGCCTGATCACATCTTTATATCTAAAAACAGACTAAAAAATGTAGATTACATTAATATTAATACTAAGAATAATAATCATATTCATTATAATATATTGTTATCCAACTTTTCATTTGGCTTTTCACAATTATGTCATGAACAATTTCTGTGTTCATTCTTTACCTATCTATAATCCTGAAAAGGCTGAAGTAATTTCTACATACCTATGTACAGTAGTCTGTCACTAGAGCAAAACTCCACTCAGCATAATGCTTTTACTAATGTGGGACCAGACCTTGGAAAGGATCCATGTTCATTCCACTTTGTTCAATCATGTTAGGAGATTTGTCAATCAGTGGACAACCATTCCTAATATAGATGTGAGATGCCAGAATGCAACTCATCATAGTCTCATCAATGTCAGAGCGAATAACAAATCTGGTTGAAATCCACTGTTAAGTTGATGCTGAGAAAAGTAAAGGACAGTAATCAGGGGCTATAACTCTTCAACATGATATTGTAGAGCAATGGAAATAAGAATAATTTAAGGTTCCATCAATAAGACACTGCATGACAAATTTTTGTCAAATCTAACAATCCTTGCTAAAAGTATAAATAATTCCATAACCATGGTAAATTAAATATTTCAGTGTAATATGGCTTGTGTATGGCAAACACAATTATAATTTACTGTTAAACAATCTTGAATACCATTAAATGTGTATCAATAATATATATTATGTAGCAGAAATTATGTATTGTTATAAATATTGCAGTCTAACACTCAGAGCAACACATCAGTAAAGGATAAATAAATTATAAAAGCTTTAACATCAAGATTATTAATGTGAAAAAGGAAAAAATCTTCAACTCATTGATTAGAGTGGGATAAAATGATATTTAAAAAAAATGAGAAAGTAAAAAGCTTAAGCCCTTATATTCATATAGAATGTAGACAGATGTATGGACATCTCTGCAGACTGAAGCCAAATTGATTGCTGTGTCAAGCTGCTGCCAATGCAGGTTCAACAGTTATATTGCAGAAATCATGGCAGGTTCATCAATGATATTGAAGAAACCAAAGTTAAAAGGATGGGAAATACCCAGGTATAATGTCGTGGTAAACTGGAAATATGAAGGTCTTCTCACTATAGATATGTATTTCAAATCTGGTTAAAGTCCATATATTTCCAGCAAGGATTTCTTCTTGTGAAACCAAATTGTTGTAAAAAAAGATGAATTCAAGATAGACTGACCTGATTGATACTGTGATCTGTGGACTTTGTAGTGTGGGTCACTAATTTTAATTTGGTTACACATTACTTCACATTCTGTTTACTGAAGTTTTGTGTTCCACATGCCTCATCATTCTTATAACATACCTCACCATAAAATAACCTTTTTTTTGATGAGTCACAGTTTATGGCTCCCCAAAACTTTTCTGACAGTGAGGGAGCTTGTACCAAGCCTGACTTCACAAATATTATCTAAAAAGCATACATAAAAACAGCCGCCATCTTGTTACATAGTATATCTCTACATTTTTACATGTGAAGAATCTAGTTGTAAATCATGATAGTTTATTATTAATTCCCAATAATGCTGCATGAAAGTCATTAACATAATCAATATAATTCAAGTAAATACTAACAACTGGATGAATACTATGCAAAAAATTCCATAGAAATAATAATTTATATTTAACATATTTTATTTTCAAAAAGTATTATTACAACAAACAACAGTTATTACAAAAAAAGAACTGAAGCAATGGACCAATGCTCAAATATAGTCAAAATGGCACATCAGCAATGAGGTTCATATGCATGACCCACTTGTGGAATGCTCTAGCAAATGAGCCTCAGATCAGATTGAATTAAGATATACATTTTTTTAAAAATGAGTGGATATTTTGAGTTATAAATGCATTCATCAAAAGAGCTTATGTGAAACTAGGTCAATTCAACATTTCCACTTTCCTTAACTGTATTTTAAATTATTCACTATTCATTCGAGACAGACCATGATACGAAAAGTATTTCTATAAATAAATATTACAAATATTCATGACATCAATATAAACTTTGCTCTGTTTGAAAGCATAACACAATGGCTCTAAGATATAATTCAACATGGATGAGTGACTTGCATACATTCAAAGCATAACACAAAAGCTCTAAGATATAATTCAACATGGATGAGTGACTTGCATACATTCTTCCAGTATTTCTGAGGAAAACAACACTGCACCAAACTATAATGATAACCATGAACCTTGATAAGACAAGAACTCAGTTAATTTCAGCAAGTAAATGAAAGTAAAATTTCAGTTAGAAGCATGCTATTGAATGGCAATTGTCTATACAATAGAAACTCCAGTATAAAATGGCTCATTCTTTGCAAGTCATTGTGGGTACTTTCTGTAAACTATTATGAATATGACCTGTATTAGGTACTTGTGTTTAAAAGTTTTATTCATATCAAAGATAAATTAGAGAAAGAACAACACTGTACAAATTTGGTACAAAATGCCTTGCAGAAAATGCTCACAATGGCTTGCAAAAATGGTCACTTTGAACAAAAAATGATAAAACTCTCATATTGTCTAAGGTTGTAGTAATCATTTTAAAAACATCTGTTCAGAAAACTGGAGAGGCATACACACTTCACCAAGTTGCAATAGACTTTAAAAAAATTATGAAACATTTAAAAAAATATAATTTTTTTTTAATTAAAAATTAAATAATTTTGTTTCTGTTATCTACATTTTAATCATGAATGCTTCTTTTTCTAAGGTATCTAAGACTGACCAAAGTTTTTCTCAAAACATTTCCAATCAAATCCTAAGGATTGTAGATAAGTGAAATATTATATATATATATGCTTTTAAGTCCAAATTATACAAACAACACTGACCCTAACCTACCATCATATAATACAGTGGCAGATTAGACTCTATGATGTTTTTCTGTACTAATTACCAAGCTACAAAGACCCATATCTAGGTCTGTGCAGCTTGCACTCAACCTATCAGTATGGTACTTTTATTGTAATCACAGTTACAACTGTGATGTTGCTGTTCTTGTGGGTTGAACATCATTTTCAGCACATTTTCTATACAGGGTGGCCAGTATATATGGTGCAGAATGCACCAAAGAAAGCCCCCAGAACATCCATGAACCCATGGGAAGCTACTGGTAAGCCTTCTCACATAGCCATCTTGATTGGCAGGAGGCTTGAACACTCATGGACATATATGTCTGTAACCTATAGAGGTCAATGCATTGGACCACACAGAAGATTTTAATGAAAATTCAAAGACTGAGTACATTTATATTAAAAACTAATAGCTGCATTAGATTGAACAAACTTGTTACATTACTGTTGTCTTATTTTCCATCCAGTAAAATGCATCCAAATCCAGGTAAAAACCCATAATGCATTATCTTGTCAATCAAAGGCTGTTAATATGATAAAAGCAAGACAATGAAGACAAATTCATGTGATGTGTTATTAACACTGCAATTTTATATAGTTTTCAAACAATGCCTTTTTATGCACAGCAGAAATTTAGATGACGATATAATACCATTATTTAATTACACTTTTTACCACTCATATACATGATGAACTCTACTCTTTCCTCAAGCTACTGAATCAAAATCACCATAATTAAATTTTTGCAACATAGTCTTCAATTCTTAGAATTTAAGATACAGATTGACGGTATAAATGAAATAAAATTTGCTTAACTGTAACCTTTTCTTCTAGTTATGTTCTATGATGATAATGAAGATAAAGTACATCTTCAACTTCCTTTTTGGAGACATATTATTTGTAAGCATTTTCTAAATATAAATAGATATGATAGCTGTATTTAGTTCTTATATTGGAAAAAAATCTATATGCTATGAAAATAATGTAAATAAAATTTCAGCTTTGTACTTTCATTTTAATTAACAAAATTATGTATGTAAAATTTCTACTCTTTGTTCTCGAATTAATATCCAATGTTGTTTAAGAACTATGAATATATGGTAAGTACAGTTTCAGCAAGTCGTTCTTGTGTTGGAGGCCAATATTCTCCACCCTTTGCTGCAGGACATAGTTAGCATAGTCTCTCCGCTGGTCAACCTCGGGAATAGCCATCAAAGGCTCTTGTTCGATCTTCATCCTTTGCATTGATGCTGTAGAACCAGAAATAACCTTAATCTTGTTTGGAGTTGTTTGTGGTCGTCCTACTTTAGACAATGTTTCATTTGCCTACAAAATATTGAAAAGTTTCACAGATCAGCAATGTCACTGTCATTTCTATGCAGTAAAATAAGTCACTGAATTAGTTGCTTCAGATGATTCAGTATATTAAATAGTCCTTACTAATTACAAATATATTTTATTGTCTTTTCTAATTACTGGTACATATAAATTTCAGCCACTAATACCTTTATAAGCAGTGCTATGTTATACTGATCCTTGCTAAATACAGTAGCAAAGGCTGAAGTGATTTGTGTTTTTCAACATTTAACTGATGTTAAATAAGAGCAAACAAAATAAAATGTTACGCTGCATTTTAAACTTTTTCAAACAAATTACTAATGTACACATCACCAAGAATGATACTAATGCCAAAGTGTGATGCTGTGTATTATAGATATCAAAAGATTTGCACATAACCCCCTCCCCCATTTAGGATAAGGAACAAGACATTAACTGAGTTGAAGTTACTTTTAAAAAATGGCATGTATGTATGTACAGGGCTATATATTGCCCATTGAAAGTTAAATTTTGAAAATGTAAAGACAAAAAGATGCTATTTTGTTATAATAACTTGTAAAAATGAAACCTTCACAAAATGCAAACATGTAGTACTATAAGATAAACAAAAATGATATTGATGTTAAAATTCTTTAAAATAAAAAATAAAGGCAAATAATAAAATCAATAAAATAGAGGCCCAATTTGTTAACACATAAACCACATTGTCTCAAATGTTTAAAATTTTCCATAGTGGTAAAAGTATAAAGTTTCTTCAGTTCAAATAAAAGGATTTCTGTCTCACAATTTGTTAAGGGATACACTGTAATAGAATACCCCAGTACGCTCTACTGTCTTGGACGATGATAATGTATGCACTATCATTGATAGATTTCATCAACATACTATAAAAACAACTTATGTATACTTCATAAAGATATAAATTATATTCCAATGAAAAAAGAGAATTATGATGTAAGATATATCCTCACTATCTTATATTTAAATATCTTTTATGTAAATATAAAACAAAGATTTTCAACCAATTTGAATCAAGATGTAAATAAATTACCATCGATACTTGTGTAAAGCAAGCTTAGTCAAAGTGCATACAATATTGATCTGATGTCATATAATGCATCAGAAGATCAGGGTCTATGATGATTGTTTTACAGATGATTCCCAACTGTATAGATTCAGATCTACCTGCACGTTAATTAGACCAGACTTAAGCAACTATATTTGGAATACTTAGAGCATAAGGAATAAATATTACATATGATAAATTCTTTTGAAAGGGAAAGTTTTCTTAATGAGATGGACATATTCTTTGTCTCCATGTTAAAGAGTTATATCACAAGGAAAATACAGTCTATTGTCTGCAAACATTTTTCTAGAGCACAAGGTAAACGTTTGAACACAAGGGTGAGGTATGAGATTTTTTTTAGGTGTTGTGGCAAATGTCTGACACAATAAATCATGTATTATCATTTTTCTAGCACTTGTACTTACTAGGTATATACTGTAACTTATGAACAAAATAACAACAAAAATAAGTGCAAAACAAAAAAGCCAGACCTAACAACCTTAAAAAGACCTCAATATTGCAGTCAATATTATTCCAAACGTTAAACAAATTTTCAGTAAGGTGCAATGAAATATCACATACTGCTATTGTTGACTTGGAAAATATGCATACAGAAAGCTCAGAAGTGTAGTCTGATGTAATGATGGTTAACATTATGTTCAACTAAACGTTTGTAAATAACACCCATGCCTTAATGACTGGCAGTTTGTAAAGCATACACAGGCCTTAATGACCTCCAGTTTGTAAAGTACATTCAGGCCTTAATGACCTCCAGTTTGTAAAGTATACACAGGCCTTAATGACCTCCAGTTTGTAAAGTACATTCAAGCCTTAATGACTGCCAGTTTGTAAAGTATACACAGGCCTAAATGACCTCCAGTTTGTGAAGTATATACAGGCCTTAATGACCTCCAGTTTGTAAAGTACATTCAGGCCTTAATGACTGCCAGTTTGTAAAGTATACACAGGCCTTAATGACCTCCAGTTTGTAAAGTATACACAGGCCTTAATGACCTCCAGTTTGTAAAGTACATTCAGGCCTTTAGTTTCCTATGTTGCAGTTCCATACCCATGGAAGTGAACAGCTTCTGTTAGATCCCTAATTTTATTGTAATTTTTATATTTTTTTTAAAACAAATATGGGCAGCAATTATCTTTCCAACAGCATTATATTTCCTACCATGATAATAATCAAACTGATAAAACCCACAATGTCCAATGACCATAGCTGTTGTCTTTCATGTATGTATGTATGTATGTATGTATGTATGTATGTATATATATATATATATATATATATATATATATATATATATATATATATATATATATATATATATATATATATATATATATATATATATTAAATATTCCTTTTTCTATATCTGTGCTGTTTGTTTAACTTCTCAAGCAGTGACTGTCCTTTTGTCTCTAAGTGTTTTTGCTTGTTGGACACATTTCTTGATTATGCCATTACATGAAAGCAAAAGCTTTACCATGCAAGTATTCTTTTCATAAAAAAAAATCGAAAACATTTTAAAGTATCATAGGTAACTCTGAAATGTTAGTCCAGTTTCCTGATCAACTCAATAGACTAACCTGCGAAGCTACATTCAGACCAAACAATGACAAAAAAATCTGAACTTGACAACAGTAATCATTTTTCTTGCTGCTGTTAAAAATTTGAGGGTCATGTAAGACTTAATAGCAAAATCACAACCTTTCTAAACTAGCTCAATCATATAAAAATGTGGATTCAATTACCATATTTACTTGCATATAAGTCAAGTATAACTGCAAACATCATAGTCTCTGATCTGCCATCAAATAATGCACTGGCAGATCAAACTCCATGTTGTCACCTGTACTGATTACTCCTAATAAACTGCACAGATCAGATCTGCTGGTGTATTATGCAACTGTAGATATAGGTCTGTGTAATGCAATTGGGTTCGACATAAAAGCGAGTACAGATAGTACTTTTGTGCACTGTGAATAAAAATGACATTTTTATCAGTATTAAAATTAGTGTATATATTTCTGAGAGGGTGGAGTGTCCTATTGTTCATTCTTTATGGGTGCTTCAATTTGTGATTTGAAGCATGATAAATTTCATGAAAACTGGTACCCAACAAAAATACACAAGTTCACACTGGTACTGTCTATACTTGCTTATAAATTTATTTGCAAAGAATATAGACCCTGATCTACCATCGCATAACATGCCACAATATCAGCATCTTCGTTGTTCTACTGATTGATCCAGATCAACTAATGTATTATCTGATAGCTAATCTCGGTCTGCACAGTTTTCAGTTGGACTTGATCTATAAGTGAGTTCAGATGGTAGTTATGTGCTGATTTTGAAGATACTGTGAATTCATTTTTTTTGATGGTATCAATTCTCATGGTTTTGCAAGAAATAATATTTTTCTGGATACTTCATTTTGCTAACTGTACAAAGCTTTCTAATTTTTCTACAGAAAAATAATCATTAATTAGGTCAATAAATTTATGTTACAGCAACCCCAAACTTTATGAAAATTAATAACCATGAAATATTGTGAATTCACAGACTTGAAACACTAATTATTCATTCATATTAATTTTGGTATGTGTAGCAGCTGCAGACAATCAGAATCTCTAGACACATGCAAACATGAAGCCAACCATAAGCAAATTTACTCTTTTAACTGTTACCATGAAACAAATTTAAATAATAACTGCAAAACAATGCTTTACCATGGAATGGTGTGCAATGGAAGCTGTAACACCAATGGAATCATGTTGTTCACCATGGAAGTGCACAATGAAAGCCATAATGCCAATGCAAGCATGTCTTACACCAAGATACAATGAAAGCTATTACACAATACACTGGAATCATGATCTCCACCTAGGAATGGTGTGCAGCAGAAACTATACCATTGGAATTGTGCACTTTGCCACGATGGTGTGCAGCAAAAGCCACAACATCAATAGAATCATGCCTTTCACATTAGGATGATGATGGAATCATGCCTTTCACCTTAATATAGTGTGATATGGAAGCAACACCACCAAAAGGAATCATATCTAACACCTTAGTATGGTGTGTAGTGGAAGCCACAACAACAATGGAATCATGCCTTTCACCTTAATATAGTGTGCTGAAGAGCCACAACACCAATGGAATCATGCCTTTCACCTTAGCTTGGTGTACTGAGTAAGCTACATCACCCAATGGAATCATACCTTTCAAATGTATGGTGTGCTGTAGAAACCAAAACACCAATGGAATCATGCCTTTCACCTTAGCATGGTGTATTGTGGCAGCTATACCACCCAATTTAATCATACACTTTAAATGTATGTTGTACTGTGGAAACCAAAACATCAATGGAATCATACCTTTCACCTTAGTATGTGTACAGTGGAAACCACAACACCAATGTAATTATGCCTTTCACAATAGTATCATGTGCTGTGGAAACCACAATACCAATGGAATCATGCCTTTCACAATAGTATCATGTGCTGTGGAAACCACAATACCAATGGAATCATGCCTTTCACCTAGTACGGTGTGAAATGGGGCTTGTTACAGGGACAGCAAAATACTGGGTGGGAGTGTTTAATATTGATGCCAACATTGTAAATGATTAAAATATTGAGTTATCATACCAATGGGCAACTGAAGGCATAATTAGGATAATATATCAAAATGCCCATTTCTAATTTTTATTTTTCAGCAAATTATTGACCCTGTAACTGAACTATTTTCATCACATGACAAACAGCATCTAAGATTTTGCTCATTTGTACAAGATTTAAATAACATAAATGACTAAAATTTTAAACTGTTATCAAATGAGACTATCAATATATTACTGATTTTTTAAACTGATATAATGAGACCATCAATAACTGAAATATTAAAATGTGATTAAATGAAACCATCAATATATTACTGAATGTTTAAATTTTGACCCAATTAGACCATCAATAAATAACTGAAATTTTAAACTGTGATCAAATGAAACTATAAATATATTATTGACATTTTAAAATGTGATCAAATGAGACCATCAATAAATTGCTTAATTTTTAATCTGTGATCAAATGAGACCATCTATGATACTACTGTCCTCTGATGCACAATGAGAGAATAAAATATTTCCAAACTACATATATAATGCAAGGAATGATGACTTATGGAAAAAAGTTGTATTGTCAACTTTACTCAATTAAAAACCCTTTATTTTTCACATTCTTTTCCTTGCAAACTTCCTAATTAACTACATAAGGGAAGCATAATTAGAGTGGAGATGATATGGGTTCAAATGGGCTATTGCAGGAAAAACTGCACTGAAGGACAAATTAAGGTAAATCTTATTCAAATCTGAATCTTTCAAGACCCTGAACATGGATATCTGCTATTTCTCAAAATGTGAATTTGTAAAACTAAGAATATTTGTTCCAATACCTGGGATTTTTATACTGTCAAGTGAAAATTCTGTGACTCTTTATCATAAATATTAAATTATAAAGGACTATATATATATTAAATGAGTCGATGCCAATGTCAGAAGAGTCATGATGAAAATAGTTAACACATTAACCATAATGCAACAGAAGGCCATGGCAAAACTAATAGCTATTTGCATTTTAAATCAATTATTTACCTCAAAAACATTTTATGTACAAAAGAAACTATGCAATGTGTTGTAGGGTTCCTAATCTTCATTCTAAAGTGGACTAATCATGTGTTTGCTTTTAAGATGGTTGCCAATAAATAAAACTGATTCATTTGATTTTTTATTTAATTTGACAGTAAAAAAAAGTATGAAACAGACATCAATCAATTTATAATTATTTTCACCTTAAAATAATATAAATATGACAGTTCCGTATATGAAGAAAGAGTCTAAATTAGTTTTCAAATAAAGATTCAGTTATGATACAGTATCTGTTATGAATATATGTATGCTTGAGAACATATGAGTAGAATGATGATTGATAAACAAAGTTCTATGTGAGTAATTCATTACAAATTAATAGGAACAAATATTTATTTATTTATTTGGGGATTACTCGGATCAGATTTATAACTTGATCTTCAATTTTCTAAGCTTGAATTTGTGAGATTTTCAATGATATTATTGAAGTCACTTCCAATGTATCAAAAAGTTCAAAGACAAATATTACTGATAAAACCTTTAACATAGAAAAAGATTTATTTTTAAAGTGCTCAAATATGTACAGGTTTTACTGTAAAGAAAACATGCATGCGAGGTATCCCCATTTTTAAAATGTGATGATTAGAGAAGCTTTCCAGATTTTATCAATGATACCTAGAGAGGGGCAGAATAATAATATTATTATTAATAATTATTAGTTATTATTATTATTATTATTATTATTATTATTATTATTATTATTATTATTATTATTATTACTTTATCCCAATTTTTAACATTAATTTACTCTAATTAAAAATATTAATTTATTTATATCAATTTGTTGCAATTATAATGCATGGGATGATGGGGTACCAGTAAGTGTGTTTATGTGTGTTTGGTGGGGTGGGTGGGAGTGAACAGAGAATTAAAACCTCTTTGTACCAATACTTACCACTGATGATTTCGACTACAGTTAGTAAAGCAAATGCAAAATTAAGGTTAGATATTATAAATAAACATGACAAGAATTTGTCCTCTTAAGAAAGGTTCCTGTTAATAAAGAATATATTGATATACAAGTTACACTCAACAAAGTCTGGTTATTACAAGCAGAAAATGTATATTAGTAATAAATCAAGAAAGTCTAATCTAAATTGTTAATAAAAACACATGGGTGCAATATCTGTTCAATTAAAATCACTTTCTGTGCATATGATGATGTGGAAGCAAATGTTAGCATAGTAATGTATTAAAATGAAAATATTCTTGAGATTATTGCATGTGCCCCTATTAGTGTTCATGACAGCCTAATTATTGACTCTGCCAAACATAATGAACTGCCCCTTCGTGTTCATGACAGCTCATTTATTAACTCTTTTAAACACAATAAACTGTCCCTTACTATTCAAGACAGCCTTTTTATTAAGCTACTAAATACAATGGACTGCCCCTCAGTCCTCATGCCAACCTATTTTATGAACTCAATTAAACACAATTAACTGCCCTTTAGTGTTTATGCCAACCTATTTGATTAACTTGATTAAACATAATGAACTACCCCTTAGTGCTCTTGTTGAACCTATTTATTAACTCTATTAAACGCTGTTAAACAATAAACTGCCCTTTAGTGTTCATGCCAACCTATTTATTTTAACTTTGCTAAGCATAATGAACTGTCCGAGTATTCATGACATCCTATTTATTAACTCTAAAACTTCATGAATTTGAACCTGAATGTCTATGACAACATATTTATTAACTCTATTAAACACAATGAACTGCCCAAGAGTTCATGACATCCCTTTTATTAACTCTACTAAACATAACGAATTGACCTAAGTATTCATGACAGTCTATTCTATTTCTTAACTCTATTAAAGACAAAGATCTGCCCCTAAGTGTTCATGACAAACTAATTATTAACTCTATTAAACACAATGAACTGTCCCTTAGTGTTCATGAAAACCTATTAATTAATAAATCTGCTATACACAATTAACACACTACTGAATTACTACTAAATATCTAAGGCAAAGTACAGGAGAATGATAATAAGAATTATCAGGTCAATAGATATGGCATACCTGTGCAACAACTGTCATCTGATGCCAGGTCTTTGTTCGTGAAAGCTGACTCTTAAACTCTTCCTCTAGATCCGAATGGCTGAATAAAAAAGAATTAAAATATGTTCAAGCATTGTCATGGATAATGCAAAGAGAGTTAAGTGTCTTCCCAAGTGTACAGTAGGGCAGCTTACTTGGGCTGGCCTTGGTGAATACAGAACTCATAACCATTGTATTAAAGTTTGATGCTCCCCTATTTCTTTAAATCTATAAAGAGCAAATACCCAGGTATGCCAGGACCTCTAGCTTTGTACTCATAAAACTTTACTAAAATTTCACACAAAGAATTTTACTCCAGATTAAAATATTTTACATGAAACCAACAAATGTAGTGTTTGGAATGGATTGCTTTTGAGCAAAGCAGTGGGACAAGGCTCCAAATTCACACAAATTCTCAAAATCTCTCAAGCTGAGCGTTTACATTATTTTTCTGATGGTTGATTGTTGGTCGTTTGGTCTTTTTATAGCATTTTCAAAGGTAGCTAAACAGTTTCACCAACTTCACAATTAGGCAACTGACCTGACTGGCCTTGGTAATTATAGGGTCCATGACCCTTGGAGTACGTGTCTGACATTCTCCCAAGTAAGCTACCAAAATTCTAACCTTGCCTGCCATAATTCAATGTGAAATATTTCTGTAAGAGGTAGTTATAATAGAAAAGAAAAACAAATCACTTTTCTTATTTTAAATTTACCACATAAAAATAGGACAACTGTTATAATTGTCTCAAAAAATCAACCTAAAGACCTAATAAGAGATCAACATAAAAAAATAAGTATGCAAAACTTTATTTGTCAAACCCTATAATGTTTTCTTCAACATGGTTACAAATTTTATTTCAAAAACATCCAAAAACTTGTAAAAGAGTTGAAACATATGGTCATAGTAACTAAACCCAAAACAAACCTTGAGACCAATTTAAGATGTATAATATTAATTATATGGAGCTGTCTAACTTACAAGACTGTGTGTTGGTTGGATGGATAAAAAGACAAATGACCTACAGATGGACAGCACACAACAAGCATGTCTCCAACCTTGGGAAGGAAGACACAATTACTAAAACATCTCCCACATGTTCATGCTATTCAGTCTTTATCTTTATTACTGACAGCCTCCATACAGCAAATTTAATAAAAGACATTACATTGTATAAATGCTCATTTTTTGTCTGTATTGTTTAAGGTGAGTTTACTGATGAAGCTTTAAATGGTATATATATTTCGTGCTCAGGATGTCAGGAAATATCTGTAAATTAGGGCCAAGGTAGCTAATGGGCATGGTGGTAATAATTATATACTACAATGTTGCTTCACACAATCAAAAGCCTCATTTAGCACCACATAACAACTGACATCTATAGTTCAGTCTCAGTACCACATAACTGACAGCCAAAGTTCAGTCTCAGCACCACATAACTGACAGACACAGGTCGGTCTCAGCACCACATAACAAATGACAACAATAGTACAGTCTCATGAAGTACCATGTTATAACTGAAAGCCATAGTACAGTCTCCTATAGTACCATGTAACAACTGAAAGCCATAGTACAGTCTCATATAGTATCACATAACAACTGATAACAACAGTACAGTTTCATTTAGGACCATGTATAGTATCATTAGTAACAGGTAACAACTGATAGCCATAGGAGTCTCATTTGTACCATGTGACAACTGATAGCCATAGTACAATCTCATATAGTACCATATAACAACTGATAACAACAGTACAGTCTCATTAAGGACCATGTAACAACTAATAAGCATAATTCAGTGCAGCATTTGTGACTGTAAACAGTGTGTATGAGAGGAAAGATTATGTTACATATTTCTGTATTTTTTCATGACTGTAAATTGTAGTTATTATTTGTAAAGATGATATTACATAGTTTTGTACATAGGTAAAAATTCTGTTTTTAACTATCAAGAGTACCTATAGATTGCATAGGATTTATAAATAGGCCTTTACAATCATTAATGCCAATATTAATAATAGACCTGTTTATTAGTTTTGGGGTCCTTTCCCATTGGATAGGTTGATCAGGTAGCTGGGTTTTTAAATGAATTATTTCCCACTAAACAGATCTGTCAGGTGGGTTACTTTACATTGGGGGTATTTGCTAGATGTCACATAGTGAGCAGTAGAAAATGCATTTTAGTGCCATATACTTGAATATAAGAAGAGAGAGCTAAGCAATTGATTTAATTCCTATTTTGGGTTCTTATTTCATAAGTTTTTGTGTTAATGTCAGTATGCAAATTTATTTAATGTTGTGCTTAGACAATCAGAGAGGACACATTTGTTAAGATTATTTCAACTGAATTTTAAAGTGCCCACTGGACTAAAATATTTTGGGACTATTGATTATTATTCAAAGGAGTTCAAGATAATGCCATTGTGACTATTGGTAATCCAGGACATCTGAGGATCTGAAATTCATTTAAAACATTCAATTCTTTTGGACAAGAACAGAACGTTTTATGATTATTCTGGATTCAATTCATATTTAATATTGTTGGTGCTTTTTTCTGTTACTTAGTTTATAACCAAAGAGTCATAACACTGATCTTAATAACTGCTTAAGTAATCATTATGAAAATTTGATTTTTGAGGAAAAAAATGCAGATGATTACACAAATGAAGGACACAAATTTTGTTTGCTAGCTAATGGAAGATGAACTTTAAACACATCATATTTACAGCCCCACAATGTTCCAATCTTTGACATAAAGGGGCAGAATTCTAGGTGGGAAGACATTCCAGGCAATTGGACAAATTCAAGTGTAATGACAAAGCTAAAGACCTGTAGCATAAAACTATTTTCTCTTAGTACTGGAAAGAACTTAGTAAACTGTAAAGCAAACTGGTCCAATCCCATGGATGGTGCACGGAAGAGAAAAGTGTAATCAATGCAGCATCATATGATGTCAAGACATCAACCGTGAAAATGACATGAGCCAGATATCAATATTTTGGACAGTAATAACTACATGGAGCAGATTGTCACTAGCTTGGATACTCTTTTTTAGCCAATAAAATGGGAGTGGAGATAGTACAACTCTTAGAGTGTATAGCTTTTGCACAGTTGAACCAAACAGTTTCCATAAGAATCCCCATAAGATGGCAAGTACTTTTCTCAAATGAGAAATATCAGTATTCGAATTCAAGAGCATCATTGCATTAAAAATTGACAGCTATATTTCAAAATAAACCTGTCACAAGGGATGGCTCCTACTCCTCTGTACATGGAGAACAAGGAATCAGAGTATTAATTAACAGTCTTCCACCTATGAACATTATGTTGGACAAATTACGAAAAGACATTCCTTTGGGTCAGTAAATAAACCTAGCCCTATTACATGTGAGGATCAAACACATGTCGGACACAAAAGCAACTGATCAAAAGGTGAACATATAATCATGAAAACTACCAATCTCAATGATCTGAATTTAAAAGAGCTTTTTCTAAAATTAAGAATGTTTGAAGCATGCTCCTTTTTAAAAAGAAGTTGACATTCATGGTGGCTGTACTGCAAAGCATGCAGAGGTTTACTATGCTCCATCTCCACATAAAGACAACTACCTTCTACATAACAAAATCTTAGTTGGCCAAAAAAGGATACTGATTTGTTTTTTTTAGTGTTAGACAACTAGTAGTACATAATGTATGATGTAACAGACCACTTAGCTTCATTTTGCCCCCAACAACTGAGGGTACTCTTGGGAAATAAAGACAGAATGGTTTATTTTATACCTCAGCAAGTTCAGCCATTAAAGATACAGATACAAGTGGTCAAAATCATATTATCCATTTGCAAGAATTTCAATGAAGAGATTGTTCAAGAGCTACACATATATAGCATCTGCAAAAATGATACCCACTCTGAGAAACTATGTGCATCTAGGAACACACAAATGAATATAACTGGTCCCAAAATGCCAAGTATATCTTCAAAAATCACTAAAGCTGTATTAAGCAAAGTTTATAACTTCACCCAGTAATTTTACTTTTATTTGACTTATTTTTTAGTTTTCAGGCATACCTTCTGGCCAGTTTAATCTTCTCATTCATTTCATCCGTAGTCTCTACCATGCTGACCCAAGGGGTGCTCATCCGTAACTGTAACAGTAACAATGGATGTAAATTATTTGAGAATTCTTCTACTTCTCATTCAGACCATCTGAGCATTAATGCATTTGTAAATTCCACCTCCATCTCTCATTCATTTATCTTTAAATATGTATCTCAGTGTCTTTCTCTGCATTTATCTCTTTACCACTCAATCCATACATCTCTTGATCTTGCAATCTCCTGATAAATAAACACAAGAATACAAACACATATACATACATAAAAGCAAACAACATGACTGCAAATCAGTATTGAGAATAAAGGATGAGTAGATAAGTCTAATTTGCCTATTCCTGTGTGGCCTGTTTATTAATTTCTTTGGGTAAAATATAACTGTATTTTCATTAGGTAAAATATTACTTTATTTTCATTGGGTAAAATATTACTGTATTTTCATTGAATAAAATAATACTGTATTTTCATTGGGTAAAATATTACTGTATTTTCATTGAATAAAATAATACTGTATTTTCATTGGGTAAAATATTCCCAGCATGATCAGCAAATCTACAAATTTAAGTATAGCAAATCCAGTAAATCTAAGCCTGTCTTTAATAATAAGCATTAAAAGATTATTTTTTATATTTGTAAAATACTGAGAATCCAGATACTGCATGATTCTGATGAGACACACTTTTCAATTGGCTAGCACAACATCATGTTGTTTGCACTGTTATGATAGCTTTTTTCATGGCATTATGCAGTTAAAACTGCATTTTCACTTTACTGAGGCAAGTTTAATTTTAAAATTTTCTTATTAAGTTATGTAATAAAACAAATATACAATTTTGTTTCAGTGAATATTAGGATTTATAAACCAGTAGATCTGTCATATTGACTTCCAGTTTTTGCCTCAGTCAATATGAGGTTTAATGGTTGATAAAACTTCGTATACACCTCAACAAAGGTCAGTACTTTTATCGTAATTGTTTGTATGGTAGATTCAGCAAATATGCAACAAAATTTTGGCAAATTACTGGTCAACAGTGTTACATCAAATATTGAGCATACATTATTCATGTGCACAAAATTGCTGCCACAGCTAACTAGAATTGTGATCTACTTTTTTACCCAGAAGACATTACACTAACTTACCTGATTCCTAGGCAGAATCAGAGGGGTCAATGAGGGCAGCTTGGGATATTCTGGATAAGCTGAAGTCTGAAAGAAAACAAATCTTGAATTACCAATATTTTTCAACCATATCCATCTTTATGGAATGACCAATATATTTCAACCATGTACATCTCTATTCTTTTGTCTAGTGAAATATGCTTCCTTGAAAATTTCAGCAAACCCTTTAGAGATGTGAGGACTAAAGAAATGTATCCTGTCACAACTATTTTAAAAAAACAAGTCACTGACCTTTACAGTAAGACAGGACAGATTACAAATTAAGAGGTCTGATGCAATGAGTACCTTATACCTAAAATTAGCCCATGTGGACGGTATCATGTCCCCTATTGACAAACTGTGAAATAAGTCAATGTTCTGGAGGTTCTGACAGAAAGCCACTCTGCTGTACAACTGAAAAGGTAATTACAATGTCATGAACTCCCTACAAGTGCAAATCTAAACTAACTGATAGAAAGGAAGGTTTTTTTCCAAGTTTGCAAATAATGCATTATACAATTATGACAACTATGGTAAACCATTTGAGCATCGATTCCTACTTTCACATACAAGTACACCTACTTTATATATATGAAAAATGATATTCATTTTAACATATAAAAAATTCTTCACACATGTGAATCTGATTTTCACATATGTCAATTAAACATTTTCACATATGTAAAATTCTTTTTGCCAAATGTGAAAAGGATTTTCTCGTGTAAAAAAGAATTTGACATAGTGAAAATGAAAACAAAAAAGTTCTTTTCAACATATGTACAATTTTTTTCTGCATATGTAAATTCAATGTAATTTACATACAAATTTCACTTAAAAAATATATGAAATATTATTTCAAAGATGTGAAAATATTTTTAAATATAAAATAAAAGCCCCATTTTCAAAAGTGACAATTGTTTCACATACGTGAACATTCTTTTTTGTAGATATCTAATACAAATAAATTTTTTTTGCATATATCAAATATCTGAGAAACATATTCAGAGATGTGAAAAAGAATTTAACATAACAATTTATGTAAAATAAATTAATTTTTTTCACACGTTAAACTCATTTTCACACATGTGAAAGCCTTTTTCAAATAACTGGAATTCATTTTACATTTGTGAAGAAATTATTAATTTCATATATCTGAAAAACTATTTTTTATATGTGTAAAAAACAATTTTGTGTATGTGATACAAATTCTAACTTTTCAAATATGCAATTTTTCAATTATGCAAGATTTTTTCCCCGCTAAATAAAAGCAAGAAGGTATTTTCACATTTGTGAAACAAATAAATAACAAATGCTCAATTGTCTTCCAGCTCAAATGATTAGTATTTTTATAACTTGTGCAGAAGCTACTTAAACCCACCATAATCTATGTTTACTTTTCCCTTTTCATCAAAATTATTTACATTTTGCTGTTGACGTAGTCAGTAAAAAAGTGATACATTTGTCATTCCTACCCTAATCACTAATTGTAAACCTTAAGATGCCTAAATTGTTTCATTATCCTTTTGATTTAACAACTACTCAGATAAACATCAAATTTAGTGAATGAAAACCATAACCCTAATATACAGGCTACCTAATACTGTTTGATTAATATAAAACAAAATTAATAATTAAGAAAATGACAAATGGATAATAAATTTCTACATCCCTATATTGCTTTCTCCTTCACATTACTTTTAGGTTTAGTTACAGTGGGATATCTGTATGCATAAGAATGATATGTTTCATTGTTCCCATGACAGATCTATAGCATTCCATGACCAATTCCAGTATCATTTTTAAAGATTCTGGAGACAAAAAAATACAAGGAAGAATTAACAAAAGCCGATCAGCCATTTACACTGTGATGTTATCTATTTGTCCAGAAACATCATAAGTTATAAGAACATGATGAGTTTCTAACTTTCTTTATTTCATGTCAACTTCTGTGACACAAACAGTGCTTAGCAAGGTCACAAATGTTTCATACTTGACAAGGTTCTTAAATATCATGTCACTGGAACACATTATAAATACCATTTCATTGAAACACATCACAAATTCCATGCCACTGGAACATGTCACAAATACCATGTAACTGGAACATGTCACAAATAGCATATCACTGAAAGATATTACATATACAATGTCACTGAAACATATCACATATAACATGTCACTGGAACATATCAAATACCATTTCACTGAAACAGATCACAAATAACATGTAACTGGAACATATCACAAATACCATGCCACTGGAACATGTCACAAATAGCATATCACTGAAACATTACATATACAATGTCACTGAAACATATCACATATATCATGTCACTGAAACATATCAAATACCATTTCACTGAAACACATCACATATACAATGTCACTGAAACATATCACATATACAATGTCACTGAAACATATCACATATATAATGTCACTGAAACATGTCACATACACAATGTTAATGAAACATCAAAAATACCATGCCACTGAAACATATCACATATATCATTTCATGAAATATATCACACAATGTTTTTGATAATGACCAATTTATGCTAAACTATATTGGACACAAAATTGTGTCATGTTTAGTGGCATTTAATAGAATCATTACTAAGGAAACAAAACAGAATCTCATACACTATATCATTGTAGATTTGATTGTGGTATTATTGCTTCCATATTACATACTGACTAAAATCATCAGGCTTCATTCTTACCCCAAGTGCAAGATATACATAATGTTTGGTGATGATATGTGCTATTGAATTTGATTTATTGTGCAGAAAAAGAATAGTTCATGGACAGAGATTTTTAGACAGGGTTATAGCATAACAGGGTCACCACAAAAATGACTGGCTTTAAAAATGCATAGGAATTTTAAACAAAGATGTGACCTGTAAGCATTACTGAATAAAGAGAGACTGCAATCGAGTTTAGGTACATGACATGTCTTCATCACAAGATTTACCATACTGCATGTCTGATTTCAATAACCATACTACAAGTCTGGTCTCAATAACCCATACTGTACATCTGGTCTCAATAACCCATACTGTACATCTGGTCCCAATAACCCATACTGTACATCTGGTCCCAATAACCCATACTGTATGTCTGGTCTCAATAACCCATACTGTACATCTGGTCCCAATAACCCATACTGTACATCTGGTCTCAATTACCCATACTGTACGTCTGGTCTCAATAACCCATACTGTACATCTGGTCTCAATAACCCATACTGTACATCTGGTCTCAATTACCCATACTGTATGTCTGGTCTCAATAACCCATACTGCAATTCTGGTTTCAGTAACCCATAATGCAAGTCTGGTCTCAATAACCATTAATGCAAGTCTGATAACCCAAAAACAAAAATGGAAAGACAAACAAATGGACTAATTAATTCTATATGCTGTCTGCTTCTCAAAGTAGGTATATAAAACTTTGTTTTACATGAACATTGGAGTACATTACCATGGACTGGTGTGCACTTCCAAGTAAGTTGACATCCAGTCTGTACAGTAGAACCTGACTCTTGTATTCACTAACAGCTAACAGGAGTTGCAGAAGATCTGTTAGTAGCTGTCTGAATGTATAAAATGTATGGAGACATAAATAGTATTCATTACTGTGGACATAAATGGTATTCATCACTGTGGATATAAATAATATTCATCACTACAGAGATAAATAGTATTCATCATTATAGACATAAATAGTATTCATCACTATAGACATAAAGAATATTCATCACTATCGACAAAAATAGTATTCATCACAATGGATGTCAATAGTATTTATCACTGTGGATATAAATAATTATTACTATAGACATAAATAGTATTCATCATCATGAACAAATATAGCATTCATCACTATGGATATAAATAGTATTCATCACTATGGACATGAATAGCATTCATCTGTGACGATGAACATAAATAATATGCATCAAAATTGACATAAATAGTATAAATCACTATGAACAAAAATAATATCCATCACTATGAACATAAATAGTATCCATCACTATGGACATAAATAGCATCTATCACTATGGACATAAATAGTATCCATCACTATGGACATAAATAGTATCCATCACTATGGGCATAAATAATATCCATCACTATGGACATAAATAATATCGATCACTATGGACATAAATAGTATCCATCACTATGGACATAAATAATATCCATCACTATGGACATAAATAATATCCATCACTATGGACATAAATAATATCCATCACTATGGACATAAATAATATCCATCACTATGGACATAAATAGCATCCATCACTATGGACATAAATAGCATCCATCACTATAGAAATAAATAGTATCCATCACTATGGAAATAAATATTATCCATCACTATGGACATAAATATTATCCATCACTATGGACATAAATAATATCCATCACTATGGACATAAATAGTATCCATCAATATGGACATAAATATTATCCATCACTATGGACATAAATAGCATCCATCACTATGGACATAAATAATATCCATCACTATGGAAATAAATATTATCAATCACTATGGACATAAATATTATCCATCACTATGGACATAAATAATATCCATCACTATGGACATAAATAGTATCCATCACTATGGAAATAAATATTATCCATCACTATGGACATAAATAATATCCATCACTATGGACATAAATAATATCCATCACTATGGACATAAATAGCATCCATCACTATGGACATAAATAGTATCCATCAATATGGACATAAATAGTATCCATCAATATGGACATAAATATTATCCATCACTATGGACATAAATAATATCTATCTCTATGGACATAAATAATATCCATCACTATGGACATAAATAGTATCCATCAATATGGACATAAATATTATCCATCAATATGGACATAAATATTATCCATCACTATGGACATAAATAATATCCATCACTATGGACATAAATAATATCCTTCACTATGGACATAAATAATATCCATTACTATGGACGTAAATAGTATCCATCAATATGGACATAAATATTATCCATCACTATGGACATAAATAGTATCCATCACTATGGATATAAATAGTATACATTTATATGGGCATTTCTGTCTCTCTTATTTTAGTAACGATAAACTATAGGTATTATACATGCAACCAGTGGCAGTACATTTGGTTATGGCTCTGGTCAATGTTTAACTTTATAGGTACAAGTCCTAATATGTCCCAGGCTCTGAGTGGGATAATTATTGTACAAAGAACATGGAATAAGCAATATCCTCCCTTTATATTCATGTACTACTACCCTCTAGCTGACATAATGGAATGGTCAAGGCCATTTTAGACTTAAAGTTAAGCTATTATACTTGGACTATAAAATCAGAAAGTTCTGACCTTGAATATCAATGCACTCCTACCTGACCTATTACTTTCAGGCAAAGTCAAGGCCATTTAAAAAAGAAAACACATCAGACAGGGAAGTAGGCATGGCATGTACTCTATTGCTTGTTAATTACTGCATATAAATATGGCATGTACTGTACAACTAATTTACATATATTCCCATGTCTCTCTATCTGCTAACATAGGTTAGACACTAATCAGATTGTATGTATGGGGGGTTAAATGGCACAATTCTGATCATACAGTGCATATTAAAAGTTTTTATATCAAATAAAAAAAATTGTATGTATAGTCCAAGTAACTGTTAAAGACTACTGCCCTAATCTCAATGTCAGATTAAGTCTTTCTCATGAATTTGTAGATTTCTCATATGCTCACATATATTTACACAAATTTATATTACAAGTAATTTGGGTTGTTGTTGTTGTTGTTATTGTTGTAGGGTTTAACACCATCTTTCAGCACAAGATAGACTATACATGGCGGCCAGTATTAATGGTCACCTGGGAAAGAACCACTGACCCATGAGAAACTACTGGCAAGCTTTCTCACATACCCACATTAGCTGAGACTGAAACTCAAACCCATGCAGACAGAGGTGAGATGGCAGTTATCTGTAATGGTGAGTGCTTTAAACCACTCAGGGCCCCTAAGTATTTTGTGACAGTAGATTAATCTGGTGAAAAGTACACATAATTTAATGTTAATACATGTTGAATTGTTGGACAAATACCTGCTGCATTCTTGGATTAATGAGGGTGAACCTGTTGCATTGTTGGATAAATGGCAGTTGACTGAACACATAATTTTATGTTAATACCTGTTGAATTGTTGGACAAATACCTGCTGCATTCTTGGATTAATGAGGGTGAACCTGTTGCATTGTTGGATAAATGGCAGTTGACTGAACACATAATTTTATGTTAATACCTGTTAACAGGCGTCCTGTTGAAGTTTAGTAGCAGCCCAATCTGATGGAAACCAATGGAGGTCAGAACTTTCTTGATCTTTATGTTTGCCCACAGAGGACGTACAGACAAATCAGTCACCTTCAGCTGAACTTCTGAGGCATGCTTTGTCAGACTAAGCTGAAAAAAGAAAGGTATTCATTGCATGTGCTTATGTACATGACATAACAGACTGCAAGGTGTTCACTGTATATTTTGATGTATATGACATAACAGACTGCAAGGTGTTAATTGTACATATTTGATGTAGATGAAGAGATGAAACAGTGGATACACTTTTTAATGACCTCATTAACTTGCATTTTCCAGTTCAAGATATTGTCAATCATGGTGACATATAGTCCAGAAGTTTTCTTTTTGAGACTGTTCTATATATATATATATATATATATATATATATATATATATATATATATATATATATATATATATATATTCCTTTAAGAATATTCTGAAGGCTTCTTTTTTTTTACTTTGACTTGACTGCCAATGATCATGGCTTTTTCATTTTGCTGCATATATCTTCATACCATTGTGTTCATACCACTGTGTTCATGTAATTATATTATCCTCTTCAAAAATGAGGTAACAGCTTAATGACTTACTTAATGAAAAACTCACATTTTCATTTGTTTATTTAAGACTCACAAATTTTGTTTTCAAATCTGACACCTGTTCTGCATATTTTCATATTTATTCTCTGCTGACTCGGAGCAATGCAAGAGCCTAGATGAATGAGACTAAATGTTCTGCCATATTGCCAAGCAAGAGTCTGGATGAAATAGACAATGCATGGACAGATCATGGAGGGTTTATGCCATCATTCATTGGTTTTACATATGGCTGTGAGGGATCCTGATCTACCTATGCATACTGTCATGGCAGATATGAGTCTACACTGTTTACAGGTAGGTATGCATTATGCTTAGTAGATATATAAAGATATATAAGTTGAAGAAAAGATAAAACACTCTAGGAAATATACTTCATTCATTACTTCCAGGAAATATACTTCATACATTACTTCATGCACAATTATTTTCCTTTCTAAGATATGACATGGCTCCAGAGTCTCAAACTATTCTCAGCACAAAAATCAAAAGTCTGACAAATCTAGGTTTGTTAGGAGTCATTATTAGAACAAACAATATACACCTTAATCTGCCATTGCATTTTGTGACAGCAGGTCAGGATATATGCTGTTTGAAGTTGGAGTTGACTTATAAGGGGGTACATATGGTAATGAGAAATTATACAATGATCTTACCATATCCACAGCCAATGAGATGTTGTCCTGGGATGTGGGCAGAAGGTCACATATTGTTTGAACACACAGCGGGTGAGCACTAATTTCTAGATGAACAGTGAAATATGAGAAAGATGTGAATGATATTTAATGAACATTTTGGACAGCTAGGGTACTGAAAAAGTGGAATGCATAACTCTTTGAAGAATAGTTTCATGGTAATAAGTTAAAAATTAGCAAACAAAAGAAAAAGAAACAAATACAGAATGCTAATAGAATGCTAACCATGGTCTGGCTGCGAGTCATTATTATACTAGGATTTCAGTCAAATTTCTGAAAATTATACATCACAAACTGTAACAGAATAATTCATGGCCTTAACAGTGGTTAATTTGGCCTAAAAAAGAAATGCCAGATATAGTATAAGAAAACCTGGAAACACAGGAATGTAACCTGCATGTAAAATCCCTTACAAAAACAATGCCAGTTGTTTCAAGCCATTGTGGACAAGACTAGCACCTTATTCTTTGACTGCTACTTGATTGTATTTTTAAATAATAAATGTGTACCACACACACACATAAATCAATGATCTAGCAGTGCATATTTCTCTATAGTAATATATAATTGTAATATAAGAAAAGAATGCAAAAGAACTTCATTTATTATTCCATACAAAATATTACCATTCCTATAAATAGTTTATTTACATTATTTACATACCTACTAATGACTTCTTATGCAAATGAAGTGTATAATGTGATTTTGTATTTCTTCATAAAATACTTTTCAAACACATGAAAGAAAAGCACACAGGATTTGACATTTGTTACTATGCATTGATACAAAAACACTGCATAACGTATATGTAAAACCTAGATTACTAAAACTAGACTTTATCACCTTTTTTCCCACCTTCATATAAACATGTGATACCTTTATGGCCAATCAGAATAAAAGTAACATGTCTACAACTGAATAATGTAGCACAGTATTTCCTCTATAATGCTGTTCATGAAAGCCATAAGTGTGAATCATGATAGAAGTATGGCTATCTTAAACTGAATATGTTTTAACAAGGCTGGGTCACAATAAAAATGCAGTAGTTAATGATACCAAATTACATAATAATTGAATCTCACACAGATCTAAAATTAAGAGAAATAACTAAAGTAGCAATAATAGAACAAAATTTAATGAATTTAATAGGAACATGACCCAAATATTAAAAAGGGCACCGTATAATGAAGAACTTTATAGTGAGGGGCTACTGTAATATATACCAAGCAGAGCCCTCAAGGCATCATAGGTGGGAATGAGGAGTCCATCTTTGTTCCAGTGGGGGTAAACAACATAGGGGTTGGTGAGATTGATGCCTGAGGCCTGGAAGTGGAATCCTAACAGTTTCAGAAGGTCAAGGCCACCTGCACCCTTGGTGATGTTCTCAGACAGTATTGTCGTCTGCTTGTTGTTCTCTTCTGTGTGCAGACGCTTTAGGGCACTGTCAAGCTGTGAGGAAAAAAAAAGAAAGAAAATTATGATGCATAGATGTTTTGAATTCAGTTACCGTTATACTCCTGTGTAATCTGTGTAGTCCAACTGCAAACTGCACAGACCCAGATCTACCACTGCATAATGTGCTGGCAGATCATGGTCTATAAAGTTTGTTAGGAGTAATCAGCAGAACAAACAACACAGACTGTGATCTGCTGGCACATTATGTGACTGTCAATGAGGGTGAATTTTTTTTGTAGTTAGATTCAACTTACTAGTGAGTACTTATACAATTACGTAATTGTTTCTTGTAATAAGGAAGCAATCTGAATGCAAATAATAAGCTTGGAATCAATGCATACAACCTAGAGGCCATTCACACACACACACATGCACGCACACATGCATGCACATACATACATACATACATACATACATACATACATACATACATACATACATACATACATACATACATACATACATACATACATACATACATACATACATACATACATACATACATACTCAAAAGGTATATGAGTACTTAAGGTTTATGTTTAAAATACACTGAAAAATTTGAAACTTTTGGTTTCACATCCAAATACAAATTTGTGATCAAATTTGAGGAAAATCATATTTACAGTGTACATACATAAATAAATGAGTTTGCCCCCCCCACTAAATACTGATGATGAGATCTGAAATTTAGTTAAAAGTCTACATAGAGTATGCACATGTGTATAGATTAGTTCATACACAAGAGGAAACAAATCAATGATCAGATCTGAAATTTAGTTAAAAAATGTGTACTTGGAAAAAAAACCTACATAGGTATAAAGTTACAGATTAAAATGAAAATACATAATCAGAGTGATTGTGCTTTGTTAAAAGCTACAAACATATTTTTACTGAGACTTTCCCCATGTCATTATTTTGTAGATGCATGAAACATATTAGCTGCTCTGGATAATGTTCTTATTAATTCCTTATGTGACATTGGAAAAGCCTCTATATCAAATATTTAACTTGAGAGTCTTGAACAGGCTGATGTTCCACTCAAATGAACAAATTTGATTTACAAAAAGTTACATCTACCAACATTCATTTTAACTCCTGAGTATTGAAACTATCCAAGAAACCAAATGTTGTAACAAAAACGTATATGTCTCAATTAACAGCTTTACATGATCACTCTGGTGGCCTTGTGGTTAGAGTGTCAACCTCATATGCAAGGGTCATGGGTTCGAACCCTGACAGAGTCATACCAAAAATTTATCAAAATTATACTCACAACTGCCTCGCTTGGCATTCAGCATTAGGAGGTAAGTGTTAGGACTGGTTGGTCTGGTGTCAGGATAATGTGACAAAGTGGGACATCAAGCTACATGTCTGCATGATGCCCAAGTGATTGATATCATTATAATCTGCCACACTGCTGACATCCCAGTGCTATGACTGAATATTTTTAAAAAGCTACATTAAAGTTCCAACACACACACACACACACACACACACACACACACACACACACACACACACACACACACAGAAGTTTACAAGGTACAATACACTTAACCTTTAACCTTTTGCCTAATAAAATGGATAATCATGACCTCAAATTCTTTCAGGATATACCTACATGCTAAGTCCAATCCCAAAGTAATACCTTTTTTAAAAAAGCTACAGAAACAGAATTATTCAAAGTAAATTTTACATAGTCTGTGAATTCACTTTTGGCAGAGTACTATTACTTGTTTATTGTGGCAGCTGCAACAAAACATGAACAAACAATGGTGGTTCTGAAGAAACTAAAGTACTTCTTTTGATTTCTAAGAATTTCAGTACCAATTAATAGCAATTTTTATTCTTTTTACAAAACTATGAAAATTAATACTAACTACCGTATACAAATTCACATAATTCGCAAGTTAGGTTGGATAAAAATCCATATTTGTTGGAGCTATCATGATCACAAGCCATTACATTAAAAATAAACAGAATCAAAGTTATTGACCTTTACATCAGTGTCGAAGCACTGTCTATCAACTTGTTTATTAAAAAATGACTAAACACAAAGTTTGGTCAAAATTCGTTGGTACATGTACAGGTCACTATAATCATAATGAGGAAAGTAATCCAATTATCCTCACAGCTTTGTATTTCTTACATGTTAGATTTTGTCACTTTCATAACTGCTGGCTATTATAACCAATGATAACCCTAAAGATGTCAATAGATAATGGCTGATAAGTACAGTATTGTTAAACTCAAGTCAGCATGACATCCAATCATCAGAGGCTAAAATGGGTATCTTGACCTTTCTCATAGATTACATAAAATCTACTTGAATGGATTCCAGACGAAAAACGAAAAGAAAACAAAACCAGATTCATCATGTGACCAGATCACCTCATTTGTAAATTTTGAACATCTTGTAAAATTGCTAAGAATTTCCAAAGAAGGAATAAGCTGTTGCAAAAAGTCATCACACATTCTAAGTTTATATAAAAAAGTGAAAGCAATTTGAGTAAACAAAAAAAGGGATAGAAATGCTGATGTCAGAATGCTTCAAATAAACATTGTCAGTATCTATTAAATTGTGTGAACAGAAAATTTGAATCATTAGGCAGGGACACTTACAGCCAGATGTTTGTGTCCAGATTTTACTTACAAACTTACTTTTGCACCATGATTGATGATTATTCATAAATTATTTTAAATGACATTAACATAACTTTTATTACATTAAGTCCAAAATCTGAAAACATTCCTGTGATTTTCAAACAAAAATACCACATATTTAAAAGTTTGTTACACACTTTCATATTTTATATGTAGTCATTACTCACATATGTGTGATCTCACTATAGAAATGCCACTTACCTTCTTCTATGTCACTTAGAAGCATGTCATTTAGAAGGCAAAGTGGTAACAACCAACTGATAATGGACAATGGATGGATGGATGGATTGCAGATGGATACAAGGACAATGAATACAGTATCATCACATCAGCTATTCTGTCCTTTGACTAGTTCAACTAAAACCTAGGTTTAATTTTGTGACCATAATGAGAACCATTTTTGTGAGGAGTGTACAATGACTGTATAATGACTGAATGTCATATGCCAGATTTCCAGTAGGACTGATTGTTTGACTAATTTCAAAATGACCAAGTTGGAAAATAGCAGTTTTTCCTAAGAAATTAATATTTACACTTGAGAAATAATTTTTTTATAACTTAGACCTATACATGAATATTGACCTGATTTCATACTTATGCTATTTACATTGCATTAGGCCTTATATTACCATAGGTATTTTATAAAGAGCCCAGTGTAACCTCTTCCAAAGAATTATATAGTTCCCTGCTTCAGACACATTCAGGAGAAAACCATTAAATTTCATAGGTAGAGATGGGTTTGGGAGTGGACCATTTAATTTCGTAGGTAAAGATGGATCTCCAATAAAGAATAAAGTCATATTAAAAAGGATTAAAAGGATTGGGGAGAGGAAAGGTGAAAATATAACTATTAAAGTATGCAGTATATGCTTATAAATATGGCTCTGTATTTAATCTAAAAGAAAATCTGGGAGTACAAATTCTGGTTGTAATGGCAAAGCCCTTAACCAATACAATTTAAATATTTCTGTTCCAAATTTCAGTGTTCAATCACAACATGAAGAACATGAAGTTTATCTTAACAGTACAAAGTCCATGGAGATGACAGTGACAGAAACTGACATCTGCATTTCTGGCTACAATTTATACAACATTTCTGGATATATACCATATCTCCCTTCTTATAAGTCAGTTATACTGCAAACAAAATATACCCCTATTTGTCTTCCCATAGTACACCAGCAGATCAGGATTCTTATTGTTTAATGTACCTATTACTCCTAATAAATTAATCAACACTGAACTACAAGCACATTATGTGAACCCTAATCCAATTCTATGCAGTTTGCTGCTGAACTCAACTTATACACGAGTATGTATGGTATCACGGTATCATTACATTCCTTGTATATGTGGCAAAACATAATTACAGTAGTGATCCATAAAAATGACAGTCCATGATAAGTACATGCCAGGAAAAAGAAATCCATATTTTACTGAAACAAACCACACTGTACAATTAACATAAATACAGATAGACAGCATACATACGAGATCAATAAGTTCAGGCAGTACTTTAGACTGCCTCTTGTGATGCTGGAGAAGTAGTCCCAAAATCAGCTGGAGCTGCTTCAGGTTCTCCTCCTTCTTGGGAACTAGCAAATAAACAAAATCAGTCATTACTAGAGACCATTAATAAAGTAGTATTACCTTACTTAATTTCACATGGACAGTTCTATGAATCCTGCTGATTAAAAACCCAAACCACCTCAATAAATAAAATTAGTGATGGCATTTGTTAAGTCATCAAGATTTTGATAAATGGGTTGACCTATGTTTGATTTGCTAATATCAACATTCAACACTGAGGTCATGAACTTTATAAAATCAGCCAGTACATGTACATGAAAATTATTAATGCTTCACAGTGCCTGATCAGAATATTAAATATGCTATGAAAACATTATTAAAACATGAAAAGTTATGGTTTTGGTAGACATAAACTACAGGTGATAGATACAAGCAGCCATGAGTGCAAATCTGAACTGTTATGAGTGTAAATTAAAATTTGTTCATTTTCTGTAAAACTGCCTCTAAAGTAGAGCAGATACAAATCACAATCTGTTATTTACTGATGTTACTTCTCTACTTTTTAAACACTTTAGAAAACTTCAAAACCGTTACAAAAAAGGTACCATGATATCTGCTTGTATTAAAGTTATAGTATATACTTGCTTATAAGCTGAGTCCAACTGCAAACAAAACAGACCCTGATTTGCAGTTGCACCATCAGATCTTCAGGGTCTATGATGTTTATTCTACTCATTTCTCGTAATAAACTGCACAGAACCAGATTTGCTGGCACATTATATGATGGCAAATCTGGGTCTGTGCAGTTTCTAGTTGCATTTGACTTAAAAGCAAATAGATACAGACTGCTAAACTTGGACCTTGCAACATCAGGCCTTAAGATGAATGTACATTAAACTCTGCTAAATATGAAAAAAAAAAACAAATATCAAGTCTGAACATACAAATACAATTAATATTCACTCCTACCCTTCTAACAATGGAAATAATTAGTCAATCCACTAACTTATCTATGTTTAATTCTTACAGTAATTAAGAAAATAATTATATTCAACACAATCCATTAATTTTCATAACTATTTACACAGAAGTCTTTAGGAAGATGGATAAAAATCAAAACTTATGAAATATCAAAGAAGCAAAATATTAAGTCATAGTGCCCTACTTTTGTTGGTATACCATTTGAGGAATGGAAATGCAGTATTGCATAATACACACACAATATTGTTTGATACTTTATTATAATTGCAAAAGCCACATGCTGACACAGCTGACACCAACAAACAAGACTGACATTAATACAGACAAGAAAATTATTTAATTCATGTGATGTAACTGTGAATTAAGCCTTCATGTGTTTCTGTACTTGTTCAAATTTATTCAGAGGAATGAAGATTTAATTTTACAGATATAAGCTGCAAAATAAGGCAGTTACAAATCAATAAACTATTTAATAAAGTACATGTATGCATCTTTTGTTTTCAAACTCTATTTTTTATCTGACTTTTTACAAGATGTTTCCTTCGAATTCCATTTTATTTATAAGATTTGCTGTTTTGGGACCTTTGCAAAATCTATTAACATACCAGAAAAACTGATATTTTTATGAGCTGCTAATTTTTGTATAATCTATATGTGTCTGATCATTTTTTTTTAAAACAAGAGCCCTCAAAAGAATACACAATCAGACAAAATACTATATCTCTTCATTAGCAAGGGAAAATAATTATGTAGCAGTAAAAATAACCTGTTTCTATATTTCTCTTAGTAAAATGAAAACAAAACTTCTTTTATCACCACAAGGACATTTGCTGTGTTATCATCTATCTGCTGAATAAAAATGCTGATTGGCTAAATCAGGTTTTAAGGCATGCTTTTTATTAGATGTCATTAGAGGAAATCAGAATAAGAAACGGCTTCCCAGTGAAAACAGTTGTATTATATAAAAATGTTGCAAACGTAATAAATTGAGAAAGATACTTAGATTAATTAATGAATAAAGAAGTTATTATGTGATTACATTAACATAAGGTGGATATAATCTGGAGCATATCAACACAAGCAGAGAAACAAACAAAAACTGAAATAATAAATGTTTATCCATACTTATTTTTTGACAGGTGTGCTTTATGCTGAGTTAGGCATAATACAGCACATTTAAAATTTGACTGTGTGCATATTTTTTTAAAAAGTACTATTAGAGGAAAGTACTATTTATATTCACTTACAAGTTGAGTCCAGCTTCAAGCAACATACAATCTGATCTGCCTTTAGACAATGTGGCTGCAGATTAGAGTCTATGCTATTTTTGTTGTGCTGATTGGTCCTAACAAATGCATAGACCCAGATCTGTCAGTACAGTGTGTTTCAGCAGATCTGCATCTCTGCAGCATATACCGGTACTTGGACTTGAGTTGTAAGTGAACATATATGGTAAATAATTGCAAGTAAACTTGTACAGATAAAACTTATGGAATTAAAGCTCCAGGCTACAAATCAAGTGGGAAAGAATGTTCTTCAAATCCAGTGGGGAGGGGATTTTCATCACACCCAACTGGAATGGGATTTAAAACTTGATTGAAACCAATCCAAATGATCCTGAAGTTTGATTTTACTCTCAGATGTTAACTACATTTAATCAATATTACAAAAGTCTTATTTTATGATTAATGGCTTTGCTCACATTAAAATGTGCAATTTAAACCTTTAGTAGAATAAACAAAATGATTGCATTAAGCACTAATAAAATACTTTGAGAAAACCAAATGTAAGAGTTATCTTTCTTGTTTAACCTCCCCCCAAATAAAAAAGAATACAATTTTAAAAAACAGAATTGATTGTTTTGGTTTATCAGATTGTATCTGACAAATATTTCAACACACAATAAAAATGCATCAGTCATGGAAAATTAGTGCGAAAAAAAAGAGAAAGAGATCCAGTTATGGAACAAAGTGCTCCATCCACTTTTGGCCACTTTTCATACAAGTAGTACATGGGGGAAATATGAGTCTCACATGGACTGCTCTGTTTACAGAACAGATGTGACATAGTTACTTCATTTATGGTCAACAGGGTGAAAAACAGGAAGCAGTGTAAACATAAATAGCAGTAAAAAGAGTAGCAGTGATATTGATACAAATATTGCAAGCAACATGCAATTATATTGTGATTAAGCATGCCTTTATAGGTTATATTAAATATAGCATTCACAGTCTAACCACTGCTTCAACCACCTTCTTTTGTGAGGAACAACCACTTCCCTTGCCCTGCAACAAAATTCATTGTTACGAACACTGAACTACGATACATATGTTCTTGTAAATATGTCTAGCCCAACTGCAAACTGTACAGATCCAGATCTGCTGTCATATATTGTGCTAGCAGTTTTGGATCTATGCAGTTTATTGAGAGTGAGTAGAACAAGCAACAGAGACAACACTCTGCTGGCATATAAAATGACAGCCAATCAAGATCTCTGTTGTTTGCAGTTGAACTGGACTTATAAATCAGTATATACATTAACTACAAAAATGTAATAGAACAAAAATGTTATCACATGACATCATTACAATGCTGTTTTTTTCAATTCATTTAATGTCAGAGTGAAAGTTGATACAATGTCAGTGCAATATTGTAGCATTAAATCTTTGCAAGATGGTAACGGTATCAAAATCTTCCTACATGTAATTTTATCGTACTGCTGAATGTTATGACTGGTATGAGCAAAATATGTCATGTGATAAATACAGTCATGCATAAATGCTGCAGTTTATTAAAAAAGTTGAACCATATTGATGTCAACCTTGAAAAGTGTAGATATTACTGACTGCATAAATTTAATTTAAACTGAGCATTCATGTAAGATTCTTTCAAATGTTTTATAGAAAATACTCATAAGTATACAGATATTATAGAATAGAACTGTTCAATAAAACTTGACATCATGAGTTTTTAAGATTCTTTTTCTTGTGTGGTGCATATGACATAAAGCAAAACTACACTATTTAAACTGATCATTAACTTAAAGCAAAACTGCTATGTTAGATGCTAAAGACATAATTAGCTAAAATTTAAAATTTCACATATTTCGTATTTGAAATATATGAATAACACAAATTATGTAGCAAGCACCCAAAGCCAAAGTAATAATAATGTTTGTCTATGTACATTATACATCCAGCAATTAAAACTAGATTCTGCTTTACCATCACATAACATACTGTCAGATCTGTGTCTACAGTATTTGTCTGAAATAAGACAAAGAAATAACATAGATCTAGATTTACTGGTGCATTCTGAAATGGCTGACAGATCTGGATCTATGGCCTTTACAGCTGGCTGTGCACTGCCAACTTTCAAATCACATAAATGTGCTTCAGCACACAGACAAAACATGTAATCCAGACTGTTGTAAAATGTTGACACAAATCCAAGACTAAGGAAGAAATTTTACATGTTCAAGTAATGCAATCTGTTTTCATTTCAACAGCATCTCATATAAATTCTACTTGATTTACATTAAACCGTTTATTACCTCAGAAGGCAACATTCAAATCAAAAGTGCTTTACTTAAAGCACTAATCCTTTGGAAAGAATAATGGCAGAATGTTTTTTTTTACCATATTCAGTTTATGGATGTGCAAAACAGTGGGAAAGGTTTGCTAATGGTGAATTTACCTTGAGGTAGAATAACCTTAGGGTTAAGATAATCCCTCCCAATCTCCTCTTGAACTTTGGCCTCTGACCTGTTGATGGTCTGATCCAGCATGGCATGCCGCACTTGACAAAGGTCAATGTACACATCCTTCCCAATAAGAACAAAGGCACTCCAGTAGAATGGACTGCTGTATCTTCACAAACAAAATATTTGATTCTACAGTTATTTAAATGTAGTAGTTCACACAGTTTTCAGATGCATGAAACTTTGGCAACTTTGGCAAAATAACTGAACTGGGTGATATTATGGCAATAGTTTAACAGAAACTAATAAAAAGATCAAACTTTACACTATAATGTTTCCTAATTATTTCTTTGTGGTGGAGTCTATCCCTCTCAGATAAATTCAAGAAATAACTTTTTCACTGACCTTATATGTTATCACTGATGTCCACAAAACTTGAATTTATTACATTTTCGTGTGTGGTTGATTTGCAAAGAAAAGGGTACAAAATCTTCTTAAGTTGAATCTAATTGAAACAGATGCAAACTTGACTGCAGCAGATGCAGTGTCTTCTTCTCATCAGAAACCCGATTAAACAAAATTTACCCAAATCCTTAATATTAATTTCAAAGGGGAAGAACCCCAAACATTATTTTCAAAGGGAAAGAACCCAAAACAATTTTTTTCAAGGAAAAGAATTGTTAATAAAATACACTTTGCTTTGGAAACAATTGGACACAAATTAATTAACATTGAATGGAGATAAATGGAGATAAAGGCAAGTAGTTATGTGCTGACATTTGATAAGTTTAATAAGTTTTCAGACTCACTGGAGAATGAACATGGGATGGGCAAAAAATGGCCTATAGGCTTGATCCGACCCATGACCTAGTTTTATCCTTTAATTAACATGATCAGTTGTGGTTTAAAAATTATTTATCCTGCATGTGCCCTAGAGGAAGTTGCCCAAACCTGAATTATTGAAGTATAAACCTCAATATCTTGGATTTTAATTTGCATCATACATGAATCAAGTGCACCCTCTATGTATACCAACATCTTTAGAGTTGTAATAACTGATGAAAACTGCTTGGGTTCGAGAATGGACAAATGAAACACCAAGAAAAATAAGATGACCTAAATCCATGCAAGTACAGGTAATCTAGTAGTGCTGTCAAAATTTTAGAAAACTTCTACCTGGTATCTGTAGATGCTAATGATCAGTTACAAGGGTACCTGATCAAAGGGAAATTGCATTAAATTGTTCAAAACCTTAAGTCTGCATTTTTTTAAAATAATTTACAGTATCTGATAAATATCACTACCTAATCTCATTGCTACAAAGCACAAGAACTATGTCTCATTGTCTGAGACCAAATAAGGTGTTTCTGGTTGGCCAACTGTCCATGTGTTTCATTACCAAACGTAGCATTTTTTTCCCCAAGGTTAAAAAAATATACAGAAATTGATTTGTGCATCCATTTGAGTCAGTTTTGCCCAGAATCTGAAGTGCTTAGTACATTTTATATACTAATATTATAATATACGTTATAAAAAAACACCTACCTACTACTAATTTTAAAACCAGTGCAATAGGAAATACAAGCATTTTATTCCCTGATACAGTTATGAAATCCTCCATCATCACCTAGTTTAGTTGTGGTCGATATTGTCACTGGAAATATGGTATGACTTCTTGGCCTCACTGTCAGATGCAAATATTTATTCAAAGACTGACCTTGGCCTTTGCAAGTAACACTTCATTTCAATCATACAATTTGCGATATTTATTAAAGGCTGCAACTGAACAAGTAAGTTATGTGGCAAGATCAAATAACAAACCCATGTTACTTGTCAATGAACTACAAATATGGTACAATCAAAGGGCTGTCATGTGAAGAAAAAAAAAACAATCTATGGGATAAGGGTCAATTATTTATTGTAAGTGTTACACCTCTGCTTGACAATGAAAATGTACACATATTACAGGCTCAGTCTTAAGGACCGTCAACTTGAAAACAATGTGAGTATTGCCTAAGCAAGAATTGGTAGAAAAATTGCATGCAGTAAATAGATACCCTAAGGCTCACTTTATTACCTCATTGGGTACCTGGATACCTGGTGATAGCTTTATAATCAAGTTAACCCATTTGAGAACCAAACTGTCTAATTTTTTTTTAAATATAAGAAAGAATCTTAATAAAAACAAACATTCTTTATATCATGGATACATTAGATAACTGATTGACTATCTTAACTTGTTTTTAAACGATCTGATCTTCCAATTAAATGTTATTCTGAAAGTATGGAGGTACAATTTATAAACTAATGACTGCTTCACTACCTGTTATCTTCCTTTAGTGCCTTGATAGCTGCAGAGGCAGCTGCTGTTGCTTTGGAACCATTCTGGAGGGCCATGTAAAAATGGTAGTAGAACTTTTCCATAATCAAATTGGGAAGTGGCCACAAGCATACCAAAACACACTGTGCACCTGAAAGAAAGAATGACCTTTATATCTTAGAAACATGTGCTGCTGTATTAAGAATGAAAATTCAAAACCTAAGTTAAGATGTCTAGCAATATGAAGTTTTAGGCATTATTGTCTTTGAATTTTTATGATTTTTCTATTTTGTCCAATACATCTAAGTATATCAAAGTATACATGTTTGAAAGGTTACAAAAATGGAAAGCTTAATCTATCATAACTTTTCCTCAAAAAGACAGAAAACTGTCAAATCTGGATTTGACAATTTAAAAAAAATTAAAATAAGGATATTTTAATCATTTTATAACATATTTATACAAACTTTATTCAATGAATAGTTGAATATATGTCCTCATGAAATCATTCAGGATGTTTGAAGAAATACTTTATTTTAATGTCATAGCTTTCTTAGTATACAGATGGAACTCAAACATTAAAATCAAAACAATTGACTGGTTCTCTATTTGTAACACACAAACACACACACACAGATACATACATACATACATACATACATATATATATATATATATATATATATATATATATATATATATATATATATATATATATATATATATATATAGTTTAAAACTAGTATCATGTTTTATCTGAAATTGCATTGTAACAAGGTATATTATAATGGCAGATACCTGGTATATAAACCTATTTTAGTTTTAATTAATAAAATTTTAACCAAATTATAGTCAATATCTTAATCCCCAATTTGACCAAATTTGTTTCTTAGTATACATATTTCACTGGTCACTAAACATTTTGACCAAATATTTTTCCTAATATACAAATTTCACTGGTCATTAAACATTTTCTATCTAGAAATTTCACTAAAGTTAGACATTATTTTTAATAAACAAAATCAGCCTTACCTGCTGACAGAAATACACTAGGCAGTTGGTATCCTGCCTGAAGAGGAGTTTTTCTCCCTGGACCATGGCCGACACTGAGCACGACAAGTTGTGCTATCAGATGCAGGCTGAGTATTTCATCAGATGTGATCAGATATGATGGTTCTAATGTAAATCCATTCCAAGCCTGGACTGGGTTAGGTGCCATGCACAAAAGACCTTCCTGCCAGCAGCCATAGGTAGCTGAAAGTATACAAGTGTTAAGCTAGACAAATAATAACTTATAATTAAACAAATATTTTATCTGAAAACCAATATAATACAGAAATAACAATTATGTTTTGTATATTTCTAACTAACACTTATGGTAAGTTTACCTCAAATACATCCAGATGGCATATTTTTTAAAAATATGAGAACTCCACCTGACCCCTTACAGACTGTATTTCAATTAGCAATGAAAGCATCATAGGGGTTTTACCAGATTACTTTGGGGTATAATGTAAGGAAATTTTTAGCATGATTTAAGTTTTGAAAATTGTTCAATCTGGTAACAGGCCACAAATACTTAATGGTAAATTCAGACACTAGCACAATCCTGACAATCACAAAGCCATAAAAAGTAAACACATAAGTGTTTTTTTCATAAATATTTGAAATGAAACAAATTTGTCATTATAGGTTACAGCATTTGTATGAGAATATATGAACAAATTTTGTTTCAGAATAATACTGCATGACCTTTGGGAGAACAATATTATTCAGAGAAAACGAGTTCACATTTACCTATAAAAATGCAGTAACCTTTTCATTATATACTCATTTTGTTATTCAACCTAGGGTTTAACTATAACAAAATTCACAAAAAAACATAAAGTAACTGAATTTATGCTGTATTTAAAAATAAATACACAAATGTAGATTCATCAAAGCACAACAACAATATTAATGCCCACATAGCACCACCCATCCACCTCTGAATTTTGTCATGTGCTCAAAAGCAGTTTCAAAAAGAATTGTCTACTTAACAATGAAATTTAGAATGAATATAAACTGCAACAGCTTTTCCATTTGGTCTGGAAGGATTTTATTCTTATGTTGATCCAACTTAGTGCTGTGTGATGTCCATTTATCCAATGAAAATATTAGTTTCTTGTTGCCTTGGCTTAATTGGCTCTGAGGCTCTTAGTTTCCTTCTAAAACCTTCACTTAAATTCTTTCTCAAATCTAGTATTTTGACAGACTTGTAAAATGGTATTCTCTCATAGATATGCAATTGAGCTTGGCTTTTTTATGCTATATTTTTATAGACCTTACAGAGCACTGGTCATAGTCTGAACCATTATGTTTGCAAAAAGATACAAATATTACTCCTAAATAACTGTTTCAATGATCAGAATGGTATTTTCAATTACTGCATTTCTCATGTTGACATTGAAAATATCACATTCATGTGCAATTGAAAGTTTCATTTCTGACTCAGTGAACTTGTCCACATCTTTAACTTTATCATCTATATTTTCAAAAGGATGAAACAGCTTGTTTTGTTTATTTGCAAACAAATTTAATCAAACAAAACCTAGAGCATTTACTGCAAGAGTGTACATGGTTTGCTTACAAAGCAGATCCTGATACATTATACTATTTTTGGCACAAGTGTCAAGCATGTGTGTGCAATATCCAGGTGTTCAGTATCATAAACTACTGCATGATTCTGACATGTAAAATTAATGGAGACAAAAATGAGCACATAATAATTGTGGGTTTCAGTCATGTTTTCCTGTCTGTATCAAGCATTCGACAGTACAAAGTGTATTTAAATTTGTGGTTGCTATAACAAGAACAAAAACTACACAGATTGGTGGTCCATGCACAAAAATGACTATTCTAATCTAATTTTTCTTGTTAATGACAACTGTCAACTGCTCTATTCTTTCATAAAATCTATCATGTTCAAGTTTTAGTTTTGCTAATTTTGATGGTTGTAGTTTCTTTATATACTTTTCTTTGTTCTTCTAAATACAGCTATGAATCAAAATAATGCTAAAACAAAAAGATATGATCAGCTCTCATTCATTTTTTAAACTGATTAACTTAATTAAGAAAAATTGTAATCTTACTAACTTCTTTAATTATGTTTATTTACAACATAAATCTTGAAAATCAAAGAGCACTCAATTATGTTTGATGTTCCTTCACGATCTTTACCACTGAAAGTAAATTCCAGAATTACACTACAATTTGTGAATATTATAAAGCACTGAATGGATGTATAGACAGGTAAATGGGCATAGTCTTCCAATAAGAACTTAATTACCATACCAATGTGAATGACAGTTGCCTGCTGTACTTCAAAAAAGAAGTTTTCCTTTGTTGCATCTGGTCCCATAAGGGGCACTTCTTCCATGTAGTCAGCAACAGCCAGTATTTCTCGTTTAGCTGCAGCCAGTTCCACCAAGCCTGGTTTCCAGGTTGAATCATGGAGTCTCAAACTGAATAAAGCCAAAGGTGTAGTGAAATGATAAAGTTCTGCATGGCAACCAAAGCTGGTGTATATACATATTGAAATGACAAAGCTCTGACTGACAACCTGAGTAAACAAAAGGTGGCATCTACAATAGTCTGGAGCATCCACAATAGACTGGAGCATCTACAATAGACTGGAGCATTTACAAAAGACTGGAGCATCTACATAGTCTGGATAATCTACAATAGTCTGGAGCATCTACAATAGTCTGGAGCATCTACAATAGGTTTGAGCATCTACAATAGTCTGGAGCATCTACAATAGGTTGGAGCATTTACAATAGACTGGAGCATCTACAATAGTCTGGAGCATCTACAATAGGTTGGAGCATTTACAATAGACTGGAGCTTCTACAATAGTCTGGAGCATGAGAAGCTTACATCAAATTGTCAAATGTTTAAAACATGTCTGAGTGTTCTGGAAAACATCTGAATTTACCAATTTGTAAATTGACAATCGCTATTTTATATGAACAAGCACTCATGGATGAATATACAAAATTATACAAATAACCTAGACATAAGAATTACATATAAATTACACTAATTGGATATGCCAAAACCATGGCATGACTGGAAAATTCATATAATTTTGTTTTCCTCATACACAAAAACTATATTTTACCTCTTAAAAATATGAAAAATTAATGTAAAATGTTTATTCAGAAGTGTGCCAGGCTAAGCCAATTTGAAAATCATGATTTATTTTCTTTATTGATGGCAAACTATACCAACTGGATATCATTTTTTGTGACAACATTTTTAGCTGTTTAACTTGTATGTACAATCTTGGGTTTGGAGTGGAAAAATTCAAGTTCACCATGAAAGGAAGCACTTGGATATAAAATGCACTGGAATCTATCTATTGTTACATAAACAATTCCTTTGTGCATTTTTTTTATCATAATCCACTTTTGCTGATATCTGGCCTAAGTACTGTATGTTGTGATACATTCAAATATTCATGCTACTTGACTAGATACATTTTTGATCAACCTTCGAAGGCAGTAACAGTACTGCTACAACCAACCAAATGTTTTTTATTTTTTTTTAAATGGACATTTGGTTGGTCCTCTAAAGTTGTCCTTTAAATGTGACTTCAATAATGCATGCACCCTTCATCAAAGTATACTGGCTACAATATTCAATGAAAACAAAGGACCTTTCATCCAAGGAAGTCATTACCAAACTTAAATAAAAGCAACAGAATCTGATGGATTGTTGCATTTTCCAAAGTGACTGGATCAATGTTTATTGTGCCATGAAAGTTTCTTTTATGCAGGATAAAAGTTTCTGCATATGATCTGTAAAAACAGCGGTACAAAATGCAAATTAAATTTCCAATCTTTTGAAGCCACAGATATCTGTCTGTCAATTTAATTGAAGGTGGGGCATCACACAAGATTAAACTTTTCAATTTGTTCATACGTGTTAATTTCCTAATGAATAACCTCATCCCCTGGGTAGCCTTGTCAAGATGACAGCTGTTTCCAGCCAACCAAATTCCTGACCAATTTAAGTTCATGTTAAGTACATGTTCATGTAGCATGTAAATAACTATAGCTACATGCTACAGGCAATAATATTGTAGTGAATTGTTCAGTGATATGTTTGTTGACAATGGAATATAGATCAAATGAAGTCTGCTATTTTTTATATGTTTTTTGTCTTTTCTAATGACATGTGAATGAAATGTAAATTTTATAACATGTGATCTATACTCAAATTCATGGATTTTTTATATACTGTACATGTATAGTACTTAATACAATGGACTGCAGTACACAAATGTAAGGTTTCAATATACAAGTGCATTTCAGACAAGTTTTGTTTTAATTTAAACAAAACCACATATTTTTGCACCCACTTTTATTACTGCACCCTCCCAAAGCCATTGTTTGGTATCATGCATTAACTAACTGACTTGGATGATTATAACACAGTTTGGTACATTACACATTCAAGTTCTATAAATCCCAACCACTGTGTTTAGTGGGGTCACACTGTATATAAAATATTTTGTTCCATGATAAGCCCAAAGTTCAACCTTCATTCCATAATAAGCCCAAGATACAAACTTTACATCCCATAATAAACTATAGGCCAAGTTTTGTAGTCATAAGCACAGGGAAGAAACTTCAATTTCTGTCTCAAGCCTATAGAGTCACCTTTATATTGAATAATTAATCTAGGGGACAAACTTTATTTCATAAAAAGCCCAGGGGACAAGTTTTATTTTCTGTGATAAACCCAGAAGGTCACCTTTAAATTCCATAAATTGTCCAGGGACAAACTTTATTTCATAATATGTCCAGGGACAAGCTCTGCATTCCATGACAAGCCCAAGGGCAAGTTTTGTATTCTGTAATAAGCCCTGGGGGCAAGTTTTGTATTCCATAATCAACCCAAGGGATAAGCTTTATTCCATAATATGCCATGGGGACAAGCTTTGCTTTCAGTGATAACCCCGGAGGTTCATAACACATCTTAGGTCCATGCTTTTCATTCCATTAAAAGTTCAGGGGTGGTTGTGGCAAGCTGCATGCATTTTCTAAAAAGAGGGAAGTGGACTTTTTTAAAAAGACATTGATCAAAATGAAGTGAAAGAGGAAAGCTGGCTTATCATTCAACATGTTCTTATGATAATTAGGGTTATGATCTAATCCTCAATGGAAAACAACTTAGACAAAAATATGTCATTACATAATACACTCACATATCACGGTCTACATCATTAGCAAATCATACATGAAAAAAACAGAATTAACTCATTAAGTACCCATGAGTAACTCACTAACAAGTAGAGTCCAAATGCAAACTACATAGACCCAGAGCTGCCATCACATAATGCACCAGCTGAAATGGTTTCAGCAGTTTGTTAATAGCAATCAGTAGAACAAACAAGATAGATCCTGATCTACCAGCTCAGTATGCAACATTAGCTAAGGCTCTACACTGTTGGCAATGGGACTCGACTTCTAAGCAAGTATAGACTGCATCTCATGTTTGTCTCTCTGTAGAAAGGTGTTGGTTACAAACCAAAATACTGTATTAAACAACTGAGAAATAAAAATAATTGAAAGAAATATGCATATATATGATATGTTCCTTTTTTATAAATATAAAGGGACAAAATTATGAATTGACTTGAAAAAATGTATTACAACACAAATATACTCCACCTTTTTTATCACACTATTTTAAATAATCCCTGAGTGTGTCAGCTTGACAGGATTTTTTTAAAAAGTGCAATAATTATAACATATTTATTTACTGAAATAAATCTTTTTTCACATCATTACTCTGATTCTAACAATAAAAACAAGCCAAATTTGGCATATGGAATCTTATTTGTTGTTGTTTTGGATTTAATGCCATTTTTCAGGACATGATATACTATACATGGCAGCAAGTATAGTTTGGTGGAAGATGAACCCAGGACAATCTCAGAAAGAACCATGGGAAGTTACTGGCAAGCTTTCTCATCATATACCAACTTAGGCAGAACATAAGACCTGAATCCATGTAGAAAGATGTGAGATGTCAGTGATCTGTAAAAGCAAGCACATTGGACCAATTAGCAATGGAATCGGTGTCCCCAAAGAAAGATGACTGGGTACCAAAAATGTAAGCAGATGAGTACCATTGTAAGAGAGCATCTTGCTCCAGTGTCAACTGCACATTGATGACGTTGCAATGTTATGACATAATAAAACACACATCTAATAGGAAGAATCTATTGTACAAAAAAATACCTTTTTCTCCATGCATTGCAATGACAGATGAAACAGGCTATGTTGGCAATAATGGTAGCCATCTTTTCACAAGGGTCAAGTGAAAAAAGAACTGCATTATATCATCATAATGTTTTGTCAAAAACTTTAAGTGTGCACTTGTAAATGTTTATTTAAAGTGTATTTTTCTTTTTTTAGTAGAATATGTATCTTACATAATACATACTGTATGCTGAGTACCTAGCGAGGCAGCTGTTAGTAGTATTTTTATTAGTCTTTGGTATGACTTGGCTGGGGTTTTAAACCCATGACCTTCTTCACCCAAGGTGGATGCTTTAACCACTAGGCCACTGGAACAGTCCTTTGTTAAGTCATATTTCTGAGATTTGTCAACATGGTTCAGAATGATATGACTGGTTCTCAGTGCTGTTCAGGAGGGAGACATCACAGTTAGCTTAATCTCATTCCCATTCTTGGAAATTCCTAAGGTTTGTATTCAGAGACACAATGTAACAGAACATAACACTCTCTTCCAGTCTTAATATGAGTCCAAAGATTATTGTCAGAATCATGGACAGAACTGCAAAACACTTCCAGTACACCTCCTTCTCTGTAAAATCCATTTACCTAGACAGTATTACACAAAATCAGAAGGTGAGTTATCTTCTGTATTAAAATATAAAGTTCTGTGATATACTAACATATCTCCTCATCCAGGGGCCACCTGTTTGTGGGACTGCTTCAGACAATTTTCTAAGCCAGTCATAGCTGAAACTTTGTCAGCTGAACCAAGTTATCTGAGGTCCTTTTCCTTACCAAAAATATGTGTGCATCAGATTGTAGGATTAGCTGTCAGAAATTAGAGTCTACACAGATGCCAGCACAACAGACTGAATAGCACACCATTATGCCCTCTTTCTAAAAAGACAGTCAGGTTAGGTCTTTTTGTAACATTCATTGAAAAAACTCATCGATCTGCATGTGATGTAGTCCATAATGAAACCCTAGCTGGAGAAACTGTCTTAAAAGGGCATTTTCATTTGGTCTGACAACTCAACTGTTGTCAGTTACATCAGAAGAAATGGGGAAACCAAGTCTTCAGACCTCTGCCTTCAGGTTTGGGATTTTGTCTTTAATTATGATACAATAATTATGAACATAATAGTACAACCACTACAGTGCAAATACAGCCATTGCAAGCCTAATTTTAGCAACAAAAGTACTCAAAATTTCTCAATAAGATAGCAGTTGGAAAAGAGTTTTTGCCTCTTGGGTAGAAGGATTGCACCAAATTTCATCTATGTGTTATGTATATCTTCAGCTTGTGCTGTAAAGCATGCTCATTTCTGAGACCAGATTCAATTTAATTTTTTACTGATATCTATATGGAGCAGAAAAAATTTCTTAACCTTCAACAGATGGCTTAAAATGGCATTGCAGCAGGATACACCACTCCCTCGATAACTCGTGGACATCGGGGTCCAAAAACATCGACCGCAATATAAGCGAGGGCGCGAGTTATCGAGGGACCTATAACAAACAACAAAACTAACAAAGGGATCCACGTATAGGCAAAAGGGGGTGGGGTTGGCTTGGCATGTTACAGTGTTGAATACTCAATTAATAAACGTGCTAAGATTAACAGTGAATAAATATCTCTTCATATCGGTATATATTATTTTTTTCCTTAGAGTAACATTAATTTCAGGATAACTTGCAGTATATTGATCATCAAAACATTTCACGTGGTTTTCATTCACTTAGCACATGTACGACTTCACGTTTTGACCGCAGATTTGAATCACCCACGCATGCGTGCCCCAGTTATACCACGTGACCACACAGTCGCATAAATGTTATTATTTTGGAATTATTATTCTTAAGATAGTTATTGGTAAAAACGTAGTAGTATCGCAAATAGAAATATCGGTACATGTACGATGGCTAACTTTCGAAATTCGCAGAGCTAGTCGACTAAAAAAACAACGAGCAAAGATTACTTAGATACGTTTGCGTTACGAAGATTTCAAGATGTCTAGGTGATGATTGTTCATAATATACTTCGTGGGATTTCTTTGACATGTTTGTTCGGAAATCAAAGGAATCCGTCTGGATTTCTTTAAAAGAGCCCGCAAGGTACCGATCATTTAGCACCCATATTCAATAGAAATCGTCTACAAAGAGGTTTATTACCCGTAGAACAAATGTTTTAACCTTGGAATTAGAACAAATGTTTTAACCTTGGAATATTATGACTCGGGGATAACGGTTGGTCCGGTGGCACAACGCCAAGGAATTTTATTAATCAAAACAGACGGTCTGACATATTGTTTATTTATATTAAGCAGCGATCTGGTTTCTAATTATAGCCATAGCTGTCACACCTGTTTGAAGTGGTTGGCGAGTGTGGCAATTTTTTTTTTATTTTTTTTTTTTATAGGTATCTGTGTTTACGTTTCAATATCCGGGTTTTTCTATGCCGGTTTACCCGATGACAGCCCTAGATACGTTACTGATATTATATACTTTAATGATGTTAATACAAAAATGTGAAAACATTTTCGATTTGTGAAGTAAAATTAAATTTGATAACGGTAACGAATACGAGAACGTATGCTCCTATTGGCATGCCTTTGAACTTTCTTTTATTGTACTTACCTGGTTTGATTTGATGCAAAATACCTATTCAAAGTGCTAAAATAACACCGGTCTCTTTTAATTGATTCTTTTATTGTAACAAACACTTCCCTCGATGTTGATCCAAACAAAGCCGGCATGTAATTAGGTTCTCACAGAAGTACTCTCGGGTTTCGATGTGACGGTTGACTGACTCTTTTCATGCTTTCATATAAGAGAATAAGTAGGTAAAGTGGAGACAAAATTAAAGGATTATAATGTGAATTTCACCTAGCCAGATATTTAATTAGTGTCTATGGATTCTATCTTTACGGGCAATAATCACCATTTTCGATGATAAAAACGAGTTATATATCAAGGTTTAATTTACCAATTTACCATTTCTTATCACATTTTTCACTGTTCAACACATTTTAAAATATATTTTCTTTGAAAAAAATCGGGAGCCATGCCAGACACCGCGTTAAAAGCGGGTTCGCGAGTTATCCGGGCGCGAGTTATCGAGGGAGTGGTGTACATTCTTAACCATCATGGCTATATTTCAGCATCCCAGCCTCATCTGCTCATGATCCCACTGGTCTTGCTTGGAGGTCACTCCTGTGGTTGGTATATAACAAGCAGTGCAACACATGCTTGGCAGTTACACAGAATTTTTTAGTGAATTTACAACTTGCAGAAAGATATGGATTCCTCTCCACATAAGTCTTGCTTAAGAAAGACTTTAAAGTCACACTTAGATCACAAACGCTATTGTCCAACCAGCTCTTCCATGGTCATGTTCAGAAAGTTTGCAAACAACCTGCCAAAGAGGCAACCCCCTCAAACTCCCCTCCCACACACACAGAGAAAAGAACTTAGCCATCTTTCCAAAGTGGAGACCAGAGGAAAAGGAAGGACAGCCCGTCCAGGAATACAAGCCAAGAAGCCCATTGACTCAGACAAGAACATTTGATGCCAAAAAGAATGGATAAGGATTGCTTCCATCTTAGTTTCTGTATGTCAGTGTCCATTCCACCAAAAATGATATCATGCTTACATGGGCATTTTCACATATCACAGTGCGAGGAAGAATGAAATACTCAAAGAATACAAAAGACTTTGCCCTGAAGGTGCATTTGTCTTTCGGATAATCTTCAAGTGGCTCCAGATTACATCTAGCACCTCCCCCCATTATGAAAGTCTCCCTTTGCTATAGTCATCCTAAGAGACCCAAAGTAGAACTAACATTCTGTCAAAAGAGACAATGTCCTCACTAAAAGGGTCATATAAAAGGTTCAAAACAAACTCTGAGATTTTACTCCAGACTGTTTTTGGTGCTAAAGGTCAGTGACATGCTTTGGCCAGTCATAGTTCTGAGATTTTCATCAGGTTGCATTGTTGAGAATACCAACCCCAAGACTGGTTCTCAGTGTTGTTCAAGTAGGGTATTTGGCAGTCTGGTTAGACCTTCTGATAGCTTGAGGCACCTTTGATAAAAAGAGAAAGGCACTGAAAATGATCTGGAGGTCCTCCAAGACAGGTTGTCAGGGCAGTCTGGAGGTCTTCCAAGACAAGTTGTTATGGTGTTCTGGAGGTCCTTCAAGACACATTGCCAGGGCAGTCTAGAGACCCTCCATGATAGTTTGTCAGGGCAAAATATCTCTCCAATTTTGTATGCTCCCACCCACATGAGCATGGCACTATTTCCTGCATGGAGTCTACAGAGGAAGTAACAGGAGGGCCTGAGAATGAGTGGAAATAGTAACTGACAATGTTAACAAATTTAGTACCAATCCCTTCATCCAAAAAAGACCACTCTTGTCTGAATGCCACCATGGCAAGCAGATGACATTTTTTCCACTTCCTTTGTTATAAAAAACCCATGTGACAAATATCTTTCTTAGCCTGGAATTGTGAAGCAATGGTCATACTAGCAAACCTAGAGTTGAGTAATGTATTTGAAAAAGAGCCTTGCAGAGAAATATTGACATGTCTCAATAAATGTTAATGCATGTTTATATACCTTCCGGGCAGCTGTGGACTGCCAATCACCAGGCATCGGTCCTTGCCGCTGACCTGTTTGAACTGTGTAATCACTAGGTTTGAGGATGTAATGTCTGTACCAGTGGAAGTCTTGGTGGTGAGAGTTGAATATGTCCCCACACTCAGCATTTTATCTATTGGAGTTGGACTACCTAGATGAGGATTCTCTACTTCAATTGATGATCTAGTTGTCTCTGCAATATCTGACATCGGCTTTGGATGAGTTCGAGCTCTTCGAGCTGAATGACACATGTCCTCTTCATATTTTGTACTTTCTCTTTCTAACATTCCTGGTTTGGGAGGTGGCACTGGTGTCCTAGATCCCAACGAAGTAAGCAGCCGAGGATTAGATACAGATCTTGGATTTATTTGGGCTGGTGAATGTAAGGGAACACTATCATTTCCTGGTGAAAGGCACCTTGAAATGATATTGTTAGTGAGATATTTCCATACTCCACCATGCCGGCACTGCATTCGTTCAAACTCACACTCATCTTGAGCATGGAGATAACTAAATTCATTCATAATGACCTTTTCTAGCAGCAACAAACTTGGCAGGTATGTGATATTGAATCTTTCAAATGCATATCGATTCATCCAGTCACGGAGTATTCCAAATGGGCAGTGGTGTAGCACCTTATCAGGTATAATGATTACATTACTGTTTGCTTCGAGCTTCGACAAAATATCCTCGACTGGGGAAAATAGGAGATTGTACAGTTTTCTTGAGGCTGACTGTTTTGCCTTTTCATCAAATGCCACTTGGATCATGGAGTCTGGTATTCTGCTCGATGGCTGGAGTTCTGCCTGGTGTGTACTACTTAGACTTTGGTACTTTTGCCGCACCATCTCCACTTCCTGTTGTCGTAGAGGTAATGCTCGATTTTCGCATTCTGTTTGCATTTTCTTCCAGTCACAGTCCTTCCGAAACTCTTCAAGGAGGCTCTGAATCTATGCAGGAATATGAGAATAATAAAAATCACATAATTACTATATCTTAAATTTTTTTTAAAATATTTGAAGCTTAATTTTCATGGATACTGAATAACACTGAACAATACCATTTCCAATGAAAATGCATCATGATTATCTTAAATACTATGTACCTTTTCATTAATTACTGTTTGCAATACACAAATAATAGTAGGTAAAATTATATTAATTATAGTTTTCTGATGATTCTTAAGTACTGATCTTTTCAGAATATTCATAAAAATGCAAAGCATTCTTACAAATTTTTAAAAATATTTTTATGAATTAATGTTTAACTAAAAATTAGAAAAATGAAAAAATAATGCTACATAAAAAATATTTAAATTTATAAAAAAATGCCTCACTATATTGTTTTGCCAATTAAATATTTTCCTACATTATAACCTGCAAATACGCTAGAAATATCCCTGCAATAACTCACACCTCTCCATCGATATGTTGTACATAGATAATCCATGTACCTTCATCTAACACTGGTCAGGTGTGGATTTCTTTTTATATATAAAAAATTCCAAAAGAATTGGCCCTTATTTGGTTAATGTGAAGAAAACTGTGATCAAAACTGGCAAATGAGTTTCATTTGTTTTATCATCAAAAGCAGCAGTTTATGAAATTTCAATCAACATCATGAAATTCACTATTTTTAATAAGAAGTCATATAGTTTGTAAAATTTTCTTTACAACAAAGTCTCACTGCATAGTAAATAAAAATATTATGTGATAGTTTGATCCATGAAAATGTCAATAATGCATATTGGTGACAGCACCTTAAAGCATAAAAGATTTAAACAAGCTTTGTAATGTGACACTTGTGTTAATTTTATCTTTTAAATCAGTTTTAATGTTATCATCATAAATGCAATGTATTCAAATGTGAAAAGTGCCAATCTATGGTCACAACTATGTGAACTTTTCTGATAAATTAATTATGTGAAGACAATGTTTAGATCTCTGATTTATGGAATAGTTTGTTATAATGTTAGTTACAATCAACTAGAACCAGACCTGATATGTCTTATCACATTAATAAATCTTTTGTATGAAATCAATTAACTGGAGTGGAATAAAAACAAACGATGAAAGGCATGCAAATCCTATTGGCATAAGAGCTAACAGTGCACACTGTTATAAATATTATAATGTACATGATATAATTAAAATACCTAACATTAATCAGTGGCTTATCCTACTAATTTGCAAATGTTATGAATAAAAGCAAGTAAAAGGAACACTCATTACATAAAAAGCATTGTTTCAATGATACATTTCAATATGGAGAAATGAGTTCCAAGATTTGTAGTGAACTTGAAATTTCAAAATTGGCACTCAGAAGACTTCCTAAGGATGAACAAAAATATTACTATTACCCACAGTCAAATCATGATATAAATATTTTACTAAGAAAAAATCAAAAAAAGTTAGTATCACTGTTGATAGTTGTTGTTATGAATTAACTATACCTGGTTTTTGAAAAAAGACTATTATTTTTGTTGTAAATGATCAAAAACAATGAAATGTATTCCCATTCAAAAATGCAAAAAGCTGAGATAATACCAATGTTTTTACTGGTATACATGTGATGTGTGTTGAAATTGCTTAGAGTAACATTTTAACAATCTTTCAAATCTTAGTTATCTTTAAAGTAAAGGTATTTATAGGCAAAAGCAAACTACTTCATTAGAAAAAGCATTTTATTGACCATTATTCCAAATAAATATCATAAAACAATTAAATAGCTCTTCCTCCCACGTCGCTTTCTTACTGTCTATGTCCAGATGGGATGACCACCCCTTATTAAATTTTTGGAGGTCCCTTGGTAACTCCCCCTACCCTTGCTTTTACCGAAATCTGTGCTTTTGGACTCCATTATGCACAAGTGATCAAGGAAGAGGTCAAAAGTTTGAAAGTACAAACCAGTATGTTTCTTGGAAATAGGGCAGCTGCATATAAATAGAACATAACACTGTTAGGAAAGTGAATGCTAGTCATTGCATTGCAACCTACAGATTAATATTTTGCTTTAGTAATTTTACTGTAATTCTTCTTGTGTTGTTTGATTTCTAATAAACATGCAAAATCTTTGTGTAATTTCAAGTTCTTGTCTGTAAAATTATCTTTGTACTTATTTCCTATGGAATTCATAAAACCTTCAGAAAATTTTTAAAAGGAAACCTCAAAGGAAAAATGTATGTTAAACATAAATATTTTCATGACTATAAACCTTGAAAATTTTGAAACTTGTACATACTGTGAGCAAATAATTTTTCCATACCTCTTGTATGAGATCTGAGTCTCCCAGTGCTTTTTTGGCATAGAAACGAACCAACCCAATGGTGGGCTGAAGTACCCATAGAAGAAGTGCCGATTTAAAAAGTGAGAAATACAGCACTGTTGCATTCTGCTGACTGACAACACGATTAATTTTATCCATTGTCCACATGTCCCAAAGAGGTCCTGTAGGGTGGGATGTCCTCATAATTGCTGCCTGATAGTTGTGCATCTGTGTCAGATGACGTTTTCGATAAGCTTCAGCATACATCAGACAATCCTCCTTGTTTCCAAGCTTGGTCAGAACATTTTGGATTCCATCATAACATTCTCGAAGTTGTAGATGGTACTCCTCTGGGCAATGGCTTCCCTCATCAGTATGTTCACGGATTTTTGACTCAAAGAATGGAATCAATTTCACAAAATATTTGTGTGCCTGTTCAATCTCCAACATCTGGGTTGAGTCTTGTTGAATGCAGGCAATGTTGAATTCACTCAAAGTTTTAATGTCTGGGAAATCAAAATCATCAGCCATATCACTGGATTGTTCAAAGAAATACAAACTGTACTGATTTTTATTCATAGATCGGTAAGCTTTCCCAAGCTTGCAAAATCCAACTGCTTTTACCCTGTAATCACTTCGTGCACATGAATTCAACATTTCCTCATAATAGCTAACAGCTTTTTCAAAGTTATTCTGTAACATATAGGTGTCTGCAAGCATTTCATTGGCAATTGTCAGCATTCTTTTGTCATCAAATCGAGTGACTATAGCAATGTTCTGTTCATGGTAAATAATGGACAGCTTCCAATTTTTTAATGCAGCATAAACACTCCCAAGACACCCATATGCTTGAGCCATTCCTTTTTTATCACCACTTCTTTTCGATTCTTGCAAATATTTACTGTAGTTTTCAAGTGCCTCTTTGTAATTTCCTAGAATCTCATTCAGCATCCCCGTATTGTGATATGACTCAGCTTTCAATTTACCCTGAAAGTTATACTTTTCTACTAATTCTACATACAATTTGGCATGCCTAATTGCTGAATGCATATCTGCAATCGACTTGTATGCTATACTAAGGTTCAAATGAATGCCACACTGGAGTTCCTTGGTCCAAAAATCAGGAAGGTTGTCAGTGCTTCCTTCTTCTGGAATAAACTCGGCTTCTAAATACAACAGTCGCTCATAGTAAATAATTGCTTGATGAATGTCTTTGTTTTCAAGGTGAAGAGTAGCAATACTGACAAGTGCTTTGGTCTGATAGATCTGATCATGAGTGGCAATAGCCATTGATAGACACTCCTCATAAAGTCCAATTGCCTCATCATTGTTACCCTGAGCAGAGTAGGCATTGGCAAGAGTTAAATAAATTCTCATCGTAATCCCTTTTTGGTTGGTTTGAAATCTCTGTGCTACTTCCAGAATTTTGATGCACAGTTTATACTTTTTAGCTTGGAATAAGCACACTCCAACCTCACTCATTTTCTTGTAAGCATCCATATCTGCAACAGAAATGCATTATAAGATTCAATTCAACAGCATTTAAATGATTTGATTAAATTCAGTTTAAACTTTAATACAGTTAATTTACAGTGTAATCCAGGATCAACAATCACTGCACATAAGGAATAAAAATGTACTGTAAAGAAAGGTTACTGTTTAATACAGGTTCATTTCTTCTACAATTTACCTTTCGACATTGGGCATATTATATTATGAGTCTGCAAACAACATAGATGCAAATGTGATGCTGAACAAAAAATCTGGGTCTATACAGTTTGTTAAGTGTAATCAGTGGAAGGATTTGTAGACAGAAGTCATTCTCTCTCAGTGATTGATGTTAGCAACTGATGCTGAAGAAACTGGATAGTGATCAATGTATGACCTCTCCAATGACCATCCAAGATTGATCAATGTAATTGCAATATTTTCTTGTTTTGATTTGATTGGTTAGTGGGTTTTTTACTAATATTTTTTAGTAGTTCAGTGTGGAGACCAAATATTGCTATCATTAGATTACTGGAGAAGATCTCCAATATTTATAATTTATAACTGAATATATGCTGTTCAGTAACATTTCCATTCTCAGAGCATATTCTAAAGAATGCTTAGAAAGGAGATCATCTCATGCAAGTAAGTTCTGTATATTCTGTTTGACTAGTGCAAATTGTAATTGTAATGGGTTACACCATGTGAACTATACACCCTCTGGTAGTTTTTCATGATAGTTTGGTACATCCTAAAAGCTGGATCAGAATTGACATCTGGTTCCAGAATTTCATAGCATTCACAGTACACACATAAATTGAACTCTGTGGTTAAGGTTAGAGTGCGTGCTAAATTTAAACTCTTGTCTCATATAATTTTAACTTCCTTAGTACATAGATCAGAAAATCATAAATATTCCACATTTTAGGGCTGAATGATTGTATTACTCACAAAAGAAATCTCTTTATGAACTAAAAATCATTTACAAATAGTGTTATATCCATAATCTACTGTTTTCTTTAATAATTTTCCACAGTTTCCATTTCATAATGAATTTTCAAATTGCATGTATGAAATATTTGACAGCTGTTCCAGTAAAATATACCTGGTACCCAGGAAAGGCAATTTTAATGTGGGTTACTCACCAATAGAGCAATTAAAATTTCTTACCATTTTAATATGAACTATCTGATATCAAAGTACCCTGGCATATATTTTTTAAAAACTGCCTCCCCCAGGTACAATGCATGTTTAAACAGAACAGCCCTTATTTAATTCTTAATTGTGTTTTTGTGGAATCAAAGTTATTTTTCAGAAAAGTGACTTCTTAAGATCCTCAATATGACCTCAAAAATAAGTTACATAGATGGTCAGCAATGCCTTGAAATAGTGGAAATGTTCACATTTACTGACAAAAGGAGAATATTGGAAAATGTTCAACTATAAATTGATCATTTTTTAATGTAAAAAACCCAATCTGAAAATGTTTTCAATTTAGCAATTTATTTGTTCTCCAGCAAAAGAGCAATGGCCTATCACTACAAGAGGAAATGATAACTAAATTTGAAGTACATCAGATTCATAATCCAACGATTGCAGGCTCGATATCTGCATAGAACAGTCCAGTTCAGTCATCTTGGTGAGTCCTTAGGAAAGGGAATTTAGTTGCTATTTCCTTGGCATGATATAATCAAAGACAGTGCTAAAAGTGCCATTACAAACCAACAAATCACTGCATTAACAAGAACTGTCAACTGTACAACTCAATACACATGTGCACAAATCAATTTCCACATCCTTTTGTTGTTGTTGTTGTTGGGCTTAATGCCATTTATCAGCACACAATAGGCTATTCATGGCGGCCAGTATTAATGGTGGAGGAAGAAACCGTGAAATCACCGGAAAGAACCACGACCCACGAGAAGCTACTGGCAAGCTTTCTCACATATCTACATTAGCCGAATCCTAGACTCGAACACACACAGACAGAGGTGAGATGGCAGTGATCCGTAACGGACCATCCTTTTGTAGTTAAATTCTAGATAAAACTTCAAGATATACATTATGAATTCACATAACACCTTACCACACAACCAATCAATGGAAAATTAACTTGTACTTCAACCAGTAAAATCTGGCCTTTTAAAATCATATCAGAGGTCAACATATGAATTTAATCTGCAAAATGAAACCCATCAATGACCAGATTATTTGCTAATTAACCACCAATGAGCAGATTTGCTAATTACACTTAATCAAGATATAATTTATGGACAAAGATGGCGCTCAGAGAGGAAAACCCTACCATCTCCAGCCAGTGATATGAAAGCTGATTTAGCAGATGAGAATAAAATAGCATTGCATCAGATTGACAGTTTTATTTAGTGGGTCTATCAGTCCAAAAAGGTGCTGTTTACAACATAAACAATACAAAATTATAAGCCTTCATAAATCTGAGGAGCGATTTGTGTCAGATATCTAAACTTGAAAATTATATTATATCAAGACACCAATGTGACTGATTAGATATAGGAGACCATAATGTATACCATAATAAATGACATATTGTTGCATGTGATATTGGTATAATCAAAGTTTACTGTATTCTGCTACATGCCAGATAAAGCAGATCCAGGTTTTTCATATTAAGCTGCTTGAACAACTAAGTTTAACATTAGTCCATGCTTTTCATCATGTAATATTGACTTGTATGGAAATGAAACTTGCCTTTTATTGTCTGCATATAGTCCTCAGAAATGTTACAAAATTTGGCTGAGACTTCAGCAATGAAATCTGTCAATTCATCACCATTATCTGGGTTAAGATCAAGAGCTGTGAGGAATGCAGTCAAGGCTTCTTTGTACTGTTGCAGTTTCATTAGCACCAAACCACGCAGCCTGTGTATCTGAAAATAGATATATAAAAATTGGGCTAACAATATCTATATATTTTCTATATCTGGCATGGTTTAATATATAAAGATATACACACACATATTTAATATGCTCTCAAGATTGTGTGATCTCAAAAATTCAATGCAGTGTATGCTCAGATGCAGAAGGTTGCAGGTTCAAACCTTGGCTGAGTTATACCATAAAGACATAAATATGGTGCAAGCAGGTGCCTCGTTAGGTGTTAGAACTGGTCAGCATCGGGATAATATACATTGGTGACACATGATGGACATGATGCTACATGTCTGGGGCGCGATACCCCAGTGCTAGATATCACTATAAACTTCCACAATGCAGACATCATATCGTAAGACTGAAAATTTTAAAAACTATGTTAAAATTTAAAAACATACAAACACACACACACAAAATTTATTTCAATATATTCTTTTGAGAAAAATGCCACTATTTGGCACTGTAGATATTAAGCTCTTAAAGTGCAGTATATTTCTTGATTCAGTTTGGCTTCAATTGTATAGTTTCCACTTTTACAATGAGGAATGGTCATAGATTCCAATATTTTTTTTTTAATTATTTGTCACTTAACATATTTCAGATCTAGTCCTTAGCTGTATAACCAAATGTTATGCTTAAAGATAAGCAGTTTGATTAAAACAAAAAGCAATTTTCCAAATTTATAAAAACAGCCAGTGTGTACAGTTTATAAGAATTTACGCAATCAAAAATCACATGTATTTTTTCGGTTATTATTGTTTACTCTTCAAATCCATGTCTTACAGGCCTGAGTGCACATAATTGATAACTGGATATATTTCTTAATGACTGGCTTTACCTCTGGACTATTTGGATCCACAGCCAGTAGGATTATGACATCTTTCTCTGCAGTAATGTAATCTCCAAGCTTCAGCTGGGCAGTCGCACGAGCCAAGAGTACTTCCTTGTTTTTATCATCAATCTCCAATGCCTCGTTGTAGCAATTGATGGCGTCGATATAATTCCCAAGTTTCAATGCCTTGTCCCCTTGCTCTCGTAAAGATTTCATCTGTGTCAATGAAAAAACCTCAGAATCAGTGTTTCTGCATTACATAGTATCATACATGGGAAAATTTGATGCCAAAACATCAATTTTTGAAAGCCATTACCATCAATTTTCCTTTTTGTCTCATTTATACTCATGAAAGTGCAAGATACTAACACACTGATATTTTGTTGAAGCCCATAAGTCCCTAGAGCTCTTGTTTTAATTATATGGCCAGAAAATCAATTCTCAGATACTGAATATTTAGTAATTTTAAATACAAGTAGCTGACACAAGTGGACTAAAATTACTGAATAAATAACATTTTATTTTGTTTGTGATATGGTGCAAAGATGTATAAACAATTCAACATTCACATTAAGATTTCATCCAAGAAAGCAAGATCCAGAATGACATGAGTGAATATCAGATCAATGAAGATAAACAGTGTACATTAAATGGTAGATGAATGCAATACAATTGTTATTGTTTATTTTTCAGGGTGACAACTGAGGCAAAATTATTATATCTTCAAAGGCATACATATTCATGGTTTTGCTAAAAATAACATAAAATCCTGGATACCCCAATAGCAAATAAAAGCTAAGGTATCAGATCACTCCCTGAGCACCAAATAACTTACTTGTGTTACCATGCCACAAAAAAAACAACCAAAATCTGGATCAATGATACAATTAGATATGTTAATTCCTTGTTTGTTGAAGCTAACCCCAAATAATGCCAAATGCCAAAATACAAATTATTAATACATGCACGAGACTTGACTGTAGTTATTATGAAAGCAAAAAGTTGAATTCATTTCCAAAGTCCTGATGTTTCTTAATGAAATGAACAATGGCTATTTACATTTTTTTCATCCAATTAAAGATTATCAACAATAACTGTTACCACATCATCACTACTTTCACTATTAACATTATCATCATTATTTCCTTGTTGCCACTTCTACAAGTATTATTATTATTATTATTATTATTATTATTATTATTATTATTATTATTATTATTATTATTATTATTAAAGATATTATTATTCTACCTCTTTGAATTCTTCTGCCTCACTGATGGGCTCACTGCCCTCAGCCAGACTGGGCAGACTGAAGCTGTGAGGTAAGGAGATATTGTATAATCCTGTCCTCTCCATCTCTGCTTATTCCTTTACCTGGTTAAAACCACCATACCTTAAAATAAATAACATATATCTGAAACAAATATACAAGTACATGTACACTGAAACCTACAATCCTGCAAACAAAGTAGCATATTGAATTCCAATACAGTGGTTTTTGATTTTACCACTCTCATCCTTAAGACTCAATATTAAGGAACTTCTTCACAGAATTCCAAGTATATATAGATATAGATGACCTGCCACCAGGAGCGTTTCCTCCACAGTTAGATTATTTGCTGACGATTGTCAACCAAAGCAGCTAAACTACTGAGAGTCCAAATGTGGGCAGAAAGATTTTGTCACAGTGGCTGTCGACAAACCAGTAGCATTGCAACTATTCTGAATGAGAAGCTTAAGGTCAACAGAACATGGTCAACATGATGTACCTGATCATTTACCAACTGGTTGAAATACAACAAGAAGGTACTTGATCCCAGTAGAGGCATCAACCAGAGGCCATGCCACATATATTAGATACCATACTGTTCCATGGACACATATAAGAATTCCTTTTTCTACACAGGCATCTGTCTTTGGACTGCTTGCCAGCAACAGTATTTATAGTGCCTTCCACTGATACCTTCAAGGTCCACATTGGCACTGATGGTCCCATGTCTTAGCATGTATACCATGCATTATTTTATCCTGTCTTTACTTGTACATGGAGCCTTTCTTCACACATGCACATATTTCACCACAGTGTGACTATGCCGGCATATAGGCCAAGCACATAATTGGAACATGAAGATGGCAGGCATAAACTATGAAAAAGATGCATGTAAAATTAGAAATGATATTTGAAAGTATTTTAAAAAAACATGCAATGCATCTAAATATCTTAATCCTCAATGTTGTTGTTTTTAGATTCATGATTACATACTGATTACCACTGATGATTCATTACCATGATAGACACGTTAGTTATAATGCTTCTTTCAGGCAATATGTTGCATTTAATTATGTGGAGATACAAGCTTACTGTAATGACAATGAAATCTGTAAATTCTCTAATTGATGCAAGTTAAGCATTAAGCTTACCCCTGTAAATATGATCATAAATATAAATAAAACAACTTTATAGTCAATGAATTTTTTTAATTTTTATGCCCCAATGTCTCTAGCAACTTTCATAATTTTCACCGTTCAGTAATGTAATGCCTATTGAAATCATTCTGGGCGAACATAAAAAGCATAAGCTGTCATTTTACATAATTATTGAGATAAATAAGGCTATATAGGTCATTTAAATAGGTGACAGGACTGAGTTTGATCCCTTTACTTTGAAAGCAAAAGCAATATTTATTGCTAATAATAAACCAAAAATTATTTCAAATATTTTTGAAGATAAAGGTAAGACCAGAGTAATAAAGTGGTTCACTTCCTGGGAACAGATGTATGTAACAGCTGCACATAACACACTCAAACCTACCCCAAAAGGAATCCTTAAAATATCCGTGGAAGAAATGTTTTACTTCTATGCTCAAAACAGAGTTTTTACATATCTGCATGGAATATAATGTAAAATAGAGCAAAAGAAAGAATGACTGATGTCTATCATGATCGATCTATGATTGTTAACTTGTTTTGTTTCCTATATCAACTTACTGAGCTTAAGCTTAAGCAAATTGTGTAGCGTGCGCGCCCACACGCATGTGAATTCAACAGATACATACTGCATCTAAAGCGTGTCATTTCATCGTGTTTACTCTGGCTAAGATATTGTGAGACGAATATTTCTGCTACATGATATTATAGTCTGAGAAACGACTAAATTTCTTAAAACAGTAGAGGCATGTATCACGCATAACTTGCTAACCCTTTGCCCTATCGATTCTGGTAACTAGAGAAACATTTACTATTGTACTAACAACACGGACAGTAGTTTACATGTGTGGACGTTCCAATTGACATATGGAACGTCAAATGAACAACACTTACTTCGTGGAACTCAGGATCGAGCTTTGCCTACATTAAAAACAGAAAACAAAGAATCAGCTTTATTTACTAACAACATTTTGTTTAAATGCTGATATACTTACTTCTAAATAAAAAAGTGGAATACTTTGCAAACACCATTTCCCCGTCATTAAATATATTTAATTTGACTTTGTTAGTACAATTCTGTGATTATTATTTGCGGGAAATAGCTTTCTTTAGTTTGATTGGCTAATAATCTATCCAGTTTTGAAGTTTTGGTTTAAACGGGAACCCTACAAATTTGCCCATAAGGCGAGTTATATATCGTGCATGACACATGTGATACACAGTCTCCAAATCTTTACAAAGACATCAGCAAGGTTTGGTTACAAATTAAGCTTTCAATGCAGCAATATTTCTTTTGGTAGTAAGCTTAAATGATCAGGCAGGGCCAGTTTTTATGTACAAATTTAATGCTGCAATCAGAGACCTAGTAAAAAAAAAAAATCATAAAAAAAATCAAATACATTTGTGAGGTCAAGAAGGTCCATATTTTGAGATACCTATATTAAAAAAAGCATAAAAATATCCACTTGACCTGAGAAGTCAGTGGCAGTTCATAGCAGAAGTTTATGCACCCAACCCCAACATTATCCCGACATTAATTGGCATTATTTGGCATTCTTTTGTGCTCCAGATATTAGGGTTCAGCCACATAAAATAACTGATAAGAAAATGCTAAGAAAAAGAGAGAATTTGGCGGTTCCACTTCAAAAACATAGACAGAATAGGGTTGGCGAGGTAACCAAGGTCGAGATAAGTGGGTTCCACTATGTTCAAGTAGGTCATGAGAAGGACATGTTTCTTGAACAAAACAAAACATTGCTTATAGTTCCAATAGGGGTAATATATTTTTTATTCATTTCATTAAAGAATAATATTTCAACTTAACAAATTTCAGCTTTTCCTGCTTTCATCGCTTTACAGCCAACTGAAATGTAGGCCAACTTAACTTGAAAACAGGTCCATTTCTTTTGTCAGAATTTGATTTTATTAGAGAAAAGACAGGGTAATTAATGTAAAACATTATTTACTTAGTGGAAAAGCATTGTTATTGGTTGAAAGTTCTGTGTGATATTCCAGAAAATTTGACTTTCGTTATGCTGTTAGTTGATTTTAAAAAACACTACACAGCACAAGTCAGGCCATAAGACCCATCACCCACCCAGAAGAAAAATATTGGGGTTGTGGAGCTTACATTGTAGAATTAGTCCTACATCTAAGAACTCTAAGCTTATATTTATATATAGCACTAAAACAAATAGCATGTGATACTTCTTACATTGTAGGACTAACAGGGGCTAATATCATTGCTTACAAAGTTACCTGTCATACATGTACTATAGTACAAGTCACATTGGTCATGCATGCGCATTTACTTATTTTACATTAAATATAAGATTTTTAAAAATCTGGCACTGTTTTTCTTTGAAGTCTATTTAATCCTGTTTTTTTTTTTTTTAATGACCTGCACTTGAACTGTCATCAATAAACTTAGATGAAAATAATCGATCTCTGCTGTCTTTTACAACTGCAGCCATGTACTGGACTTGGTTCAGAACAACAGACGCGTTGAGTGGAATAATCACAATTGAGGGTAGTATGAATTTGTTTATCAATATAGGTAACTTTCACAGCATGTGACATTCAGTTTGGATTCTACTGGATCACAGCTTCAGGTTCATTCGTCCAAAAATATCTACATACGTTAATATTAATTTTGCTATAAATAATGATTTTCAAAAGGAATATGGATGTACACGAATCCAAATGAAGTGAATACTTGCCACTTAAAAGTTATGTAGAATCAAGTTTTAAAAAGTGACACTCATTACTGAAATAAACGATGTTGAATGCCTACATAACCTATGTGACTTGTACTGTATATAATTACTACTTATTATATAGTACATGTATGAAATGTAAATTGTAAGCAATGATACAAACCTTTGTGGTTGTACAATAAAACAATATGGGTTATTTAAATACAAAAAAAACCCTGAAATACACATGTATTTACATGTTCTCTGTGTATATATTGGTATACACACAGTAGTTGATTTCCTTTTTGGACAGAACAGGGAGAAATGGGAGCAAAGAGGACACACTTTATTATTTATATGTGTGAGTGTGTGTGTGTTTTGTTATCATTCTCTTATTTGAATTATGCACTCTTTTTCCAAACTATATTCATATGCAGTGTATTTTGGCAATATGAGTTAAAGAGAAACAGCTATACATTGTAATAAATTCTTATTGAGTAACTAGATTACAGTATTGGAATTGCATATTAGTGCAAATTCTTATTAAGTAACTAGATTACAGTATTGGAATTGCATATTAGTGCAAATTCTTATTGAGTAACTAGATTACAGTATTGGAATTGCATATTAGTGCAAATTCTTATTGAGTAACTAGATTACAGTATTGGAATTGCATATTAGTGCAAATTCTTATTGAGTAACTAGATTACAGTATTGGAATTGCATATTAGTGCAAATTCTTATTAAGTAACTAGATTACAGTATTGGAATTGCATATTAGTGCAAATTCTTATTGAGTAACTAGATTACAGTATTGGAATTGCATATTAGTGCAAATTCTTATTGAGTAACTAGATTACAGTATTGGAATTGCATATTAGTGCAAATTCTTATTGAGTAACTAGATTACAGTATTGGAATTGCATATTAGTGCAAATTCTTATTGAGTAACTAGATTACAGTATTGGAATTGCATATTAGTGCAAATTCTTATTGAGTAACTAGATTACAGTATTGGAATTGCATATTAGTGCAAATTCTTATTGAGTAACTAGATTACAGTATTGGAATTGCATATTAGTGCAAATTCTTATTGAGTAACTAGATTACAGTATTGGAATTGCATATTAGTGCAAATTCTTATTGAGTAACTAGATTACAGTATTGGAATTGCATATTAGTGCAAATTCTTATTGAGTAACTAGATTACAGTATTGGAATTGCATATTAGTGCAAATTCTTATTGAGTAACTAGATTACAGTATTGGAATTGCATATTAGTGCAAATTCTTATTGAGTAACTAGATTACAGTATTGGAATTGCATATTAGTGCAAATTCTTATTGAGTAACTAGATTACAGTATTGGAATTGCATATTAGTGCAAATTCTTATTGAGTAACTAGATTACAGTATTGGAATTGCATATTAGTGCAAATTCTTATTGAGTAACTAGATTACAGTATTGGAATTGCATATTAGTGCAAATTCTTATTGAGTAACTAGATTACAGTATTGGAATTGCATATTAGTGCAAATTCTTATTGAGTAACTAGATTACAGTATTGGAATTGCATATTAGTGCAAATTCTTATTGAGTAACTAGATTACAGTATTGGAATTGCATATTAGTGCAAATTCTTATTGAGTAACTAGATTACAGTATTGGAATTGCATATTAGTGCAAATTCTTATTGAGTAACTAGATTACAGTATTGGAATTGCATATTAGTGCAAATTCTTATTGAGTAACTAGATTACAGTATTGGAATTGCATATTAGTGCAAATTCTTATTGAGTAACTAGATTACAGTATTGGAATTGCATATTAGTGCAAATTCTTATTGAGTAACTAGATTACAGTATTGGAATTGCATATTAGTGCAAATTCTTATTGAGTAACTAGATTACAGTATTGGAATTGCATATTAGTGCAAATTCTTATTGAGTAACTAGATTACAGTATTGGAATTGCATATTAGTGCAAATTCTTATTGAGTAACTAGATTACAGTATTGGAATTGCATATTAGTGCAAATTCTTATTGAGTAACTAGATTACAGTATTGGAATTGCATATTAGTGCAAATTCTTATTGAGTAACTAGATTACAGTATTGGAATTGCATATTAGTGCAAATTCTTATTGAGTAACTAGATTACAGTATTGGAATTGCATATTAGTGCAAATTCTTATTGAGTAACTAGATTACAGTATTGGAATTGCATATTAGTGCAAATTCTTATTGAGTAACTAGATTACAGTATTGGAATTGCATATTAGTGCAAATTCTTATTGAGTAACTAGATTACAGTATTGGAATTGCATATTAGTGCAAATTCTTATTGAGTAACTAGATTACAGTATTGGAATTGCATATTAGTGCAAATTCTTATTGAGTAACTAGATTACAGTATTGGAATTGCATATTAGTGCAAATTCTTATTGAGTAACTAGATTACAGTATTGGAATTGCATATTAGTGCAAATTCTTATTGAGTAACTAGATTACAGTATTGGAATTGCATATTAGTGCAAATTCTTATTGAGTAACTAGATTACAGTATTGGAATTGCATATTAGTGCAAATTCTTATTGAGTAACTAGATTACAGTATTGGAATTGCATATTAGTGCAAATTCTTATTGAGTAACTAGATTACAGTATTGGAATTGCATATTAGTGCAAATTCTTATTGAGTAACTAGATTACAGTATTGGAATTGCATATTAGTGCAAATTCTTATTGAGTAACTAGATTACAGTATTGGAATTGCATATTAGTGCAAATTCTTATTGAGTAACTAGATTACAGTATTGGAATTGCATATTAGTGCAAATTCTTATTGAGTAACTAGATTACAGTATTGGAATTGCATATTAGTGCAAATTCTTATTGAGTAACTAGATTACAGTATTGGAATTGCATATTAGTGCAAATTCTTATTGAGTAACTAGATTACAGTATTGGAATTGCATATTAGTGCAAATTCTTATTGAGTAACTAGATTACAGTATTGGAATTGCATATTAGTGCAAATTCTTATTGAGTAACTAGATTACAGTATTGGAATTGCATATTAGTGCAAATTCTTATTGAGTAACTAGATTACAGTATTGGAATTGCATATTAGTGCAAATTCTTATTGAGTAACTAGATTACAGTATTGGAATTGCATATTAGTGCAAATTCTTATTGAGTAACTAGATTACAGTATTGGAATTGCATATTAGTGCAAATTCTTATTGAGTAACTAGATTACAGTATTGGAATTGCATATTAGTGCAAATTCTTATTGAGTAACTAGATTACAGTATTGGAATTGCATATTAGTGCAAATTCTTATTGAGTAACTAGATTACAGTATTGGAATTGCATATTAGTGGAAATTCTTATTGAGTAACTAGATTACAGTATTGGAATTGCATATTAGTGCAAATTCTTATTGAGTAACTAGATTACAGTATTGGAATTGCATATTAGTGCAAATTCTTATTGAGTAACTAGATTACAGTATTGGAATTGCATATTAGTGCAAATTCTTATTGAGTAACTAGATTACAGTATTGGAATTGCATATTAGTGGAAATTCTTATTGAGTAACTAGATTACAGTATTGGAATTGCATATTAGTGCAAATTCTTATTGAGTAACTAGATTACAGTATTGGAATTGCATATTAGTGCAAATTCTTATTGAGTAACTAGATTACAGTATTGGAATTGCATATTAGTGCAAATTCTTATTGAGTAACTAGATTACAGTATTGGAATTGCATATTAGTGCAAATTCTTATTGAGTAACTAGATTACAGTATTGGAATTGCATATTAGTGCAAATTCTTATTGAGTAACTAGATTACAGTATTGGAATTGCATATTAGTGCAAATTCTTATTGAGTAACTAGATTACAGTATTGGAATTGCATATTAGTGCAAATTCTTATTGAGTAACTAGATTACAGTATTGGAATTGCATATTAGTGCAAATTCTTATTGAGTAACTAGATTACAGTATTGGAATTGCATATTAGTGCAAATTCTTATTGAGTAACTAGATTACAGTATTGGAATTGCATATTAGTGCAAATTCTTATTGAGTAACTAGATTACAGTATTGGAATTGCATATTAGTGCAAATTCTTATTGAGTAACTAGATTACAGTATTGGAATTGCATATTAGTGCAAATTCTTAACAAACTACTTCTAATCAAGAATTTTTCATTGTACTTTCCAAGAGTTCACTATAAAATGGCAGTTGAAAAGATATCTAAACTTTTTTAAAACAAACTCTGTACCATGTACATGAGAGCAAATTCCATGTTTTTAAGATCATTCTGTTTGTCATAATTTCTTTGTTGTCTATAAAACATTACTTAACTGTTGATAGACAACAAACTGAAGAATTAAAAGTCACCTGAATCAAAACAGCCAACATGCAAGTGCATCTAATTTTAGAAAGAGGGGTTTTCTTAATGCAACCACTTTATATGTAGCTTTGTTACAACATTCCATTAATAGGATTGCAAACAAGGTATTATAATTTGTCTACATACACTACTAGTAGTAAGGATAGGCATTGGTTAAATAGTATCTGCTTTGCTGTTTTTGTTTTGTGGGAGCTAAACAGGGAGAAGTGGAAGCTAAGCAGAGAGAAGAGGGACAGAAGCAAGAAATGCAGTATATCTATATATCCTGATTTCATTGTTCCTATAATTACTGTAACTATTCATCAACAACACACTGTAGCATTAAAGTTGAACTAGACCCTTTTTTTCAACCAAACTCATCCATGAATACGTATTGCATCATTTGAGTACATCTGTTTTCAGAAAGGGATTTTCCTAATGTAACTACTCACTTATTTTCTTCCTTACAAAACTCCATTAATAGGACTGCATATTTATGATTTTATTGTTTGCCTACATACTGGTAGTAAATATATGCATTGGTTAGATAGTATGTGATTCACTACTGGTACCATATATATTTTTTGTATTTCATGAAAATGAATTATGTCGCAAACAACCTTGACCTTAATAGCATTTTGTAAATTCCACAATGTAGTGTTGTCCTATGTTTCTGACCTACATTATTAAATATTTAGGCTAAATCGTCTATCACACAATATTTAAACTTTGTTTTCATTCAGTTGTATGTTATCCTGAATCTGTTTTCCCAGTTATTTACAAAAATACAGATAATCTAAAGGGATGTGGTTTGTCACAGCCGCAGCAATGTCTGCTATTACCAGTTCACGTAAGGTTTCAAACTGATTTTATAAAAAATAACACAAACATGGCTGTTAAAATCTTCATTTAAAAAAGAAATAAATTAGGAAATGCTCTTCACCTGTTATATTTTTTAAAAACAAATTACTGTAGTACTTACATATTGATGTTTAAATTTTGCATCAGAATTTGGTATATTTTCATCATACTGTTGGCCCAACTTAATGAAATTGAGCAGCGATATCTTGCTCCAGCAAGGATCATCTTAAAAGTTGTAAGCTACAGTCTGTCAAGGTCACCGGCTACCTATATTGTACAAACGTGTGATATTATTATAGTCATAAACAAAACTCATTTGTTGTGTATGCGCACCATAAAAATGTTTAATTAGACTTAAATATTCACTTTTGTAAATGAAAAAATTATTTGGCAATCTCCATAAGAATTGGTTCCACATGACGAACATTGATATGACATACATTTATCCATTCTATTCAAGTTAGCCATTCAAGTGTTTAATTTCCTTACATAAATGTCTGTGTGATATATCTTATGATCATCCTTGTGTACAGCAAAAATGATGGACTCTGTTGCATATAGATGTAACCAAAAGAGTGATGATGGGGAAAAATGTTCTTTTTCTGAAAGACCCTGTGTACCAGAAAAAAAGTGAATTCAAGCTTTGAGATAGAATAGGGTGAGGGGATGGTAAAGTTGTATCATTAATGGCGGATTATAGTCAATTTGGTCCAAGACAATTTGGCCCAACTCGAAAGACAATTTGTCTTAACTTAATAGTTTGAAAATTTTCTTTTTTTTAAAAACAATAAGTAGATATTATGTAAGATATGTTTTAGGAATATGTTTTAGGAGAAAAATCTAAACAAAATTGATATTCTTTAAAAGAAAATATTTATTCTTTACAAGATATATATATATATATATATATATATATATATATATATATATATATATATAGGAGAGAAAACATAAGCAGACATATTTTGCTCATTCTAATTAAATTATTTATATACATTTATTTTGTTAAAAATATGTGCATCTGTACAACGACATTCTCAATTTAAGTCTTACAGTCAAATTATCAATATTCATTAAGCAATAAAACTTAACAGATAATATTCTACTGAATACATATACATTTTTCTAAGGGTAGTGTATTTGAAATATTAAAACAAATATATATAATTTTAGGCTTCATGTTTTAACACTGCTGCATATATTACACACTCAGTTACTCAAGAGGGAGAGAGAGTAATATTAAGCATTTTGATAGTGTTGCTACAAAATGAAGCTCTTACCAGTTAGTTTTATGTCATTTTTTATTTTTCAAATTGTCTTAGTGTGCTTGTGCAAATTAAAAGCTTGTCATTACTAGTCAATATTTTCAATTATATTTGCTTCATTATTCCATATAAACAAGAAAGAAATTAAGTTTGTGTTATGACCCCCCCTGCAAGCTACATAAAAAACGATAAACATATTCTTATTTGAAAATAAAGAAACTAGCCTGGCATTGTTATCATTTATTCCTTCTTTTTTCATCATGCAAAATTCATTAAAGAAAAATATATACTCACAAACTCTTTATGTAATGGATGGTGGTTTGCTTTTGCATCCTTACTGTAGTGTGTATTGCTTATGTCAAAAAGCAAAATCACAAAAGAGACGAAAATATCACCCAATTGCTTGAAGGCACCCGTCATTCATGCATGACGTTACAAGGTGCAAACTGACCAAGATTGTATTGTATCTAGGTTAACTATACTATGGTATCTTGTATCTTGAAAATAAAAATCATTATTTTAAAATACATCCACTGTGAGTGCAAATGATAATCTTTTCACTAGCATGGGTTACAAAAGTGTTACTAAAACATGTTATTGTCGTGTATAATATTTGCTCTGCAAACATAAAATAGGATCACATCTGGAAAACAAATAGAAGCCAGGGTGATGGATCAGCACAATTTGGAGCAATAAACTCTTTCCTTAAACTTTCCAACAGGATATCAAATACAAAGTTTATTTTATTACAAACCAATCAACCCTTAAGACTGACTTTGGTATCTTTTAAGTGTGCCAATTTCTCTTATGAAGTTTGCCGACATAAGGAAGTCAAGTTTGGTTTCTTTGGATTCTTTTAATTGTGTTGATTTTCTTTTTTTTTATGAAGTTGGCTGATATAGAGAAGTCAGCATTGATTCCTTTTTATCTCTATTAATGGGAATTTTCAAAATAAATTGAAACAATTAAACAGTTTTCAAAGGGACACAATCTAGTGTGTCAGGCATGCATATTGATATAAGGCTGGACAGTAAATTAGTTTTTAGTAGTTTCATCTAAATGTTCCCTATCTATGGTTTATGTTTTACTTTTTGACATCAAGAAGCATTTACTTGTCTTGTGGGGATAAATGTACATCATTTCCGGGTGGCATCCTCTATAGATCAGAAATCGTAGCTAAGGGGTAGTAATTTCATTGTGTACATCTTTTTCGAGTAATTAAAATATTATTTCTTCTTTACACTTGATACTTTTTGTTCTTTTTGAGTGATTATAACCACTTTTAATCATGTAAACAGAAAAATGTTGGAGTGTGGCCGGTGACCTTTAAGGCTGAAAAATCAGAGGGCGAAGTCATTTTTACTTTCCATACAGAAAAAGGCGAAGTTTACATTTTTCAGGTGACTTAAATGCCCACTTCACCCTTTTTAGCATGAATCCTGCACATGGCATTTAAAATATTAAAGTTACTGATTCTATTCTTTAGAAACAAATTGCTTTTTACATAAGTTAAAGTTTCAAAACACAAGGTTTTATGATGAAAGAATAACTTGCAGAAATCAGGCAGTATTAGTTGCTTGCTTACTCGGGAAAGGGTTTGTGGTCAATCAGCCATCAAAACATTGGCCGCCATATATAGTCTATCGTGTGCTGAAAAATGGCGTTAGGCCCCAGAATAACAACAACAATTTATAATGCTTTAAAGGGATGATCGGATAACATCGAAGATTATTAATTCTGCATAAGGTGCTTAGGGGCAAAGAAGGGTGATGTCATCATTTACATTTTGATATGTTCCCTGGAATCAGCCTTGTAATTTGCCTTCATTTACAACTGTTCAGGAAGTTTATCATATTTGGCATAATATTTAATGCAGATGAGCAGAGAATAATGAAGGTTTCAAATTCAGAATGCAACCCTGGTTGTATTCTGGAGGGGATTATGGAAAGGAATAGGTTCAAAAGAAAAGATAAAAAGGTTCGATATTGGTGATGGTTTCGATTTATTTAAATTTAGTGTTTTTAATATTGGTCTGTAAAATTTATTTCATCTTATAAATTAAAGGTCTCAGAATAGGATTTATTTTGTTATAATATACATTGTCAGTATTTTGATGATGGGAGAACCTAATTTATGATGTTTTCAGATTTTTATGCATAAAATAGTTAAATTCAAGTGAAAGTAACTAACATATTTCTTCTGATGATTTTAGACTGCTGATCTTGAATGAAAATGTCTGATGAAGAGTCCATGGAGATCTCCTACAATGGAGGTGGATTTAGTCCAAGGAATGAATCTCCCATGGCAACAGAGACAGAGTGGGAGAAATTCTCAAGATCATCTGATTATGTCTCGTGTTCATTTTCTTTTACAAATGTACGAACAGATGATGCATGGACTGGAACTGAGCTAACACCATCAGCTGAAACATCAGAAACATTAAGTGTTTGTCAGTTCAGTAATTGTACTGCCAATGCTGGGGCATCCTCAACAGTCCCTACTGGAGCCTCAGCTGGAAAATGGAAAACTTTAAAATTTGGCAACTTGAGTTGTGAAGCAATTATAAAAGGAAACATCAGAAGTCTCACTGATGGTAAAACAACAAATAGAAGAAATAGTGTAGATCCAAACCAAAGTAAAGAACACAAAAAGTTAAAGAAGAGACATACAATTCATGGAACACAGTGTACAGACTTTTACAATCAGGATTTTTATGCAAACAGAAGAAAGTCCCAAAAGTTTGAGAAACATCAGCAGTGTATTGATGAGCCAAGCAGCAAAAGACAAAAAGTTGAAAAAGAAAATTCTTCCCCATACATGTTATACATTTTGACAATAATTTGTGCAAATATTATGGCAGTTTATTTTGTGCTCAATTTTCAGACAGACAATTCAAGGCCATGTTATATGCCTTCTGTGCAGATAGATCAGCTGAGAAGAAATTTGACAAATTATGTGTTTGGACAACATATTGCCACAAATCTTATTGTTTCCATGTTGAAGAATTATTCTGTAAAGTCAGGTGATGGTCAGGCTCACATTTCTTTGCCATCATCCCTTGTGTTATCTTTCCATGGTTGGACAGGAGTGGGGAAAAACTTTGTAAGCAAATTCATTGTACAGTCCTTTCCATACAGTTCCGTCTTTTGGTATCTTGTACCTCACCACTTTGCGCATGACTCACAGAGTAAAGAGCACAAAGAAAATGTCATCACCTGGTTGACTGGAAACATGACAAAATGTGGAGTAAACATCTTCATTTTTGATGAAATGGACAAAGCAACCATTGGTGTTCATGAAGGGATCCATTATGTCCTGTCTGAACTCAAAAGTGATGGAAAATCCGCCTACTATTCACAGTCATTCAATTTCTTTATTTTGCTAAGCAATTCAAAAGCTAATCAAATAAATCATTACTTTTTTTCACAGATGTTTCTTGGCAGGGATAGACTATCCATTCAGCTGGAGGAATTTCATGACGTGTTTCTGAAAAACTTTGAGATTGAATGGTACAGTGAGTATCTGAAGATTGGACTAATTGACAGATTTGTGCCCTTTTTACCTCTTGATGAGACTCATGTACGACATTGTGTTGAAAGAGAGCTCCAGCAGCATGGATTGCAAGCACAAAATAATAATTTTATTGACCACATTCTTAAAGAACTCTCTTTCTTTGAACCAGGAGGAAAAAATGTCAAATTTTCACTTACTGGGTGTAAAAGAGTCCCAGACAAAGTGCATTTGTATACATGAAGTCCATTTTATATCTGCAGGACTGCTTGGACATCTTGTTTTTTCTGTCATTAATTTATGTTCTGATGAAATTATGGTGTGTTTGAGATTAAAAACATATTCTTTAATTTAACTTCTAGTTGAATGTTCAAATTTTTCATAAATTTCATTGCTTTTATCTCGATACAGCATAGAAGCCAGATAATGGAAGGGTAAGAACATAAAACAATATTTACTCTTGCATCAAGACTAACAACATTTGAATCATGCTCAGTATTTGTTGAGATTTTGTTGTTTTACTTTGGCTCATGTCCTTAGTGTCCTGAATCTTGAGTGGATAGCTGTAATATTAATGTGAAATATTTTTAGTGCAATTTTTAATTAGTGATGTCAGATTATTTTTAATGCCACTGTCACCATATTTGATCTGGTTTTGGAATATTTTGAAATTTGATGTTTTTTCTGCAGCATTCTTTGTTTTGGGGGATATTTTTTGTTTGTTTTTCATGTGTAACTTGTGTCAACAATTTGTACCTTGGGTGTACAAAATGTATAACAAATAAATTAAACTTTATTTTCACTGTCATGCAGACTTTTTTATCTCAGTGCTTTCTGAATAAAAGGTTATGATTTTGTTAAGGTGAAATGATTCAAAGGCAAACCACTCTGATGGCCTAGTGGTTAGAGTGTTTGCTTTGGAGATTGTGGGTTCGATCCCGGGTTGAGTCATACCAAAGAGTTACAAAAATAGTACTGACAGCTGCTTCGCTTGATGCTCAGCATTAAGAGATTAGTGTTAGGACTAGTCGGCCTGGTGTCGGGATAATGTGACTGGGTGGGACATCATGCTACATGTATGCAGTATGATGTTCCAGCACTAGACATCACTATAAACTGCCACATTGCAGACATCATAGCGATATGAATGAAAAAATGTTAAAGCTACGTTAAGAGTCACAATCACATCACATTCACAGACATAATGATGCATCTATGATTTAGTTAGTGCAGTACATCAACACTAAAGGTACAGAATTGAAATTACTTACCTTAGAACAATTACTTTTAATCTTTAGTGGCCATGAATAGTAGGTTGTCTCATTAGTCTTTACCTTTATTAATTGTATCACAGGCTATGTATTGTGAATCAGATTGATTCACAGTAATGGTCTATTGTTTCACCATTATTGATGTTTTTTTTACCATAATAGGCTGTTTATTTGTGAATCATTGATACACATCATTGGTACCGGTATATTATTGTTTTACCCCTATTCATATATAGACGGTATTGTGAATTGTAATAATATCGGTATATGGCATAGCTATATTGTTTCAATCATATTAATATGTATTGTATTATTAATTTTGTATCATTTGTGGTGTATCACTTAGCTTTTTTTAACCTCGTCACATGACATTGATTCTTTAGATTTAGCATTTAGCATGCTAAATGATAGATTTAGCATTACTATCTAGCTTAGGGTAGTTATTTTGTTTAACTTTATCGGTGCTTAAATTGTAGCCTATGGACTCGTCTTCTTGTGACATGTGGTCTTTTAAAAAACCTTGCTTTAAAGCATTAGGTGAAATTTCTTTTGAGAACCTTACTATCAAAATGGTTTTCTTACCATAACATCTGAGAATTTAAATTTACAGATAAATGAGGGAATTAAGTAAGGTTGTATTTTCAGTAGTGTGCAGAGGTCAAACAATGGGATGAAAGGCAGAAGTCTCACTGTAAATTTGCAAGGAAAGGTGTAATAGGTACAGTATTTAAGTAATTGTACCAGTAAAAGAACAGCTAAGTAAAAAGATTTAATTACTACCCTCAAGAAGTGGGTTTTGTCAATGAATATTGAGAACTTGTACAAATCGGAGCCTTGGGGATATCAGCAGGGACCAGGAATAAGTAAAGGGCATTAGAAAAATTAAAAATCAATTACATGTATGTAAATGTGTCTGAATTGTTGGAGGGGGAAGGGGTAAATGATATGGAGAGAACTATAATAAATATGAATCAAAGTGAATGAAATACATACAGAAAGATAGAAATGCATTTTGACATTTATTTGTTATTTCAGTTTGGTGGACCAAATGCCTACAGAAATGGAAGGTACCATTATTATGGAATACAAAATGTTTTTAAATTGGTGTCATCACAGGGAAACAAACGTACAAATAAAAGTACTTAGGATCTTTAAAAAGTTCCCCATATTCTTTTCAATATCACAATACACAATACTAATTAAAACACAAAAGTCTATGCTGTGTAAATGGATATGAATAGTTAAGTTGTAAAGTTAAAAAACTGTCAACTTCAATCAAACATCACTTGTGTTATTTATTGTGACATTGAAAGTCTCCTAGTACCACAGGCACAAACTTGTAATCAGTAACCATATCAAGGGTAGAGTGCACCAGAGAAGCAAAGCAAAGAAACAAGTTCCCAGTTCCATAAAATCAATTCACAACAGATATTAACTAATAAGTCTACGGCCCCGAGTGGTCGAGTGGTCTAAAGTGCTGTCCGTTACGGATCACTGCCATCTCACCTCTGCGTGGGTTCGAGTCTAAGATTAGGCGCATATAGATATGTGAGAAAGCTTGCCAGTAGCTTCTCGTGGGTGGGTGGTTCTTTCCGGTGATTTCCCGGTTTCTTCATCCACCATTAATACTGGCCGCCATGTATATATCGTGTGCTGAAAAATGGCGTAAAGCCCCACAACAACAACAACAACAACAACAAATAATAAGTGTACAGATTAATATATTGTATTGAAGTATTTTATCACAGGGTAAAATTTCAAAACTAAGACTGAAAAATGCCAAAATCAGTGGGAAGGTGTGTCTGTTATAGCTTATAGAGTGTTGATGTGTCAACAATCTTTTGTTAAATCAGAGTAATATAATTCTAGGTTTATTCAGTATAAATTCCAGTGAATGTTTCTATTCAAGAACTTTGTCAGAGCACTTTTGTATTTCCAGAGAAAAAAATCACTTGTATTCAGTAATTTGAAGAAAAAGATTCCATCTCAACTGGACACAATACAATTTGAAAGTGCTTGATCTTGAAGCACGAATTACCAAGTCTTAACTTTCACAAGATTATATAGTTCTCTATTTGACCTTGGGTCACAATTAGTATTTTCTAAACAAAACCATTACCTAATGGAAAATAACCTTCTAGAATGATCCTGATGTTTACAAAACAATAACCTGGATTATATGTCTTTTTAGAAATTACAAAAATTTGACTCCAATAAACATATTTGCATCTTCTATTAATAATGATACTGATATTAAGCCCATACAGAGAGAATAATATAGCTATGTATAAGTTGTTTACACGAAATGAATTTAAAAGTAAATCGGGTCAAGCAGAAATGAACTCTGTTTTGGACAAGGTCAAGTCCAGAATATAATGTTAACATTACAACGGCATATAATGATATATTTAAGAGTAACAAACAAAAAATTAAATTGAATATACATTACAGATAGGTCATAAGCCAATAGGCAGTGGTGACAAAATTAAATTGTAAAATCTTTAAAAATATTAAGACTCGTAGAGGACATTATGTTTGAACTATTGGATGACTGGTGATTGTTTTTCTTAGAAGATTTAGAGATGTAATTACATTTGCACAAACATTTTTAATGCCTACCTACATAAATTTCATGAAAATAATTTGCACTGAACACAAGTGAGACAAAATGCATAACTCGAATCTGCGGAAAACTTTCTCGAAGTGAGGAACAACATTTTATTAGATGGACAGATGGTTAATCTCAATAAAAACGTTATAAATGCTCTACTTGGCAAGGTGGACTTTTAAAGACAATAACGACTCGTGTTGAATTGATTCCCAATAGATTGACTTTGTAGGTTTCAAACAAGACAATTAGATCAGCTAAACCAGTTTACAGTGGATTTATAGTGCCAGAGATATCTGTGTGGAAAAAGTACACATTTTAATGATACAAGCTCGAAATATGGTAATATAATCAAACTGTTCAAAGGTCAAAATTTTATTCGTTCAGGAATAATAAAGTTGAAAAGACAGATTGTAAAGGAATTTTTTTAATGTAAAAGAATTCAAAATTCGATGTTCGATTATATGGAACATTAACTGGAGATACAATTACTTGAATCGTACAAAAGAGACGTAAAACATCAAAATGAAAAAGGTAGCATTGTCTATGATGACTTGCATTCTTACATTGACAACGTGATTTGTTACGTGACATTTAAATATTTTGTAAGAATGTGGATCCTTCAGTCTCATTAAAAGATTTTTTTGCTTTGTTCATTATGCGAATTTCTTAAATTTCTCCTTTTAATTTTTCAAAACAACATACATTTCTTCAGTTGCCTTTGCTTGTTTGCCCTTGCTTAAAAATTAAATAAATAAAATTCGCTGAAATCTTTGAGTATATAGTCAATTGTGAAATAATATATATTTTAAAATAGTTATGAATAAAGCAAGTTTGGCTGGTTTGCTTGCTTTATTTTTTACATCAAGATTGCCAGACAGCAATCATAAAGAATTTGTACTATGGTACACAGCAATCCAGAACTCTAGTCACATGTCTAATTTATTTTAACGGTATATTTCTATCCCATTTTCATCTTTGAATAGAATCACTATCAAGTGTTACTGAGCAAAACAAAAATTAGATTATTATGATAACATTGGAGACAGATTTTGTATTCACTCTCTTTAGAGCGAAGAGTTAGTTACTCCGTAGATTACTTTTACTCCTTTAAACAGTAGCTCAGTGGATATCCTCGGTACTTCCCGTGCAGCTATACACTTTTTTAAAACTGATTATCCAATTACTAAATGCTAGTTTGTGTTCCTTTTTGGAATAATGCCCATGCACTAGGACATGGGTTTTCAAACTGTGGTCCGCGGAACCTTTGGGTCCGTCGCATGTTGCCAAGGGTCCGCAAGCAGGTCCCAAAAAAGAATAAAAATAGTATATTTGTAAAGTTTTCATTATTATCAACAATTATAAAAAGCAACTGAGTACTGAGCTGTCTGTTCTGTATTGACTCAATTCTATTCATTGGTTACTACTTACTGATGTCTTATCTTACACGGATTACATAAAATAATAATGTATATAGCCCAAATTTATTGGATAGGCCGATAGGGTTTTGCCATCTGACCAGGACATGATACGGGATCCACAGCTTCAAACAGTTTGAAACCCACAGCACTAGGAAATCATTTACAACTGCATGGGGGCTTTCAAATCGTCTGACCCTCGGCGAATCTTTGATTAGTTTGATAAAGGGATTCAGCCAAAACCTAGTCGAAGCTAAATCAAGATTTTATGGATAATATGGCAAAGATTGGATTCATTATTCAGTCTAGAAGACGGCGGATTTATTTGCTGTTTGGTTGCCATCTTTCACAAATATTCTGAGCTCCTCGTCAATGGCTCCTTTCATAGCAAACACTTTCTGCTTACCAGTCGCAGATAACAATTTTCCAAAGCATGGGTCACTTTTCATGTATTTGCGGCCACCTTAAAAAACGACTCAACCACCTCAGAATAATAAGGTATGACTAATATTTATATCCTTAAACTTTGTCAAAATCGTAGCGATATGACTGGAATTTTTTTTATATAGAGCTACGTTAAATATTAAAGTCATACACAAACTCACACGTTACTATCATTTAACTTTGTTACATTACATGCACGTATTTGCAGGTGTCCGACGTGTGAAAGGTCAGCTGCAATTCATTTTGAAGAATGTAATTTTGAGTCTCGATCGGTGTTAAATGTATTAAGTTCAAAGAAACAAATTATAGCTAAATTCCAGTCGTAGCTTTGGTACACGTGCAGTGGACAGCATCGTAATCGTCAGCAGCTCTCTATGATTCATAAAAGATAATTTTATCATAAACATTATTTAGTTCATTGTCTTGAGCATCTATCGATTCGTTTCTGCTGATTTTTTTATTTTGTTGAATGTTGGTTAATTTAGGAATACTGCCATTCAGTATGCTATCACGCCTACTCCCCAATTAAACCAGATACGGTGTCTATCAATATTAAACGTGTTAACACATGTATTAATGAGTTCTATTTACTTTTGTTGATAATTAAAGAAATGTTCTGTGGCTTATGTCAACTATTGTATAAATTGTCAATCCACTGAATAAACAGTATATGACACGTCACTGAGATCTTTTCCGTCTTGAGCGGTAGAAACTTTTCTCATCACTTTATCAAACTTTGTTCCCCGAAGAAAAGCAGGTTACATTGTCGCTATGTCTCCTCTACCCTCCGTCCCCGTCACACCTCCATTCTGCCCCATAACTTTAAAGCCGTTTGTGATTAATGAATGAAACTTAGTGTACTTAATACAGCATTACAAGAAGATGTGTTGCGTACCACGTTGAGTGCACTGTTTTCAAGGTCAAGGTTACGGCAAAGTTAATGTTTTCAACACACTTTACCGTCCACACCATAACTTAAAAAACCGTCTGAGATTTAAGGATTAGTGCCGGATTACCCAAGGGGCAAAGTTGGCACCGGCTCATGGGCCCCACCCCAAGCCTTTTTGGGGCACCGCGACAACGGATCAAATATTATTGCATTGATTTGATCTTGACGTATTATGAGAAAATTCGCGAGGGGGTGGGGTAGCCGACATTTCAACTGCCCAGGGGCCTCCACGGGATTTAATCCGGCACTGTTAAGGATAAGACTTGATATGCTTCTACACCATCACAGAAAGGTGCATATAGTCTACCACATTGGTGGTGCTATTTTCACGGTCAGTGATACGACTCTTTATTCCTGTCGGGGTTCATATGTGCTTTGGACACAATCCATGTTATGTCATAACTGCTTAGCCAGTATAGATCGTTTCAGGTTAAGATTAATAAACAATATCACGCATATACTGATGGGAGTTTAAATTCGGCTGTGTTGGAATGTGTACTCATTCTACGTTTATATTAACAATTTTTCCCGATTCCTTTCAAAATATTCCAGGATTAACCCGCTGTCCGCTCTGAAAATATAAATTGTCGGTTCCTAAGACACGGTGAAAAAATTAGTAATCAAGGTGCAAGGTACCATTTTGACCGCGAATGAACTTCCTCATTGATACCGGAGGTATATCCGCCTTTTCGTATATAAGTTCTAACTAAATTTTTGATATACTGTTTAGGCCTGATTTACACAATCAGAAATTGAGTCCGGTTTTAAAATTCAGACTTGAATCCAACAAAATCTCCCACCGCCTACCCCATACAATTAAATAGTCGTTGCTTAACGATAACATACTGTGCCTATATGTACAGCCCCCGCCCCACTCCGAATTTAAACTATAAACATGTTTTGACCTACGTACGTTGAACTTCATAGTTGACCAACACCAATAACCCCCCCCCCTCGAAAAAATATTTCTGCAGGCGTCACTGAGTATATGCATTTATAAAATTCTAAGGTAATTAGAGACCCAAACGAATACCAGAAATATGCATACATTCGAGCCAGGATAGTTGTTTTTTTTTTCTTTCTTTTCTTTCATCTCATGATATTTGTTCCCAACTGATGACATGAATATACAGTATAGTGTAATGTTAGGGTATAAGTCAGAGAACGAAGCATTAGAAACTTAAATAGTATGCCACTTATATTAATCTTACAGTTATGTTTAGATGCTTTTTAAAATATTTGTTTTTTTTATACGTATGTATCAGTGTATGATAATGCCTGTATGATTTACGTGTTATACCGATACTTTTTTATGTATCGTATACAACTATTGTATTTATCTATCTCTCATTAGATGTCCGTTTAATAAACTTTCTGTTTTCATACGTTTTAGAGAGGAGCAACAGCCACCAAGATATACACCGCTACATTAATGGGTGCGTGTTTGGGGAGCGATCTGATTACTTGGGACAGTGGAAATTTGAATTTAATTAGCGTGGGGTGGGGTGCCGACTGGTCCATGTATGTGGCACAGTAATTTACTGTAAATGGCAGATTCCATGCGTTCTGGGCAGGAGTGATCTTTGGCCTTAGGGTTATTCCTGACCACGCACTGTTGAGGGGATAGAAAGGTTTGTCACTATTTTGACTTGTCAGCGAATTTGCCGTTATGCCATTTTTATGAATTCATATACGACTGTTTTTTCATAATTTACTTTACCACCTACCACTGCTAACATATTACTTGTTTGAAATATCAGTGTTTTGTTTCCTTAGAAGATTAGTAAATCCCTCTGTATCATACATCGACTAATTTTATTAATAGTTTTTATAAGCAGTAGATGTAGTTTGTGGCTTAACATGTAGTCATGGGTACGTAGGGGATGATCGATGGCCGGTTGTATTAACGCGGCGATTTGTAACGAAGAAAATCGTTCTCCAGAAAAGTGATTTCTCTATCTCACGTGACGAAAGTCCTTTTCACGAAGATGTGCAACATACACTGTCCACATTATCATGATCGCTTTTTACACGTGAAAGTGTGTATCTGACCAAACAATAGAGAATCAAAATGGAGGATATGGAAGTACACGCGTTTTTGCGACGTCACATGATAACCGGCATCTGACCAGCATGTAAAATATGTGTATCTGACCGGACATGTAAACAAAGAAGATATTTTACTTGAATCTTGTTCAGGTGAGTACTGTCTATCCTTAAAAAAACCCCACAAATCTTAAGGGTAAAGTAGTAGAAAAGTAATTATCCATCTTGGTGGATGAGGAGGGTCGGATTTGAATGGAGAAGGAATGGGTATATAGTGAGTGGGAACTAGGGTAATAGTGAAGGGGAATTTCAATACGAACTATACCTGATATGTGTGACAGACACTATTTTGCAGGTAAGATATTTTTGTTTGTTTTAAACAATTATTATATATCCTAAATATAAAAGAGTGACAATGATTTTTAAGAACTCAAAGGGGATATGTAAGACCAAAGGTCAGTAGTTACGTGGACTAGTGAAGATTCTAGGTACATTTATTATCAGTTTAGGTCGCAAACGTACGCTCCTAGTTGTGTCAGCAATATCGATACCCTTACCTTCATGAGTAGATAATCAGAGCCCTATGATGTATATATGCACCAGATAATGATCGTTAGGTTTAATAACAGACTTTGAATGTTATACATTTGCTAATACAAAACCTTAATTACCGTCTGTACTCGCATGTAAGTCAAATCCAGCTGTAAACTGTATATATCCAGCTCTGCTGTTACACAATGCACCAGCAGGTGAGGGTCGACATTGTTTACAGTTGGACTAGATTTAAATGCGACTACAGACGGTTATCACGGCTGAAATGTATGTCATAACAATTGGCTGTAGCAGCCTTGGCAAGGTGCGATCAGGCACGAAAATGTTGGAGTTAAACAGATTCTAATTAAACCAGATTTTTTAAAAATGAATATTACACAGAATTTCTTCTGTAATGTAGAAATTATGGTGGTGGTGGTGAGGATTCTCCCCTTTTCTCACTGGGTTGCGCAGCCCTAATACCGCCGCTGCTATAGCTGTAACTATACCGCCCTTATCGAGGAAATAGTTAACAAGTACAACAACAAATATTGAAACACTCTCTAGAATAAAGCTATTTACCAAGACATCTTTTGTTCATTTTTATTATTATTTTGTCTATCTCTGGTTTTAAAATAGAGAATGTTGAGAGCCGATTGGTATAAAACAAACTACACAAATTATGATCGCTTTTTATTTACAGTTCGTATAAAAAGTATTTAAAATATGAGCAAATATAATTAAAACGTATTTGTTATGGACATATCTTCTACATCCAACCTAAACTCTACTGCTCCAGCCATAGCGAGCTTGCCTTTTCATCTCGTACCACGTACGCTTCTGTTAGTTTCATAATCAGCCTGGGTCTTGGATACCGTGGATGGAACAATTAGAAAAGAAAGCGGTAATTTTCCATGCTAAATCCAACGAAAGCCGAGTGTGTAGAACGAACACAAAGAGGAATAAAGAGTGCTGGATTCTTAATGATTTGAGAGACACAAAGCTTCAGATATATTGAAAACCTGGATGAGTTAACATAAAAAGCTATTATGCAATTCCACACCAAAGTTTAAATTATTTATTTCCTACTGATGTCAAGGAAAATTTCAAAAAACATAAAGGTAAGAGGAATTGCAAAATTGAAATTTGATAAAGTGATTTTGTTTGCAAAAAAAAAGAAAGAAAACAAACAAACAAAACTTTAATAAACCCTTAATTCCGAAGCATTGAAGGTAGCAAGTAAGTATATAAAACGTGATACCGAACTACAAACATAGAGACCTAGGCGACGATGGTTATAGAATACATCATGTTACAGTTCCAAACGTCATACAGCGGAGTAGGACGAAGATATTTGATGGTTTATCTAGAAAATTAAATTATGAAATAAAAACAATGAAAATGAAAGCTTCGGTACTTTATTCAGTGGAAGAGGTAATAGCTGGATTGACTCTGATTAAGTTCAGGAAAAATCAATATAAAAAAATGATACTCTACTTTTTTAAGAACCCTCAATGACTATAATTTTCTGTCTGTATGACGTCCTTCAATATCCTTACACTATATCTACCCCACCCCTACCCACAGGCTCTAAACGAAACACGTACGAACTTTTGTACAATGAGCGAGCTGTGATTCAGACTATTTAATTATGGTCAAAATGCAAAACCAACTCAACTGACTACGCAATTTTGTATTAAAGACGATAATGAGTCTCACGTCGATTTCAATTCCAGTGTTGGAAATGATACTGGTCTGACGGCTCTTTCAGTGTATATTGTAAAGTGGCAAAGTATTGATTTACATATTCCGTTATATCAAGATTTATTCTCTGTACCACGATATTTAATGAATCAAGTATATGTTAAACTGAAACCGTACTTAAATTTTACTAAGTTTTGCTTTGTTTTGTATGGACTGATCCTAACTATCAAACTGAGGTCAGTGTTTTTTTCCCCTTAGATCCGCTTTGGACACGGTAGGTCGCTGGTTTCTTCCTCGGCTGAGTCATACCAAAGACTTATAAAATGGCGCTCAGCATTAAGAGGGTTAGAGTTAGTACTGGTCGGCGTGGTGTCTGGATAATGTGACTGGGTGTTACATAATGCCACATATATTCAGCATAATGACCCAGTGCTAGACATCACTATCATCTGTCTCACTGCAGACATCGTAACGATATGATTTCAAAGCTGCTAAGGCTACGTTTAAAAATTTAATCACAAATGAAATTAAAAAAATTGCAGTAAACTGAGTAAGTCTATTTGTATCTAGTAATTTTTGTGTGACCATTTTTAATTGGTGTAACATGGATTGCTTGATTTTTACTGCAGGTATTCATAGAAAATGACATGGAGACAAACCACAACTTCAATTTGGAGATAATGATTCAATCTGTATTATTATGAAGACAATCTGCGATGACTATTAGCAAAATTACTTTTTAAAACGGCAATTAACAAATCAAGGATTTACGAGAAATTAAAGAAGACACAAACGGTTAATCTGGTAGGGAAAATTGCGAAACTATTTTTTTTTTACGCTGAAGATATCTACCTTATTCATGAAATATTTACATTTTTCACGAAGAATAATTGTTTTTGCTCAAAATCCCCCTTTTTACTGTGTTTAGTGAAAAAGTTGCATTGAAGATAAATGTCACTTTTAAATTTAGTGTTATATTTACACCAAACAAAATCTTTTTTCATGAAAGACTTACATTGACAGGTAAATGAACCCTTTCGTAAAAAAGCAATATTTCTTGCGAAGATTCGACTTTATTTTACTGTAAAGAGTAAAACAAACATTCGTGAAAGTATGTCTTGGCATGTAATGGCTATTTTTTGAGAAGAAAGTGACTTTTTCTTAATGACGATTACGTTTTATTTCACGAAGAAAGCTATAAATAAAAAAGTTGTTTACTTTCGGATTATCCTTACTGTTTTATAATTGTTTATATTTCTCATAGTGTTAGGAAAATCACATAAAATATCACAAATTTTATTTAAAACAAAATAGCATTATGTTCTCATGCAATCATTATATGCATTCTATGTAGAATTTAAAAATTAAATTTTCTTTCATTTTACCCGTTTAGTTCCTACAAGCTAGTATTTATTTGTGTTAAAAAGACAGTGTAGTTTAAAGGTGAACCAGATAATGTATAGAACTCCAAGCAGAAATATTGGACTTAGTATTTTTTTAAATTCATTTATTCTAAGACACCGTTTAAAGTGGTTGCGAAAGCAGCATGGTGGAGGGGCATATATAAAGCGAGTGTGTAATGCAGATATATTGTAAAAGAAAAAGGCCAGCCAAAGAAAGAAGAAGACAGAAAGAAGAAAGAAGATGCTACTATCACTTTGCTGCTGTTTTAACAGCAGCGTAGTGAAATATGGTTAGTCAAAATGCCTTACACAGAGCTCACTTTGGCAAAGAGCTTTTTTTTTTCGGCTAACAACTACTTTTTTGGCCCTTGAAGGGATGATTGGAAAAAAATGTGTATAACTCGCCGTCAAAACAAATTAAGATCACTGAAATGCACAAGGTAGCTTATACCTTCCAAATTTGACATAACTTTTGGAACTACAGGTACACATAGTACACAAAAACACAATACTAATATTTAGTAGGAAATTTCACAACTCCTATCCATTCGACTCGTATGTGGCTTACACATGTTTGGATATGATAGGGGACTCCCACCCACAATAGGCAACGAGCAGAAACAGGAAATTAATTTAGTGGGCGGAAGCCGAGTCCATTGCCGACACCGTCAATTCAAGGAAAACCGGGAACCTACAATCAAGGATGAGGAAAGGCAGTAGGAAGCGCCCTGGGCCACATTAAAACAATGTGAAAAGGTTACACTTTCAAAGCCAAAAATATGTGGACCCAGGGTAAGACAGACACAAGGAAGAGGATTCCAACACACAAGAATAGAGGAATCAACTATGGTACCGCCCTTTGCTGGATCCTTTCCTTTGCCTTTTCCGAGCCCGGGGGTCGAGGCAGTGGAACTGCAACTATGATGCTCAAAAAAGTCTGTTTTAAGGTTGGTAGAAAAAGGTCAAGCACTAGACCAAAAGCCCTGCCCTTGGGCTAATCGCCTCCCTAGATTAGCAACATTATCGAAAAGGTGATGTCCGGCTTAGGTGGTAAACCATCTAGGGGGGTTATCACGCCCATGCGCCGGGGCACAAAAAGTGTCGAACTCTGAGACACGGGTGAGCCCTGCCTCGGAAGGAGGGGAGGCCGCTAGCCCTTTTCAGGGCTTTAACCAGTCATAATACACGAGAGTGGAAACATGACTATAATAACAGTCAGTGGTCAGTGCAGTTCGAAACGACTCAGAAATGGAATCGGAAGTTAATGTTGGGCTGCGAAAGACTAGTGGTGAATCATGCAGATGTGAAACAAGGGGAAACCATATAGTTGAGAAGTTATAGTTGTGTTATTTGTGTTCATTGGTTGATAAGAGTGAAATTATTTGCAGTGTAAGGGCTTTTATGTAATCTTCCAGTTGACAACTAATGCTGTATAGAAGTCCTTCCAAATATGGAAAACAAGAGACTTCCAGCCAAACTCAAGCCAGTGTTTCATTCTCCCAGTAGAGATACCTCTTGCGTGTAGCATTATCATTAAGTCTTTCTCGCAAGGTCAAAAACATCCGAGAGCTTATACGATTGGAATTAGGTTGATACGATTTTGTACGTAACGCTCGTGGCACAAATGTTACGTCACAGATTTGACGAATAATAATTTTATAATTTAAATATTTATATCGTTTTGATAATCTCAAACTTGTACAGTTATGATTTCTCAGTAAATCCAACGCCTTTGGGCTTTTCAGAGCCAATTAACACTTTCATGGCGGACACGATAAAACTTGGGAAATTTATTTTACCTGTAATCAAGCAAAATGTTTGCAGTTCTCTCCCCCAACCCCCCTCTTTCTCGTTAACTGCCAATATGACAAGAACAAATTAAATTATTGTTTATTGTTTTTTTGAGATTTTAGCAATTTCTACAGAAGTAACATATATTTTATGACATAAAATTATTTATTATATCTGTTGTCCAAGCCCATTTATGCAGCATTTCTACCGTTAAGGTCAACACGTTTTTTTGTTGCAACGAAAAGTATTTTACAAATAATACCCATCCCCCCAAAAATTAAAAAAAAAAACGTACAGAAAAACCAAACCAAAAACACAGCAACAAAAGTAGAACAAAAACAAAACAAACCTATCATAAAACAGCTATATATAAACAAATTATCAGCATTAACTTTAAAAGAAAGCGTCCTAGCACTGAAACCTTTCAATATTGGACATGTGATGTTGATGTCAAATCAAATATGGACGGATAAAACAGAGAGACCCTGGAATACTTATTTTCATGACATGTACAATCCAAAACATTGGAATAAATTTATTCATATAGTCCTATGCTGACTAACTAAGGTTTCTTTGCTAACTTCTGCTGCATTTGATTCTTTTGGCAGATGCCACCGCGATGTCACGTGATACACATGGACATCTTGCTTCATAATATTACTCAAATTGTGTTTCAAAAATGTTACAGATAATTTACTTAATTGACGTTAAGGCGACAGATTCGGCCTGATTGGGGCATGATTTTAGCGCTTACTTTCAACTTTAGAGCGGCGTACGCTAACAAATAGGATCGTGCAGTTTGCTTTTTTGGAGGAGGGGGCAGACCGATGTCATTATTGGCCTACTTGTTCGTCTGCTTGTCAACTGCATTTCATTTCGCTTAATTTTCTTCTTAAAAGAACAGTTTCCTAGACGATTAACACTTGTACGACAAAAACGTTTATGAAGACCTTTTTTAATCAGGGCTTGATGTGGCGAATGTCTAATGATAGTGATATATTTCTACCTTTGAAAGATGATGATCAGTTCCTAATGACACAGTTGTATCTTTGCAACATGATGACTAATGCCTAACGACACAGTCGTATCATTGAAACATATACCAATACATATTAATTTAGTTGTACCTTTGCTACATGATCAATATCTAATAATAAAGATGTATATTTGCAACATGATGATCAGTGCCTAATGATATAGTTGTATCTTTGGATCATTATGTCAAAGCCTAAACATATAGTTGTACCTTTTACAACATGCCTAATGATACAGTTATATCATTAAGTTGTGTGTCATTTGCAAACGCCTCTTGATGCAAGAACATGTCAAGGAAAACAATGATATCATAAATCTCTGTAATTTTCAAGTCTAATGATGCCATTGTATCTGAAGGAGTCGAATCAGTTGAGATAGCTTGGCATTGATGCAAGGCTAGCCATTCATCTGTACAAAGAAAAATTTTGTAATGTCAACCGATTATGACGTCGTGTTATTCAGTTGAATACAAGTTTCTCACCAACGGTTTAGCAACATTATCCTTATTCATATTTTCGTACTGCATAGTTAATTAAATAGATCACACATAGAAAAACTTAAATAAATTTGTTCCTTCATTGCCTATATGCACTGCTTTTGCCGATCCTCACCACCAATAAATTGACATAACATTATTGCAATAAAATATGAATATGCCACTGTATCATAACACTTCGAGAAATCATCTTTCAGAGTGACCAAGTCTTATAAAGTGTGCTAAAACGGCGATCATGAATAGCATCTAATTAGATATTAACGCCATTCTGCATGGTAATCAAATATTTTAACACTATATGACCACTTTTAAAAGCTTCTACAATTTTTCTTTCAGAATGACTTCCAAGAGACATTTTGTCATTGACACTGATCCGGGAACTGATGACGCTCGGGCTATTCTTATAGCCTTATCGTGCCCGGATGTGGAGGTAAAAGCCCTCACGACTGTAGTTGGAAACACCTCAGCGCTTCAAGCTGCTCGGAATGGACTGCGCATTCTGCAAGTGGCTGGTCGGCTTGACGTAATTTTACATACTTTTATTGTTCAAAAAACTATTTTGGCTTTGTATTTTTAATTTTTAGTACTATTAGAACCAATATTATACCTTAGCCGAATTTGTGAATTTCAGCACTACAAGTACAACCCGTGTTTTTGTTTTTATTCTGTATTCAATTCGTGATTTAGAACCCAGTCTATTATGTCATTTCTGCTTCTTACTATCATATTAAGTTCTGAAAAAAAACCCCGCATCTTATGCTTACACATGGAAATTACTTGCCGTTTGTATAATGTATTTGCAAGAAGAGAAAAATTATCATTAACTTGAACTCGTCGAATCTAGGTTAGACCTTCCCACTTTCAAATTCCACTTCTCATTGAATGAAATTGTATTGTTTTTAGAAACCTCAGTTTAAGTGATATTTTTCTTTTTTATGTGAACAAGACAATGCGCATAGTCTATATTAGGCAATATAGTAGTTTTTTTATTGTGTTCGTTATAAATTCGTTGTATATATTTTTAATATATGTATATTATTATATGTATATATTTTTAATATATGTATATATATATATATATGTATATATATGTATATATGTATATATATATATATATATATATATATATATATATATATATATATATATATATGTATATATATATGTATATATGTATATATATATATATATATATATATATGTATTTATTGTTCGAGGTCAAATACTTTTGTGTTTTTTTTCCGCTAAAATTTGTGTTAATTTGTGTTTTCGCTTGACATGTATAATATTCTTTTTGAGGAGCACCAATATGAAACAGGCATCATCTATTTGCATATAAGAACATGTTTTGAAAATCACTTGTTATCAAAGATTGCACATTTTATAGTGACTAAACTTAAATGTCCAGTATTTAAACCAAAAGGACACCGGGTATGTGCAAATAAAAATTGTGTATGTACAGTATATATGTCCTAGCGACTGAGAAGGTACATTTGTCAAGAAGTCTTCCATGTATGGTCTCAATTTAGTTAAAATCAAAGTAGAACTGAATTGAAATATAAATTAAAAACAGTTGGATGAAATATTGAATGGTACACAAGCGTTCGCTGACAAGGAGTTAGGTCTATGTGTGTAAGGTAGGTAGATAAGTACACGTATGTATGCGTATAATTTATTTATTTATTTGATAAGATTCCCGTGTATGTTGGTTGCACTAAAGCATTGTTAGGAGGTGTGCTGGACAGTATCACAATATATAATGGCACGGATGGACTAGGTGATGTACCCGATCCCAATGCACCAAATGATTCGGCCATCCAGCCAGAACACGCTGTTACTGCACTGCTCCGACTGTCCAAAGAGTTTAATGGTGAGAAATAATGTTATGTAATAATTAAACATTGACAAACTATTCAAACCTGACGTTCAGATTTAATTAGAATAAATTAATCATCTTAATTTTTGTCTGTTTTTCATCGTCATCGTTTTGTCAAACATGTCATTAAGGGTTATCCGTGAATTTAAATATTGTTTGTTTTCCTAAAAGAATGATGTTGTTTAAGGTAAGAGATAATTACAATTTTCCTTTCCACGCACATTATTTTGCAACGTCATATTAAATAACAAAATTAAAATAATTGATAATTGATCAACGTTTTGTTTATGTATAACTATGGTAACTGATTCAGACTGGTTCTTGACGCTGTAAGTTCTATGCTTTGATGATTGTAGGTAACCTGTCACTGGTAGCCATTGGGCCCCTAACTAATCTTGCTATGGCAATACGACTGGATCCTGATTTTGGAACCAGACTGAAGGAGTGTTTCATTATGGGAGGAAACTACAGAGGTTTATAAATATCATTATAAGCTAGCAAGATTTAAAACTGAAATAATGGTTGCATGATAGCCTTTATTTGTGAAGAACCTTTTATGGAGCCGGGCGTGAGTCCACATTGAGTTAACAAAATAATACGGGATATATAGTTTCACATGACCACATTCAAAGGTAACCGAATGTGGTACTGATGTTCCACGCTGCCTGCGAACTGAAGGCTTATTTTCCCTGATTTACAGGGAACCTTAATAGGTAGATACAAAATATCACTGTCCAAGCGAAATCAATGTTCTTCAGATTAATAAAAAATAGCATCACCTTACACTCTCACAGAGAACCCGTGGTAATCCCATCCGATCTTCTACAAAGAAAAATGAAGGCAGTAGGTCTCACAGAGCACTCAACACCCTCTCTTTCATACCTCACACAAACTGACATTCAGTTTCGTCGATTAGTCTGACAAGCCAGCATATATATATATATATATATATATATATATATATATATATATATATATATATATATATATATATCGTAGGCACGGAATAGCTAGAACATTTGGGCAACTATGCAAACCTTACCGATGAGCCTAATCTATAGTGTAATAAAATATAATTTGTTTGCTGTATGGTACGCACGCCCCTGATATGCTGAACGACATGTCTTCACAGTAAATACAGCTAATTTGTGACAATTGCAAGTTCTGCAAATGTAAATATATAGAAAGTCAAAAATATGTATAACACAGATGGAACATTACTGCACTTAATCTTTTCCCATGAGACCGATGGCAGTTGCATTGTTGGCTTATGGAGTCACGTAGTGTTCACTTCTGATGTACCACTTTTAGATAGTGTTTCGGCAGTTGCAATCAACCACCGTTTGAAATCGTATAAGTTTCAAACACACTGTTTATAAAACCTTTCAAAAAAAGCATTTGTAGTGTCATTCACTATATGTCTGCACGTTTTATTAGCCGAATTATTCAGCATTGAATTCAGCATTTAATTATGTTGCAGGAGTGGGTAATATTACTGCTAGCAGTGAATTCAACTTTTATCACGATCCTGAAGCAGCTTATGTTGTTCTGAATCAGCTGAACTGTCCAATCACAATCGTGCCATGGGAAACTTGCTTGGCTCATAGTTTGCCTTGGGTAAGTAACAATATCTTAATAAAGAGCATGCCAGTAAGTCTACAATTGTTTTCCAGCTCATCTGAAATCCCATGGCTTCGTATTAGAAACCTATGCGATTGGTAGGCATCGCAAAAAATATTTTAAACATTGTCTTCAATGTTAATATTTACAGGCACATAACTAAATAAATAAATAAATAAATAAATAAATAAATAAATAAATAAATAAATAAATAGATAAATAAATAAATAAATAAATAAATAAATAAATAAATAAATAAATAAATAAATAACTTTTAAATACACATTTTATAGTACGACTAGAAATTAAACTCTTTGTACATTCATTGCATAAGGAAAAAAGATATGCACGACATTACTACAGGGCAAAGGCGAATAAGTAAAAGAGTACCAGTATGGCAATGTAATTTGTACTGTCAACCCAACGTAAGTCTTCAGTTACAACAAAACAGTAAATAATAATAATAATAATAATAATAATAATAATAATAATAATAATAATAATAATAATAATAATAATAATAATAATAATAATAATAATAATAATAATCTTATTATTGTTTCAGGATATATACTATAAGATTAGAAGTGTAGGCACTCCAAAAGCAGAATTTCTGAAGAGTGTGGAGGCTTGTTTCCTACGAAATAACTTGCCCAGTGGAAGAAAGGATTTTATGCTTGCAGATGAGTTTGTCATGGCAATAGCCATTGACAGAAATGTTGTCAAGAACAGTAGCACAGTTTATGCCACAGTGGAGGTCAAAGGTCACCAAACATGTGGCCAGATGGTTGTGGACTGGAATGGGATAATGGGCAAGAGGTCAAATGTAACAATTGTTACGTCCATAGACGATGCGTTGTTCAGAAAAATGCTTCTTAGTTCAGTTGATTGTAAAGATGAAACATTGTTATGAAGGAAAATTTTCAGTAATATTATATTTATACTGACTATTTCGTCAATAAAGTTCTGTTGTTTAGTTCAAGTGAATTAATAATCAAGGACATGAAGAAAAACTGGAGGCATTTGAGAATCCTAATTTCGTGTTTATACAAACAGAATACAGATATATATTGAGTTGAATCTGAAGTTCATGTGACTACATACTATACGAAAATAATTTTCAATGAATATTGACGCTAATTTTTCTTTTTGACAGAACAAATTTTTAAATCCAAATTATGTGGAAGCATATAAATTGTATTGTTTCCTTTTCACAATGGGTGTCTTTTATTAAGGTCAAATGAAATAAATTGATTTATAAATATAGCTATGCACATATTTTTTTTTTTATCTCTGACCAAATGGGTGTACCGAACGACATAAGTGACCCTTGAAAAATGGAAGAATTTTCCTTTTCTTTCCACTTTATGTGAACATGTCTTGGACACTTTAAAAGGGTGAACGGAGTTCTACAACTTTAGCACACCTGGATACGTATAAATTATGAAGAAAAAACCCAAAACAAAGATGGACGAAGTAGTAAATGTTAGTACAATAATGTACCTGCACACAATATACATTTCGATGATAACACTGAAGCACTTACAAAACAACAGGTTCACTTTTCTAGTGAGCAACACAGTTTGGTCTGATTTTGCGGGCTTAACGCCATTTTTATCACATGATTTCAAGTTATACATGGCGGCCAGCACATTTGGTGGAGGAAAACCTTGGGAAAAAATCAGAAAGAAAAAATGACCTGCTGGAAGCTCCTAGACTAGCTTACTCATATACCCACGTTTGCCGAACCGAGAGTCTAACCCATATTATTAGATATATTGCTATGAGGATAGAGACATAACAATTTTCGTAAAACGGTTTTTGTACCGTGAATAATTTAGCACAAATCGCAAATCTTTTGTATTGTTCTTTTATTTATTTTACTAAACAAAAAAAAATATACTAATATCGCACTATCCCGGTTCTTTGAATTTTTCAACTAGATCTACCAAGTTCTTATTAAAAAATGTCGATTTTATTGGACTATAGTGTTCTAGCAATATACAAAGAGAGATTGCTGGCGTTTTTGTAAATTTTAACTTTTTTGATCTTTTTTAGTGCGCTCCTTGCACATTTACAAAAAGTCTCAATATACATACCGTGCTGGAACACTTTCAAAATTTAAATTATCATTTCCTGGTAAGCTAAATTTTTAATTAGTACGATCTTCTCCTATGAAATGGGCTAGACAGAATTGAAATAAATATAAAAAGAGAAAAAACACAATTATAAAATAAGATGAAATTTATTTATCATTGATGGTGACACAATACGGCATTGTGATTAATTCGAGAATTTCAAACAGTATATATATATATATATATATATATATATATATATATATATATATATATATATATATATATATATATATATATATATATATATATATATATATATGTGTGTGTGTGTGTGTGTTTATGTATGTATGTCTGTGTGTATATGTATATATGTATAATCTTTGTATCAAGCGATGTGTGTTTGATTTCAAGTTTCACTAGCTCAGGTTATCTTTGCTTCAAAATAACACGTCACAAAATAGAAAGGTAGTTTTGTCAATTTCAAACATTAAACAGACATCTTTCAATGTTTCAGAATATAAAGATTTGCAAATTTTAATGATGGTAACATTGAAACAGTCAGCATCAACTCTAATTGCAAGATTGTCGAAACATATTAGTAAAAGGAGGAATAGATTACCTATTTAATGGGATAAATGCATATGTTTGCCTATGATTAATTTACAGCATAGCTTCAAGAGCTGTTTATTTGCTGCTTGAAATTTATCATATTGATGCACTTATCAATAAATAGATATTATGTATTGGATTAGATTTTATTAGACAGTGCTCTCTGTATGTATGTATGTATGTATGTATGTATGTATGTATGTATGTATGTATGTATGTATGTATGTATGTATGTATGTATGTATGTATGTATGTATGTATGTATGTATGTATGTATGTATGTATGTATGTATGTATGTATGTATGTATGTATGTATGTATGTATGTATGTATGTATGTATGCATGTACGTACGTACGTACGAATGAATGAATGAATGTTTGGCGATTAGCTCAGTATCGGCACTATATCACAAAATATACTAGAGATATCAATAATTGGATTTGTTTGTATGATTTGTGCACCAACATTAATGTTAGAACTCCTAGATATCATATTCAACCTAGAATATCCTAATATAAAATCACCAGATTATATCGTGATTAGTTTTCATTTATATGACTAGTTGCAATGACCATTGTGAGAGCAATCAAAAAGCCAATCTGTTAGTTTATCATTTTAATAGAAAACATGAACATGAAATTTATATCTCAGCGATGTCAATTGTTTTAATATTTTGTTTCAGTATTTCTAAAATTAATATTTTATTGAGCGGGTATCTTTATTATTCGTTTTCTTTTTTTTGTTTATTATTTCATTGGTCTCGTTGGTCATTGGTTGTAAGTATTTGTGCTAGACCATATGATCCAACGTTTCATAGATGCACATATTTTCATGTTTCACCAGAATGTCGCTTGGCATTGTATAAAATACAATCTTTCTCCATTTTCTGTGTAATTGCCTTTTTTTCATTCCAAATTGATTCTGCTCTACCCGAAGTAGACAATAACTTATTCTAAGTAATTTCTTTCACTTCGTATTACAATAAGTGATTTTAGTCAGGAAATGAGTTTCTATAAAAAGTTTAAAGAATTATGACTTTTGCCATACGTTTTATTGTATTTGACTACAGTGTTACAATATATATGACAAGACGCGAACAGATGAGAATTCATCACAAGTGTCTACAAATTTGTGTAGCATTATTGTAATATGTATCGTATATTCATAGATTTCTTTAAACGAAATTGAAATCACTGGGTATGTGCTAGTGAAATATTGATTACGTTATGTTAGGAAAGAGAGAAAAAAATATAACTATTGGAAGTTTCTATCTCAATTCCTTGGACATTGTCCTCGTGTTCTCATCACGCAGTTATTCATTTCACAACATTTTGTACGGGACGATTGGTGTATGACTAAGCAAGTTACACAGATTTCGAAAATATTTCAGATTTTTGCTACAAATTTTTTTTTTGCGTATACAGCAGATACCAGTATGACCTTACACTATTATTAAAATGAATTATATTATTATTATAATGACTTCTTCCATGTAAAATTATTTCGAGAGGCCATGTGCGAAAATTAACTTTTTAAAGCCTAGAAAACCGCAAAGAAATTGAAAAATCAAACAAGATGACTTACTGTTGCTTTATTTAGCGCCGCTATTTCACATATTTGGCCACTTTGAAAATTCAGAGATAGTTAATGCAATATATTTCATAAGACTGTCTACCTCATGGGGGAAGAGAAGCCCCACTAAACGAGGCTTTATCATTTCTTAGTTAATAATTACACAATTAAGTACAGAAACTCAGAAATTATATATTCGGATCAAGCCAAAGAACAAAATTATATTTTTAAGAAGTTGGGGATGTATAATCGAATGGAATAACTGCTGAGAAGTCAGTTAAAGTAAGAGTACAGTAGTAAATATTAAATAGCTTTCGGCGCTATTAAATTACCCATTTTCAGTCAAAGATACTACATTTTGTCAAAAAACAGGGAGACAAAGCTTCTATAAAAGTACAACAAAACAAATTATTCATATCCTTATCAAAAGCGAACCGACATAGTAAAATAAACTTGGTCATTTTCGTATTGTTCTTACAGCAAAGGTTTACATTATTTATTTTGTGGATATATGCGTATATTAAATGTAAACAATTTCAATTTTCATTCAAATGTCCCTAACGTTGAACTCTAGCTAGGCAACATATAATCTTAGTGTAAAATTATAAATTATTACGAACATCTCAGGAATTATTAGACATTATCCTTTTACTAGAGAACAAAGGACGGAAGCCAATATTTTCAGAAAAAAAGTAAAGACAGAAACCTGGTTGTGTAACTAAAAAAATCACACGTAGTCACCTGGCACCAGTTTCACTAAAATCGTTGTTCAAACTGAGAATTGACAATTCGTTCCATATGATACCTCAAGATCAGTGCTTTTGTCGAGAGGTAGTGATAGTGCCCAGCGATACAAAATTGATATTTATGTTTAGATATATGCATAAGGAAACGTTTCTAGTCTTGGAAAATAAATTGAATTCCTAAAATTTGACAAAAGTATGCTAATGCTCTCATAGATGTGCCCAAAATTACTCAAAGGATCTAATAATTAAAACCTTTACTAGGGAAATTTATTATGCTAATCTGTGGTCACGTGTTTTCCGCTACATTCAAATATGTATGTATGTATGTATGTATGTATGTATGTATGTATGTATGTATGTATGTATGTATGTATGTATGTATGTATGTATGTATGTATGTATGTATGCATGCATGCATGCATGCATGCATGCATGCATGCATGCATGCATGCATGTATGTATGTATGTATGTATGTATGTATGTATGTATGTATGTATGTATGTATGTATGTATGTATTAATTATCAACTGCGTTGATTAATGTTCGGTTTTTGATTTGAATATAGTAAAACATTCATTTCTTGAATCTTATTTAAAACGTCCGGTTGCCATTTGGATAGCTATTTCTAAGAATCTGTGTGTGTAAGTATCAATACTAATCAACACAGTTCACATCGAAGGACAAATAGATAGTGAGGACGTAGGATAGGAAAGAAAAAGCAATAAAAATGAGAAAAATGTGATAAATTCAAGAGAAATTCAAAGTAGTGTAATACATTTATAACTTTTATTGATTATGAATTTTGATGCACAAGAGATGACAAAATTCTCGGATTTGAAAATTGGCATAATAAATACTGGCGTCTATTTCACGAGAAATAAGACCCTACGAAAGTTCTCTTCAATCAAAATCGTAATATCAATCATGTTCTTCAGTTATGAATTTGTATCGGTGGAAAAAAAAGTCAGGTAGGATGGTCAGTTTTGACATTCAATTCATATAGCGATTAACGGCATGAACCGGATCCAACCTCCCACGTGCTGCTGAACCGTCTTTCGTCATCAATGACCTTGCCGAATGAAGTAACGAAGTCATTGATGGGTTCGTTGTCATAGGACCCAAGAAGACCAGCTATTTTACTGTAGTACCAGCCACTCATGGTGAACGTGTGTCTATCTAGTAAGATGTTGTAGTCCACAAGGAAATCGTTCTTTGCGTCCTGCGTAACCGTGTTACCATCAGTGCTGATAAGGATGTTGTTGTAACTGTAGGGCAGAACCTTTGGTTCAGCATCGACAAGGATCTGGAAAGTAATTATTTTAAATAATGCATTACTAGAAATCAAAATTGTAGAATATTTCAATTCATTTAATTGCTATTTAAACTGCAACCTGATGTGAAATTAACATTGACATACTCTTCACTAATATGGGATCTTTATATACCATGATGTCAATAACATCAACCGCGATCTTTAATTCGCGATCCTTATATTTAATTTATATATCTTGAAAATCTAGTCCATATCTTTTAATTCATTGTTTAATGAAAACCTCTCCTACTGAGATCAAGGTAACCCATTTTACCAAATAAAGTTTTTCTTTCAGGGGGATTTATATTTCTCACCTTTCCTCCCTTCAACATCTCTATTGTTTTGCCTTGGAAGATGATGATGATCTCCTTTTCATTATCGTTTTTGAGAATGATGGAGAAGTTTCCATTCTTGAAGTCTCTGGCAAGGATGTAGGTACAGGAACTGCTCAAAGTATAAGTCTTGTCATCAAAGGTGGTGATTACAGATCCTTCAAGTGTGGATTCGCCTGGGAAACATAACAGAAGGATCGAATTCAAATTTGTGATGGTGTTATAGCTTACTGATAACTAATTACAACAGTTTGGCATATATAGTCTGGGAATAATACTATTACATCTTTAGGTTTTTATTTTACAGTATTACGTGATAAAGAAACGTTCAGTAGTAATGCAGTCAAATTTCAATTAACATTATTAAGTGCGATGCCATTAGTTTATGTAAATTATATTCAAATTGCTCCTACCAAGTCTTGGATTTATTCTAAATGATTGAAAAGTACACATAAAAATTAGTTTAAACAGGAAAGCTATTGTTCTTTCAAATCTGCGCCAAGATAGCCTGGCCAACCTTGGAAGTCTCAGCTTAAAGTTTGATGTAGATGTACAAACCAATTACCTAAATATTCTATTATAACATTTGTTGACCTAGAAAATCATACATGTTTCATAGCTTGCATTTCGGCTCGGATTATCTAGATCCATCACAGCATTTGCATTTTCAACACAATATAGCGCAAGACAACTTCATTATAACATTGTGCCTAGAGAACTAGAGCAAATAACAATGAGGAAACAAGTTGTTTTTTTTTACACCGACATATGACTATGGAAATTAAATTAGAAACGTGATGTTAACGATTGTTACAAATTATTATATTTATTTTTTTTGCTATCTAAACTATGAATAAATACATAATTACGTAATAGATGAACTATTGTTGCTCTGCCATTGTTGAGCATAACCAATATTCGGGTAGAAAGATGTTGCGATTTACAGATTTCATTTGTATACATTTCTTCATTTGTATATATTTCGCAAAGAATGATCTCTTATCATGTCTTTCGTAGATCGTATAAAAAGTATCGTTTCTTATCTCTAGATAAGTGTAATTGTAACATATATGAAGGTGTGTGATTGAATAATTGTCATGAATTACCTTTAAATGGTGGGAGCCAGTTTTTGTAATCGCTGCCTGGGATGTAGGAGGATGCATCAAAAGAACTTGTCAGGTAACCGTCGACCCTATTAAAATACTTTGGCATTCTGAAGGCTCTCTCAACTACAAAATCATCCATTTTTGCGAAGTCGTATAAATTTAATCAAAGATGATTACAAGACACGGCTGAACTGAGTTTTCAAACGTGGAGATAAAGCTGATAGCGCGTATGAAGACATAATCGAAATGAGGACTGAAGTAGCTACCGTATTACATCCTCCCAAGCCACGGGAGACAATCCTCTACAATCCAATATGGTTAATCCAATGGTTAACTGCGATGAGATAGTTTCGTTTTTCACGAGTATTTAGCAGCAATGTCATCAACAGCAGATTGAAACAATCTTCTACAGATCAGTGACATTGCTCGTCCTAACGCAACGATTGGTACAGCCGGGTTTTACATATACATGTAAATGGAGGAAATCTATTCACATCAATCTACATACGATAACTGAAATATTTGGAAACTATTAACACTGTTAATTTTATTCAGATACAACTCTTTGGGACATAAGACAATGCGATCGTAGAAAACGTATTCCTTTGATTTCCAAGATTTTGCTGTAGAGTAATCAATTTTATAAATTATCTAAAGAATCATCTTTATAAAAATAAAGCATAAACCAGATGCAGAGCAGTTTTAAAACAAATTAAAAATCAGTATAGAATGAAAGTTATAAAATATTTTAAGGCATCTGAAAATTTTGTATTATATTTTTATTTATGTATAAAGCAACAATGCGTTATTGTATTCAATATATTCTTGGTGTTTAAAGCAACTCTATTAAATAAAACATTTAACTTATCAAAGAACTAGGCACGCGTAGATAAGTAAATGTATCTATTGACCATAATATGTGTTAGGGATGACAAGTCATCTTCAGAATATATCTTAAGCTGCAAAACTAAATCGCAAGGCCATGACAAAATTCAAATCAAGTATTGATTGTTAACACCTAAAACGAGTTTCGTAAATGTTTGTCAAAATCAAATCAAGAAAGTCTGTCTTGATCAAAATCAGTTTTGCTCTGCAAGTGGTAATATTTTGTGCAGCTCATAATTCCAACAAAATTGGTTCACCATTGAGAAACCTTAGTATTGTTACCTAAAGTAATAACCGAAGAAAGAAATACAATCAACTTTGGATAGACTAATAATTAGTCAGAAAATCCAATAATCCGAAACAATATTCGGGAAATATATTTTTCTATTTTGCGGTCACGCGTTTGCAACTGTATGTATGTATGTATGTATGTATGTATGTATGTATGTATGTATGTATGTATGTATGTATGTATGTATGTATGTATGTATGTATGTATGTATGTATGTATGTATGTATGTATGTATGTATGTATGTATGTATGTATGTATGTATGTATGTATGTATGTATGTATGTATGTTACAGAAAAAGGCAAGAAATAACTTTGTTTCGCCTTCGAACGATTTGATCATTTTCGTCGTACATGCGTACAACGTTACATAGGGTGGATAATTATTTTTTTTAGTTAAGCGACTGAACTATTAGTTTTCCCATCTTCGAATGCCTGTGGAGAGAGACACTAAAAGCACGGTTTGCACTGATATTTTTCCTTGCTAATACTTATTCCCCTGGAGTAAGACAAGGTTCTTATCTAATTGACACATTGGTCTTTTTAATCCTATCAAGAAGTGTACGTTCTCCATATTTGTTCTTCATCTATAGGGCTATGTGCATGTGTGTGCGGTTGTATCATGTTGTAGGTATGGCTGTCTATATGTCTGTATGGGGATGGAAGCAGGTATGACCATCAAGGCCATACAAGGACGGACTGCTGATTTGTAAACTCGTGAGTCTGGTGGATCCATGCAGGGTGTGTATGGTCAATACAAGTGTATACGAAACCAAGAATTCAGGAGAGCGTGGTTTGACTAAGGACACGTAAACCAGGTCAAATTTCATTTGCAAGTTTTACATATATTTATGAGTCATAAGTTGCTATGCGAGCTGTACAAATGAACGAGTCACGAGTCATGTGTTTGGTACAATTGTTATGTTGAGTCAATTGATCACATAGGTGATTTGTGCTTAGTCGTGACGTAATATGTGCTGGTGTGTGCAGGCAATGCGATGGGTACCATTTACTCGCGGACCTGGGTTCAAAACTCTGTAGGGTACGAATTATAATTCTTTAACCTGTATGATAGTATTATTTGTATTAGATTATTAATTCTGCCTACTATTATCAAGCATTCTTCTATAGAATCCAGGATAGAACTTTCTGTTCCATCTGGTATATAGTTATAATTCCTTTTAATAACAAATCCTATATACCTTAATATCTTTCATAGGAATCTGGAACGACAGTGTGTATAAATGAGAATTAATCACTAGGTCGTCATGCAAATGTGTGTGCTACACACGAGCTCATAAAACACCGATTAAGTGCCATCATTTTTAGGTGATGCGTGCTTAGTCGTGACGGGATATGGTCTGGTCTGTGCAGGCAAGGCGATTGGGTGCCATATACTCGCAGATCTGGATTCGAAACTCCGTAGAGTACGAATTATAATTCTTTATCCTGCACGATTATTATTTGTATTAAATTATTAATTCTGACTACTATTATCAAACATACTTCTATATAATCCAGGCATACCACTTTCTGTTCAATTTGATATATTTTTATAATTCTTTGCAATAACAAATCTTATATACTTTGATATCTTTCATAGGAATCTGGAACGACTGTGTACATAAAAGAGTATTAATCATTAGGTCGTCATGCGAGTGTGTTGCATATAATATTTTAGACAAAGCAAGTAATTTTGTTGGTTATAGAGGGTTGAAAATTGCATGTGGCTAGTAGATTTTTTATTAGCTGCAATGACAAGTTTTCCTTTTTAATTTGCATCTAGTAAAAACAATGTAGTGTTAAAATCTTATTCAAAACGCCCGGTTGCCATTTGGATAGCTATTTCTAAGAATCTGTGTGTGCAAGTATCAATACTATTCAGCACAGTGCATATGGAAGGAAAGATCGATAGTGAGAACGTAGGATAGGAAAGAAAAGCAATCAAAATGAGAAAAATGTGATAAATTCACGAGAAATTCAAAGTAGTTTAATACATTTATCATTTTTATTGATTATGAATTTTGATGCACAAGAGATGACAAAATTCTCGGATTTGAAAATTGGCATAATAAATACTGGCGTCTATCTCACGAGAAATAAGACCTTACGAAAGTTCTTTTCAATTAAAATCGTATTATCAATCACGTTTTTCAGTTCTGAATTTGTTGCGGTGCAAAAGAAAAGTCATGTAGGATGGTTAGTTTTGACATTCAATGGTTTGCTTTAACGATCAACGGCATGATCCGGATCCGACCTCCCACGTGCTGCTGAACCGTCTTTCGTCATCAATGACCTTGCCGAATGAAGTAACGAAGTCGTTGCTGGGTTCGTTGTCATAGGACCCAAGAAGACCAGCTATTTTACCGTAGTACCAGCCGCTCATAGTGAACGTGTGTCTATCCAGTAAGATGTTGTACTCCACAAGGAAATTGTTCTTTGCGTCCAGCGTGACCGTGTTTCCATCAGTGCTGATAAGGACGTTGTTGTAACTGTAGGGCAGATCCTTTGGTTCAGCATCGACAAGGATCTGGAAAAGTAATTATTTCAAATAATTAATGCATTACTAGAAACCAATAATTGTAGAATATTTTAATTCAATTGACTGTTATTTAAACTGAAACTGGACGCGAAACAAACATTGGCATACTCTTCACTAACATGGGACCTTTATATGCCATGATGTCAATAACATATCAACCACGATCTTTACTTCGCAATCATTATATTTAACTTTTATATAATAAAAATCTAATCCATATATTTTCATTAATTGTTTAATGAAATGAAAACCTCTCCTACTGAAATCAAGGTAACCCATTTTACCAGATAAAGTTTTACTTTCAGCGAGATTTATATTTCTCACCTTTCCTCCCTTCAGCATCTCTATTGTTTTTCCTTGGAAGATGATGATGATATCCTTTTCATTATCGTTTTTGAGAATGATGGAGAAGTTTCCATTCTTGAAGTCTCTGGCAAGGATGTAGGTACAGGAACTGCTCAAGGTATAAGTCTTGCCATCAAAGGTGGTGATTACAGATCCTTCAAGTGTGGATTCGCCTGGGAAACATAACAGAAGGATCGAATTCAAATTTGTGATGGTGTTATAGCTTACTGATAACTAATTACAACAGTTTGGCATATATAGTCTGGGATTAATGCTATTACATCTTTAGGTATTTATTTTAAGGTATTACTTGATAAAGAAAAGTTCGGTAGTAATACAGTCAAATTTTAATTAGCATTATTAAGTGCGATGCCGTAAGTTTATGTGAATTATATTCAAATTGCTCCTACTGAGTCTTGGATCTATTCTAAATGATTGAACTGTACACATAAAAATTAGTTTAAACAGGAAAGCTATTGTTCTTTCAAATCTGCGCCAAGATAGCCTGGCCAACCTTGGAAGTCTCAGCTTAAAGTTTGATGTAGATGTACAAACCAATTACCTAAATATTCTATTATAACGTTTGTTTACCTAGAAAATCATACATGGTTCATAGCTTGCATTTCGGCTCAGATTATCTAGATCCATCACAGCATTTGCATTTTCAAAGCAATATATCTCAAAACATGTTCCTTATAACATTGTGCCCAGACAATTAGAGCAAATATCAGTGAGGAAACAAGTTTTTTTTTTACACCGACATATGACTCTAGAAATTAAATTAGATACATGTGATATTAACCATTGTTTCAAAATATTATATTTATTTTTTTGCTATCTAAATTATGAATAATACATAATTACGTAATAGATGAATTATCGTTGCTCTGCCATTGATGAGCATAGTCAATATTCGGGTAGAAAGATGTTGCTATTTACAGATTTCAAAGTGCAGACTATATTTTTGCTCGCAAAGAATGTTCTGGTGTCATGTCTTTCGTAGATCGTATACAAGGTATCGTTTCTTATCTCTAGGTAAGTGTAATTGTAACATATATGAAGGTGTGTGATTGAATAATTGTCGAGAATTACCTTTAAATGGTGGGAGCCAGTTTTTGTAATCGCTGCCTGGGATATAGGAGGATGCATCAAAAGAACCTGTCAAGTAACCGTTGATCCTATTAAAATACTTTGGCATTCTGAAAACAGGAAGGACGTCAAGAGATTCCAGAGGGATGGGAAGGTAAATATCAGCTTGAATTTCACCATTGACAGGGCCGTATACGGTGATGTCACTATAGCTCATGTTGACAAAGTGCTGTATGAAGGTCAGTTCCTCTTCTACAGTTCGACGGATGGTGAGATATATCTTCTTTAGGACCAGCTTCACGTTCTCTTCGATCTCCCAGTACTTGTAGGCGTTCTTGCCCTGAATTGGGAGATTTTCCAATTCTTATTTTATACAAATGTGATTCACTGTGGCTTTTGGTAGGAAAGTATATAACGAAAATAATAAATTTTATCTTGCTTAAATAAACAAAGGGACAATGTGTTATTTATTTGATAAGAAAGCATAATTACCTGATAACATATGTTTTGTAATAAACGAAATGTTTTAAACTGGATACTTAAGAATAACAAAATGAAAGTAAGTTCAAATTCAGCTCTTAAACTGTCAGATACGATCGCCAAACAAAGAACAGAAAAGTCATTTGAAAGTAAAATAGATAATTTACGTTTTGTAGGTTTGCTTGCTATCGTTCAGATGGTTTTGGATATTTTCCACCGCATACGAATGAGACTCACATGCTTAATAATGCCACGTAAAAGTCCATCATCAACTGCTATTGTTCTACCAATATGTTGAAGAATAGTCTATGGTAAGTTAACATAAATTGTTATCACCCTACTATCATGCTGAAGAAATCAACATAATTGGTATTATATACTATTCGCCTGCACAAAGTCAACACCGGACGTATTTTCCTACTCACATGTTATACAGCCATCTCTATGAGAGAAATATTAAACTAATCACATGTTCAAGAGTGCTCTGTAAAAGGACAACATATTTTATTGCACGACTTACATGCTGAAGGGTGCTTTGCATAAGGTCAACATTATCTCTTCCCAGCAGATCGATGAGGTGAGTGTTTACAAGATCGTGAGCATTGTAGGCGACTGAGGTGTACTGGTGAGCCATGTCAGTGAATTGCTGCTTCATGGGGAAACTCTGCAACTTCTGAAGGGATGAGACGACTTGTGGATCGTTGGCAAAGCCTGAAAAAGGGATTTACATATTATCGTGTTTATCATGAAATGAACAAATCAGACATTTAGACTTTGTAGATAATACACAAAGAAATTTACACGTTTATTTTTACGCGTAAAACCGTATATTTATGGCATTCAATATAAACTGCCAATAAAATTAAAGAAACTGATTTTTGAGGACGGGAGAATGAAGCTATTGACACTATTGGTCTGCGTTTGGTATTTTTAGAACAATTTGTATCAGTCATAAACATGAATATTATCTTACGTGTCAGCTTCGTTCTGTAAAGTTGAAGTTGCTGAGTATATTGACTTAGGTGTGGAGACACTTTGTCAAGAAGTTGATAGTATAATGAAGGCATTTCATCCATGATCACCTGAAAAAAATATCATATCCATCACAAGATCTTCTGATGTCTTCTAAGATTTAAAAAAACTGACTGATGAATATATTTTTAAATATCTTTTAGAATAATGATAACACATTCGGTAATGTTTTTGGGTGCACGAGACAATGGAGCGATTCAGTTAAATGTACATAAATATTAACAAAAAAGTGTGCAATAATTTCCTTTAGAGACATATCTATTGTACTTAACATAGGAGTTTCAGTAATGAAAGACAAATAACACGAGAAAAGAGCAAAATAATTAAACATGAAATAAAACATGACGAGAATTTGCAGATAAGAGGCGGAATGAAGTCAAAGAGGCAGTTTAACATTTGTTTTATGATTTTCGAAAAGAGACTGGAAGAAAACTTACATTCAGTTTTTCTTCCATGGCGTGGAACATTCGTTCAGAATTATAAGCCGTCCATTCCTTAATGGAAACTAGATAATCCACGGAAAGTTGGTTTAGCTCCTGGGATTTGATTCTGTTGCAATAGAAAAGAAATTACAGGCATAGAAAACGAATTGTTATGCCGAACAAATAGTCAAGATATCACATTTTTGTGAGGCACACTGTTCAAAGCTCAAATGCAATGCAATATTGTTTCAGGACACAACAAATGGTACGATACATCCCGTGACCATAGGTCACCTAGATATTCAGATAATAATTTCCAGCGTAGAAATTGTTTTAGACCAGTAGTATTTCGAGGTGATAGGGTGGGGTTTAATTGGATAATTCCTATGTTAGAATAGTTGTTAAAACTATACATACGTTAATGAGTGTCCAGTCGTAACTACATAGTATGAAGTATGGATTCTTATAACCTTCTCTATCTAGGACTCTAAGGATATTACACTGGTATTAATTGATACGGATATTAAATTATTATTAATTGACAAAGCGGGGTTTTGTTTGCAATACATACATAATATCGTCGACAATATCCTTAATATGGTAGTCATTGTTGTCGTACATGGCTCTGAGAGCCTTGAGATCCTCTCGGAAAGCCGCGGTATCATCTTCAAATGCTTGACTGATCCTTCTGGATTTTAGGTAAATCTCATCATCAACATTTCTGCTCAGTTCTTTCAGAATGTTTTGGAAGTCTGCCATGTACTTCTCTGACTTCACATTGACGAAACTCTAGTAATAAAAGAAACACTCTTGTGATCTTTATTTCCAAAATTAGAAACAAAACGAAACTGATGAATCAATATTAGAGGCATGCGAGAGTATGATATGTCCAGATCAATAAAATTAAATTATAATAACCCCTTTACATAAGATGATTCCTGAAAAAGTAGGATACTAAACTAAAATGATTCTTGTAAGTTGCATGAATGTACGAGTTTGTAACATAAACTGCAATAATTTAGGGTGAAAATCGTTCAGTTCAAGTAAAAGACACCATTTCTTATGAAAATGTGTCACGCAGTGTTATTATTTTTATTTTGTATAAGGATCTAGAGTTTTGTCACAAATAATTCAAAGCTACAGCTCTATTAGGTTGTAGATGTTGTGGATACGGTTGTGTTTTTAATATACCTGAAGGTCTCGAAGCATGCTCGGTCTCCAGTGTATACGGCTGTGGAGTAGGGTTGAAGTGTTTAATCGAAGAGACACCATACCGTCTGTCATGCGTCCGACGCTGCTGGTCACGTGATAAATCTCAGCTGCCACAGCTGAACTATTTATATACCCGGCACTGACATGGAAGGAATCTCGAGGATTGTCTTTGAATGAAATAAATCGCAAGACGTGAAGATATATCATGTTGTTTATTCTATCAAGAAAATACAATCTCCTTAATGTTTATTACCAATTTTAGTTAAACAAGCTTATAAACGATCTAATCTGTTTATTCTATTTGAGTTATCAAATTAAGTCGGGCATATATTAATCTTTCTTTACTATTGTCCTATGGAAAGGAAGAAATTTCTTTGATCATTAAAATGTAGGTAAAGAGTTTATATGAGTGGACAAAGATTTCATTGTACATATCCTTACCGATATCATAGTTCATATGAAACTTGATGGCCCGTCCTACTGGATCTAGAGACAACTCTGTGGTCATATCGAAAGCATTTCTCAGAGTAACTGTGTAAGGAGCCTCTGTGCGAACGTTTCCTGAGATTTGAATGTTTTTTAGTGGAGTATCAGCCTGAAACATTGTAAAAAGCTCATTCAGTCAATGTTGATAACTACATCTTGACTGTCTAATAATTATATTGTAAAACTTGATTAAAGAACTGAAGGGTTATTGGGAAAACATCTTCGCTTAATCGTACTCTGACATTATGTACTGAAATGGAAAATTATGCCTTCTTAATAATAATAAAAATTTCTTTTAGCTACATATGATTGACTGTAGACGACTGATAGAATATTAAATCCATAAATTAACCAATTTTGCAGTTTTATTTCGAAGCTGAAATATCAGGCATACCTTGAAAGTCATTTGTTTGCGGACGCTGTCGAGTTCTCCATTAATGCCAATGGATTTAGTTTCACCGCGAGCTGTGAGGTAGGAGAGATCGAAACCAGCTGACATCCTATCACTGGAGCTTCCAATATGACTCTTCAGGTTGATATCGACACTGGTGTAGGGATGACTGATTCCCAAAGAAAAGCTGTAGTTCTTGCTGTGGTATACAGATGAGGTATCAACCAAACGAGTGAAAACAGAGAGGGTCTTTCTAGAATCCGTGGAAAAGGACAGTTGTGTTTTCCCGTCGAAAATGACGGCTCCCCTGTTCAAGATCATCTCCGATCCAAGTTTAAAGTCCTGTAAATGAAAGGGAACCACATTTTGGTATTAATGCCGAATATTGCATTTGATGTATATTTGAAACAAATTTGCCAAGTAACATATTTTAATCAAATGTACAAATTTACAAATCAAAATTCCATTACACTGCAAATAAATTACACATTTGCCATTACACAACGTAACGGAAAGTTAGAATGGTATGAAATATTAAGAAATGAATAGATTCTAATATTTAAATGAATCATTTTCACTCATTAAACAGGACCCTTTTAGAGAAAAGCTCACCTTTCCAATGGTCGGCATCATCAGGGTCACGTCGGCTTTTAGGAAGTCATCCTGTGGTGTAATGTCAGCTGTAAAAGCAATTTTCTTGTTTGGATCAGAATCAGCATCCCAGAGGAAGGAACCGTCAGTGTGACTGGTGTAACGGTTGGTCCTTTTGGTTCCCATCAGTGCCAATGTTCTGGAAGGAAGTCTTACCTTCAAGTTGGAGGTCTCCTGGTCCAGCAACAGTTCGTAGCCCATACTTTGAGATACTGGAGTTCCCCAGTTCAAACTCGCTTGACTTGAAAAACTGTCTCGGGTATTTATGTGTTTGAAATTGAGGCTGGTGCTTATTGACGAGGTGACAGGAGTATTCAGATAGATCGTCGTCTCAAAATTACGCCACTCTCCACTGTGGCTGACTGTGGTTTCCATGGATTCAAAGCCTTGGAATGGTGAAGTAAATTGTAATTTGCCAGTCATGGGTGTCACAGTTAGATCAAGACTTCCAGATAGTGCTATGACATTATTTCTGCTCAAGGTTACTTTAGCTTCACCAGAATACATTCCAGTTCTAGATTCTAGTTTACATTTCATGCCCAATTCCTCATATCCTGGGAACGAGGTTTTTACATCAAAATCAAAATTCATTGGGACATTGGAGGCGTGAAGCAGAGCAAATATGCTTTGGCGTGCGCATTCAATCTGAGCATTACATCTGAAACCTTTTTTATTTTCGTTATGCTCGTATGATACTTTGTTGTATTCGTAACCAGTAAAAGGTGTTCTTACCTCGAGAGAGGTCTGAAGTTGCTGCCAATTATATCTGTAATAGCTGAAGTCCCCTCCAATCGTTTTACTTACGTCATACTTGATGGAACCACGAGTTGAGATTTTTCCAAGATTCCATGAATGCTCAAAAGACAGTCCAATGTCTCTAAAGTTTTCAAGAGGAGTTTGAATTGATACTGAACCTTGAATTGTGGAATCGCTTTTTAAGGAGACCTCGAGTGTTGCTTTCTGTCCAATAAAATTTGCCGAGGCAGTGGTTTTAAAGTTACTGAACGGTCCTTCGTGATGCAAGGTTAGTCGAGAGGATTTGCTGGTCCCTGCGAGAATAATTGTGGCTGTAGATGTAAAGTCAATGATCTGGAGATTGTTTTTGAATAGTAGCTCAGTTGCAAGTCCATTCTGGCTACCCATGTAGGCTTCAAGAGTAGAGACAAAGTTGTTAAAATCGCCATTTTGATTATAGCTGAGCGTGAAGTCCTCCGTGTATGGGGTTGTAAAGACCGCTTTTGTCTGCAGCTTGTTTCCGATAATGTTGTGATTGTATGATCCTGCAATTGTCTTTTGTGAAGCATAGGTGACCTTAGCTTCTGCTACGAGGTTGGAGAGATCTCCGACCCTTTTGAAACTGAATCCTATGTTTTCAAAGTCAGCAATGGGCGTTTTGATGGAGATTGCACCTACAGACGACTTGTCAAAGCCAAGAGTAACATCGATTTCAAATTTCTGCAGAGACTTAATCATTTCTGCATGGGTCTGAATGTTCGGAAAGCTACCCTGGTGTCTGAATGATATGCTGGTCTGTTCCCAGGCGACGATCGGGCTTTTGATTATGATGTTTCCCTCAAGAACCCTTCTCCAACTAACCCTTCCATTTATTTCATAAGCTTTTCCGGGAGAGTATTGTAGTTTAGCTTTAGATTCAATGCTTTTATAACCCATCGCATGGCTGAATGATCCTTCAATATTGTCAAGAGATGGAATTGAGCTTTGCACTTTGACGTTCCCAGATATACCATTACCAGTGGTGAAAGATATGTCACTAGCATATGTTTCTCCCAAAACCTTTCCGTCAACATGGACTTTAAAATTGGATGGCTGACCATCGAATCTAAAGGAGCCCGATGTATCGCTCATGAATGGAGCTTTGATTTCTATGGATCCTTCTGTTGGCGAGGCTCTAAACATTACGTTGGCAAAAATTCTCTTCTCACCATAGTTGACATCGAAGTCTGATTTGAAGTCTGACAATTGTCCATTGTGGTTAAAATTTGCAGTGAGTAGCGAGGTGACAGGCGTAAGGAAGCTTAGTTGGCCACTAAATTTATTATCATTTTCGAACATGGCTCTGGTGGAAAGCATCTTTTCGTTTTCCTTTCTAAATTCAAAAGATGTTTGGAACCGCCTCTTATTTCCATCAAAATTAAAGTTGCCCCCTAGTTGTCGGAAGCCTTGCAAAGGCGTTGTCATCTCCATGCTTGCGATAATGACGTTTTCTGCTTGGTAGTTAGCATCTAGATGAAACATTCTCTCTCCCCCATAGAGAACTGTAGCGTGAGCTTCAAGACTAGATGAACTGGTTGCAGCATCAAATCTGATGCTGGTGTCCTGGAAATATGGAGTCTTCACTTCAAGGATCCCTTCCAATTTTGGTTGTACTTTGAAAATTAAATCACCTTCGCTTTTCTTGTTTCCAATAAAACATTCAGCATGGCATTTAAAGTCTATCAGATACCCGTCATGGCGAATCGCGAAGCTTGTTCTTTCATAACCTTGCAATGGAGTTGCTACAACTACTTCAAGGTTTACATTTGGCCGAGTAGCGAATACAGTCATTATACTAAACCTTCTGTTTCCAATGGACAGTGATGCATCTGCCCTCAAATTAGAAACGTCACCATTGTAATCAAGGGTAGCGATGATATTGTCGAAAACTGGGGACTGAACTGACACACTTCCGCTTATTTTTCCAATTAAGCTAAGACTCACGTCCAGAGATGTTGTTTTTGACCCCAAGCTAACCTCAGCATGGCTTTTGAAGTCTGATATTGCTCCATTGTGTTCGAAAGAGGCCTTCATTGGACTGAACCATGGTGACTGCAGAGAGAAGCGTCCTTCTACAATTTTGTTCCAGCTGAATTGAATATCGCTCTCAACTTTTTTATCGCCAAAAGATGATTCAGCATGGCTTCTGAATGCATTGAGAGGTCCAGAGTGCGTGAAGGTGACACTAATTATTTCGAAACTTGTGGAGGTAATGGATAAACTGCCCTCGATCTTTTCGTCTGTATCAAATGTTATATCAACTTCTGTCTTTTCAATACCAAGGCTTGCCTCCACATGACATTTACAAGATGAAAATCCTCCTGTATGTTCAAAGGATGCTTGGAAGGGGCTGAACATTGTTGATCGAAGAGATAGACTTCCAGTCAACTTATCTTTGTTGTTGAAGGAAACATCAGACTCTATTTTTCTGTCACCAACAGATATTTCTCCGTGAGAAGATAAATCAGATAGGTCTCCATTTGCCTCGATGGCTACATTTATGTCTTGTACGAAAGGAAATCTTAGGGTAAACTTAAAGTCAATCTTTTTCATGGTATCAAAACTACTCCGTAACAAAACAAGAGTATTGGTTCCGTAGGTTAATCCAGCATTGGTCATGAAGTTGGTTATTTCACCTGCGTGGTCAATGTTGGCTTCAATGTCACTAAAGTATGGGGATTTTACGCTCATCCATCCACGAAGACGCGGCTCTGTCGCGAAGGTAATATCCATTTCATGTTTATTATTTCCGACGCTAATTTCGGCGTGACTGTTGGAATTGGAAATTGTTCCACGGTAGTAGGTAGCAGCTTTAATTCTTTCGTACCCTGTAAAAGGTGTTGTGATGGTAATGTCGACCTCAATGTTTGGATTGGTTTTGCAGGAGACTCTACCTGTCAGTCGATTATTTCCGTAGGACATCTGTAGACCAGACTGGAAGGTAGATAGTTGACCTTCATGTTCTAGAGAAACTTCCAGTGGATTAAAGAAAACCGACTGCATTGAAAGTTTACCAGTAAGTCTTGGAGTTAGAGTCATCGTAGCACCAATAAATAACTGTTGGACTGTACCATACACTAATTCAGCACTCGAGTCGATTTTCTTGCTGTTGTCAATGAATTTAAATGATGCTGCTATGTCTTCGGTGAATGGATTCTTTAGCGAAACCCTCCCTTCTATATTGGGATAGATTGCTACAGCCATGTCTCCTATAGTTTCCTTATTCATTATAGAGATTTCAAAATGGCCCCTCATCTCTGCTGAACTCTTTACATGCTTGAAGGACACACGAGAAGTTCTGAAGTCTGGAATTGGCAAATCAATAGATAGATCACCAGTTATTTCTTGCCCTGTGGTAAATGCCGCATTCATGTCAACCTTCTTAATACCAGCAAGAGTAATGTCTAAATGACTTCTGAAGTTAGCCATGTCACCTGCGTGGTTCATAACAAGATCAATGTCGTTAATGAAGGGGCACCTCACAGTGATAATTCCCGTTATTCCTTTATTCATATTAAATGTGATATCAGCTTCATGTTTGTCATTATTTATCACTGCTTCCACATGACTGATCATGTCGCTGGGATATCCACTATGCTTCAAGCGGAACTGAAGTCTCGGTACCGATGAAAAGGTCGAAATTATGGAAGCGGAGGTATCCAAATAAGCAGGTCTGATATTAAAGGATGTCCTTCCTTCAATGCTGTCTCTATTTACAATAATATTAGCTTCGCTATTAAAGATGTCCACTCCACCGACGTGTTTGAAGGAAACTCCGATGTTTTCGTAGCCAGGAATGGGACTCAAAAATGAGAAAGAACCACTTAAATCTCTGGTTGCGTCAAAGTTAGCGCTGATTTCTATTCTTTCATCAGCCCTTCCAAGCTCGCCTCGGCATCTAAAGTTTTGCAGAGAGCCGGAATGATCAAATGTTGCGGTAAGTTCTTCCAGCCCCTCGAATGGAGTTGTAAGGGAAGCACTTGCATGGATATTGTCTTCAATGTCTAGCCTAGCATCTCCTTGCATCTTCTTTTTGTCATAGTTTACTAGTGCAGCGATGTGGATGTTCTTCGGTGTCATTTCCAGTGTAAAGGATGTAAGTATTGGCTTAAACCATGGACTTTTGATGGTGACAGTACCAGTTGTGGCTGGCTCATTCGCAATGGAGACATCGATTGAAACACTCTCTGCATTAAAGACGTATTTTGCTGAGGACTGGAAATTGGTTGGAGTTCCATCATAGCTAAAAGTAAGTTGATGATTTTCAAAGTGTCTGAATGGTGTTCTCAGCAGCAATGTTCCAACTACTCCAGAAGCAGCGTTCAGCTTGGCTTGGATGAAGATGCTCTGCCGTCCATACTCAGCTTGCATCCTGGTATTCAAGTTAGTCATTGGTCCTTGGTGTGAAAAAGAAGCCTTGATGGGGCCAAAATAGGCACTTGTAATGGCGATGCTACTCATGATATTTCCTCTGGAAGAAAATGTAAAATCTAAGGTGGATTTATCTTCACTGATGAGAATTTCAGCATGTGATTTAAAGTCAGACAAGTCCCAATTGTGGGTGAATAAGAGCTGAGACACCCTGTAGTCCTGTAGCGGAGTTAATAAAGTCAATTCAACATTTGTGGAAGAATTTATGTTAATCTTTGCCTCAGCACTATATTTCTTGTTTCGTCCATATGACACCTCTGCACGACTTACAAAGTCTCTTAGGGAGCCTGTATGCACGAGAGAAACTGAAGACTGTTCAAAGCCATCTATTGGTGTTTGAAGAATGATCTCCGCTTTAACTTCTGATAGTATATCGAAATTTATAGCCAGGTTGTATTTTCCATTTTTGTTACCGTCATATATGAAATCGAAGTTGGAGTAGTCAAATCCTACAAATGGCGTCGTCAATGTGAATGTTCCTTGAAATTTTCTCAGATCACTCAGATTGTAGACAGACTCCATTTTCAAAACTTTCCTTGGCATGTATTCTATCTCCAATACCGAGGTTCTCACTTCCCCTAGTTTTTTGCTGTTAGCTGTTACTTGAAGGTATGAAAATTGACGGAAAGGTGTGTCGAGTCTAAGTTTGCATGACAGTCCATTTAGAGTATTCATTCGGCCCGAAAGTGACATCCTGTTCATAACAGGAAGTATCTCAACGCTAGCATCAGCAGAAAATGATGAAATGTATCCCTGCCCTCTCACATCAATCTGAACACTTTGTAGAGATGCATAGGGTGTCTTGATGACTACGTTAAATCTCTTTATAGAGTCAAATCGGTACCGTGTTTCTACTGTGAAGGTATTGCTCGAGTTAAAGGATAAAGATCCACCATAGACGTTTTCCTGGTTTTCCGTTTTCATGCTGGTCTGCAGGGATACCTTCTCGTACCCGCTGATAGGTGTTTTCAGTTCAAGTGACGTATCGCCGTTGTTATTGATGGAAACGTCGAAGGATAAAATGTTATTTGAAGCTATTACCAAAACTCCATGAAGGTTGACAGGATAACTTTGGTATTGTGTGTCAATATTCAGTTGGGAGGCACCTAACGTTGGATTGGAGAACTGGAAGGTAGACTTAATTTGTCCGTTTCCATACTGGTGCTTCACATCAATTAGGAGAACACGTGACCTTTGATTCATTAGAACAAGATTAGAGATGATATTTCCCGATTTATGTTCGTGTGTCATCTTCAGCGAAAGATCCGTGATAGGATCAAAAGGAGTCTGTATCTCTAGCGTTGCAGAGGCTGTTCCTCCTGGGAAGGACATCTCTTGTTTTCCATTGAAATTGATGTATATTTTTCTTTTACCCCAGGTGCTAGTTAGAGTCGATGATGTTGTTGACGGTGTGTTAGAATGAGCCCACGTGGTCTCTATGTTGAAAGATGGCAAAATAAGATTTATTTTGCCTTTGTTCTGGATAGACCATCCTTGCCCCTCATGAACCATTGAACTATTCAAACCATAGGAATCTTTATTCCAATTCAAACTGAATGAATCATCATATGCCCGACCATTGTCTTTGTGTGTAGCTGAGAGAGATATTATCTTGAAGTATTTTGATGATGTCTTGACATCCAGTTGTCCCTTCAAGTCTCGTCTGGAAGTGTCCCCGTTACTGATGAGGGATATATCGGCTTGGACAAATTCTTTATCCCAGGAGACCTGGGCACTTGTCTGCGAGGAATCGCTGACAGAATGTACCAAACTGGCCTTGATCTGTTGGAATCCATTAAATGGTGTCTTGGCAAAGATATTTAGATCAATGTTTTTAGCGGACACTGGGAATTTCAGGGACATGGTTGTTGAGATCTTGTTTGACGGGTTCCAGGCAAAGTCTATATCAGAAGTGATCTGGGATGGATCGCTTTTATGGTTCACTTTTAATGCCACATCACGGTATCCTTTAAAGGGGCTCGAGAATCCAATATCTCCGACAAGCTGATATCTTTTTGCTGCAGTGCGTTGAGTTAAACTTCCTTGAAGAGATACCACTTTCTTTGGCTCCCACTGGAAGTCTATACTTGAGATATACTTGTTTTCAGCAAGATGACGAACATTGAGTATGAGCTCTCTGGATGGATATCTCGTTGTCAGTGATCCCTCAAATCCATTGATCGATGTGAAACGGCCTTTCCCAGTCAGAGTAAATGAAAGACTATCGTCTCTGTCAACGTCCCATTTCAAATCGAAGCTGCCATTGTAGGAATCCCCAATGCATGATCCGTCAAGAGATGCAATAACGTGTCGAGATGGGTACTGCATGTCCATTAGTATTCCATACTGTGGACTGGTTTGTCCTGTAACCTTTACTGAATATTTCAATTGATCTTGTGTCATCTCAAATTGTACTCGTTGATTGCCTTGATTCAGATTGTATTCACCGCTAACTTTCACTGGTTGCATTCCACTGATGTGGACGTCTGATGATATTTGCATGGATTTGTCGTCAGGTTGCCGCACAGTCGTGATAATGCTGTTTTTGGATGTCTTACCCAGATCAATATTCATGTCGTTGGTATAGGTTGATTTATCTGGCTGTGTCAGGGTATTTGTGAATTTCAAATCTGTTCCAGGAATGGACAATGCAAATTCACCTGTTACGCTTATTAATTCCTTTGTTTTGTCACTGAGGCGCAGGCTACTTTCGATAGTTGATTTTCCCCTGCGAAGGTACACACTCGAGTCCAAATCACGTCTGTCGTGTTTGTGGCTGCCTTTGAGGAGGAAATTAATTCCCTGCAACAGATTATTTAATGAGTAAATAGCTAGCTGACACTGACTTCAATTAAATGCATCAAGAGACATAGCGATTGATTTAACTTTTATGGTTATATAACTGAAAACTTTATTCATGCGAATATATCAAAGGTGTTTTGGTAATATGATTCTAAATGAGTTTTTTTTTTATTGCACTAGCGATCAGTGTCGTTTCAATTCTTTGTCTAGATTATCCTGTATCCAAGGTATCGATGATGATTAGAATCACCTCACGAAAACAAAATAGTCTACTAAAGATATGTACCTCACTTGCGAAACTGTATTGAAATACCTTATGAATTTCTAGAAAGTTTTATTGCTTGTATTCATTGATCGCATTTTACCTTTGCTACGAACGACACATTGACATCTGAGCAAGTTATTTTACTTTCACTATTGATGGATCAGAATAGGAATACTTCAAAATAGCAAGTTAGTTATGAGGTAGCTTATGTTATTGTTTTCCTACGTGAACAGACCTGCCCAACGTGTTTGAAATTTAAGCTGCCATCTACTGATGCGCTTGCCCAGCCTTTGATATCGCGGTTCAGTTGAGCAGACATCTCAATACTTCGGTTGGGATCCTTGAAGTCTGGACCATAATTTATATCTGCATCAAACTCACTATGCTTATAGTTGTGGTTCATTTCCACTAAAGCCTTGAAGTTGAACTCTGGATTTTTCTTGACATTCAGATTTCTAAGAAACAAATAGATTTGGAAAGAATAAATAAAACAGAAAACAAAAATGTGAAGCCAATGTACATTGGCGTATGAGATAGTGAAGTGCTGAAGCAATAAGAAAACTATCATGTATCTGGTGGACTTCATATGAATGGAGTACTTATAAATTATTATTTTCGACACATTATTGCAAATACTTTGAGAATTGAAGTTTTATCACAAATTATGCAATTGCTTTTAGAAAAAAATATATCGAATGGAGGGTTTGAATAAAGGCAGTTTTATATGCTCATACTTACGCTGTAGTTCGTGCCTTTGTCAGAGTCTTTGTACTCATATTGATGATTTTGGACACAAATTTGATGTTATTACGTGTGTATTGTTTGATCACATATGTTAGGTCAATATCAGTGGAAAGACTTCCCTCTGGCTTTTTATCAAATTTGCCTTTGAGGATCATTTCCAGGAGGCTTGATTTGACATCAATATTGGCAGTTAGGGACGATCCTCTCTTATTCGTATTTGTCAAAAACTTTCCTGAAATAAGAAATGAGGAATATTCTTTGAAATCGACATTTTTCGAGTAAATTAAATGTTATATATGTGATATTTTGCTAAGAAGAACGTTTGAATCAAGAAAATATTTTTCACATGCAGTCTTAATACTAAAAGACTTTTTCAGAAACAGCACCTTTACATATTCAGTACTTGAGCATTACGTGCCTGACCCGTGACATAGATAGCATTATTCAATTAATGGATGTCTAGAGGTACATGAAGCACAATAGATCTGACATAGTATAACTGTATGTCAAAGTCATGTCTTTGACCTTGCATCACGATATACAATTAATTCTTGCTTTTATTTCACAGTTTCCGTAATAGAACAAAGGAAGTATTCAAACATATAAATCCTAAGTAAAAGAGAATCAGCATGAGCTGATTGCCCTTTAGTAATATATACCTTTCAGTGAGACTTGTTTCTCGAAAACTTTGTCCAGAACCAAGTTGACGTTGCATCCCTTTCCTTTGACGTATGAAACTGAGCCTCCCAAAGCAATCAGCTCTCCTTTTGGTGTCCGGATAGAGAGAATGGGATTGTAAATCAGATTCTTTTTGTTTTGCTCTGTCTGCATACGGGTTTCCAAGGAATATTCTTCTTTACCGACGCTGATGCTACCTTTCATGCCCGCCATGCCAGAATTACTTTCAAGGGTGGCTAAAGAATTATAATGGGTATCTCTGATTATAATTTACGGAGCTAGAAAATGTAAGGCGTCTGTGGAGTTGATGTGCCTCTTGCACTCAAAATACAGAGACTAGAAAAAAAGTTAACACAGTTGCATTGCTTTCTGTATGTGCATGAATTGCTTGTAAATAGACTGAAATGATGTAAAACAGCGAAAAATTAAACATTACATGTACATTTTGAAGCTACAAAGGTATTCATTGGTATGCAGTATGCACTAACTTATGCAAGCCATGGATATATGCTCTATGTATACAAACATTGCTGATAGAATGTTTAAAAAATGTTATAAAACTTTGCTAATTATATTTGACAACAATAATAATGTATATACCCTTTATGTTGGATGTTCGCATGGTGATTCCCGAAAATGCAAGATCAAGGTCCAACAGAGTCCATGGGGTGTATTTGACGACGCCATTCACGCTGACGGTGTCTCTATTAGGCACACGGATTTCAAGGGATGGGGTGTAAGTCACTTGGTTTCCATTGCGATCGATCTGGATGCGGCTGTTCAACAGGTACCGCATGTTGTTGACCCAAACCAATTTTCCATTAAGAGATTTTGTGTTCGCATCATTGGTGATCGCTCCTAATAAAATTACAATAAGTGAATTAGGTCACCAAAGGAAATTGAAACGTATGTATTATGGAATATCAATGATTGAATTTTTCTGCTAAACACATCATCTCAAATTTGCATAATACAAGAACCTGTGATTGGAAGGAAACATGAAGGACGACACGAGGAAAACAAGTGAATCGAAGTGTTTTCATAGAAAGATTGATCTACCTTTGAAATCAGCTCCTTTCCATGGAGTTGTAAAACTCATGTCAAGGGTCATGTCGTTCTTGTTCAAGTTGAAATCAGCAGTCAGAGATCTGTTAACTTTGGATCCTGGAGTGTCGAAACTTAGATGTATTAGATTGACATTTCCAGTCTGAAATAATAAAATCAGTGATGAGAAAGTTAAGTTACTAACAGAATTCTTTACAGATAGGACTTGCAAGTTTTAGACCTGACGTAAGTTTCCATATTGACTATAATATTACTGTAAATACTACTACTACTACTACTACTAATAATAATAATATTAATAATGATAACAGTAATAATAATAACAATAATAATAATAACAAAAATATTCATGATGATGACGATGATGATGATTATGATGATGATGATGATGATGATATTCGTTCAATGTCAACGTATTGACTAGAGTTTTATTATGATCTAAGCTGATTTAATTGGAACTATATTTGTGTGATTGTGAAATCCTAATGTAGATGAGTCAATGAATTATGTACTTACATGTATTGATTTGGCCTGAAGCCTGTACCCAGTATGTGCATCTCTCTTGTACAGGGTCAACCCCATGCTAACGGGTCCAGTGAGAGGGAAGTAGGGAGCATTGGCCTCTAGGGAAGCATTAGGGAACTCAAGCTCTCCGCATAGTTCTAGACCGACAACCTTTGATAGATCGGCTCCGGAGCAAAGACTTCTGGTCTGCCTATTATTAGTTATCATCTGCTGTTCCTTCTCTACATCACGGTGAACAGTGAAAAATGCAGTCCTGGTGTAGCAAAAAGGAAACAATGACCTTGGCTCAGAACATTTGTAAATATATAGTACTATACACTCAACAGGTTTTATAAACAGCTATCACGTTTCTAAACGTCTCATCTTGGAAATAATTGTGTAAATTATTCAACCTCGAGTTATTTGGAATAATTATTTTTAGGAAGCTTTTGACGAAGAGTGTCACCACTGATACGACACGAAATGTTAAAACTGGAAAGATACTGTTTTTATCAGACAAGGAATAGCGATTATATATATATATATATATATATATATATATATATATATATATATATATATATATATATATATATATATATATATATATAAGTATGTGTGTGTCTGTGTGGCTGTGTGTGTCTGTAATCTCAAATTGTTTATAAGAAATGAAATCTTTTAGCATCCAATAATTATTATGAATTCATGTTCCTTCAGGAAGATTTATATAATACAATTAAAATATTAAGTTCTAAAATACAAAATTAGTTCTCTAAAGTGCATGGATATCGTCCCAAAATATACGTATTGTAATATATTACATGTAGTAAAGGAGGTGAACGTAACTTAAAACAACAGACAATGAAGGACTAATTGCCGAGAAGAACTAACGAATGAAATGGCTCAAATCCATAGATTTCTTGTTGCAAAATAAAACGGTTCCCATTTCTCAGTCGAAATGTTATGTGACAATGTCATTGCTGTAAAACAAAACATTCGTACTGAAAGGGATATCTTACTTGACACTGATGATGTTCATTTTCTCTTGAGGCATATCCAACTCAGCAACGAAAACACGTCCATTAGACAACTGAACCTTTCCTTGAAGGGCACTGCTAGTGTGCAGAGTGGACACCATCTTCAGACCACTTTTGGTAACAAAGGCATCAACACTCATCGTGCTCGAAAGTTCGATGGCTCCACTATACAAATTTAATATGAAAAACAATTCATTAATAAATTCATAATTGCCTCAGTGCTATATGCAACGTTAATGATTACAGTATGTCATTAATAAAATTAGATTTCTATTGAAAATCATCGTAAGTGAATTGGTTAGTGTTTTCGTTAATTTATTCAAATTCTACGAATCACGGGTATTGAGACATTCAGTTTTAGTTTTTGGGGTTGTGGAAGATTAATGATTGAAATTAGTTACATTTTAATTATAAAAGAAACATTCTGAGCAATATAAAAGTTATTATTCAAAGATCGGATTCATAAACATACTCAACTTAATTTACCTTGGCTGTATAAGACCGCTTATTTCTAAGTCGGAGGACAATTTTCGGATATCGAACTTTCCGTTGGCCTTAAGTTCTACTGTTGCTGTGCCGTTCACGGTGAAGTTTAGAGGGAATCCTGCACTGGTGGGAATGATAACACTACTGTCAAGGAACACAAAGCTTTCACTCAGGGTATAGTCGCCCCCTTTGGAAATCTTCTTGATCATTTCGAAGAGGTCAAAATCTTGACCGGTACCAGTCGTTTGTTGCCCGTTGAAGCTCATGTAGCGTAATTCATTTCCAAAGACCTTCATGTATAGAGATCCCTTCAATTCGTCCAAAGTGCTCTTCAGCTGTTTTGGGGATATTGAAGCAAATTTAAGTGATATATAGAGGCAATGATTTTACGAACATTTATTGCATTGAAATAAGAGGAAATAAAAACCGAAAATTATTTTCAATGCCTGAATACTAAGACTCTTGTCAAAGAATACAATTTGTAGATCTGATCAGTAAGGATTTTGTTCGATCAATCCCTTTCTGTTTATTTGGCATATATAAAAATGCATAATAAGATCCAATGTTAAACTTACCCTTCTGTCAATTTTGCTGATCTTGTCGGGTCGGATGGATTTAACAGCTGTAGTCTGAGCGGCTTGTTGGTTTTCACCGAAATAACCGTCTGGTCCAAAATAGGATTCGATGAAGTATTCCAGACCTTCCAATCTTCCTCCAAGCTGTAAGAGGTTAAAAGTATTTCCGAAGAGATCAACCGTCAGATTGACCATTCCAGATCTCGGGATGAAAGACTTGGCTGACCAGATGAGGTCTCCCTCAACCTTAGCACCTGTGTTGATCCTCTCAATGAAAAACGACTTTTCATAGTTTCTGGAGAACTTCCTTTTGTCTAAATCAAACTCATTCTGGAGAGCTTCATCTTCCAGGATAGCGCGGATCTCCTGTTTGTGGGGGTCAGAGGTCTCCATCAAATTGGTCAAGTGGGACCATATGTAAGAACCCACCTGGTTGACTTCCTCAGTCTGCAGTGTCTTCTTGATAATGCTCAGCCTGTCCGTTGATGGGCATTCCATCAGGGAGCGGTATGCAGCTATGCGGATTTCGGAGTCTTCCTCTTTGTTCTGGAATAACGCTTCTATAGCTCTCCACTGAAAGAAGTATATAACTTTTTTTAGGCAATATAATTGTCATAGATCAGCCAGAAACATCCAGAATGATCAAATGTTCACTCTAATTGACAGAAATAACGAGATGTTAAGAAACAGATTGAGTCCCGTTTAAGTATATTACATTTACTTTTCTTGTGAATTTATTCATCTCTGTCTGTCTTTCTATCTCTCTGTCTGTCTGTTTGTCTGTCTGTCTCTCTGTATATATATATATATATATATATATATATATATATATATATATATATATATATATATATATATATATATATGTGCGTGTGTGTAAAGATGGGGACATACATCTGCATTGCATGAGATGCGACGGAAGGCCTCGACTGCAGATAGACGGATCTCCATAGGATTAGTTGTTGGTGTGAAACATTTTGTCAGGGTCGGAATCGCACTATGTGCATGCCCAGCATTTCCAATGGCTCGCAGACTCAGTAGAACCTGGAGTGAGATTTGAATATTTGACAAGAGCTTCCAAATTGCATAGGAATAGCAAAAATATATTAGTATCATTTTCAAAACGAGAAGCAAACTTTAAACAGAATCTCTTTTTCAAAGTCTTTCGAAGTTGCATTTACATGGATAAATTTGAAAAAGAAAGTTCAGGTCATCGGTTTTCTTATCAAGATAAAATATGTACGCAAAACTGTAGATGATATGCGATGCTTTTATACAGCAGATGGAAGAAAACAGAACTGTTTTCTATATGAAGACGTGGAATTTTAGCTTCGATTATTTCAAATAATCGAATATTTCAAACAAGTGATTCGATGATTGTAAGTCTTACGGTTTTCATTGTAGCATCGTTGACCCTACAGTTAGGTCCGATCTTTCTTTCGATGGTTGAGATAATGTCGTTTACCGCTGGATCACTGTCGCAGTCATCGTTAAAGCGACATAGGCTGTTAACAAGGGAACTCACTGCAAGCATGGCTTTACCGCTGTCATCTTCCATTGTTAGAAGAGGCTAAATGTAGTTGGAAAGCGCATATATATATATATATATATATATATATATATATATATATATATATATATATATATATATATATATATATATATATATATATATATATATTACACTTATCAGTACATTCACACTAAAATCACATTTTCTCTCATAACAAAATTCAAACAAAATGAATGCTACTGTTGAACCCCATTCTTTAATGTAACATTAATAGTTGTATGTAAATTTTAAAGTCAAACTTGGTTGTAAATCTAATTTCATGTCATATTATGATCAATCGGAAATATCTCTATAATATCATATGAATTTCTTTTAAAGTGGTTTAAATTACTTTATATTAACCAAGCAGAAATTGTAACTGTCTCAAAATATGACTTAATCTGGTAATATGGCTTGGACGCAGTTCATTGAATGTCATAACACATAAATCAAACTATTATGCCATTCCTTTCATATCTTATGCTTTCGATATACATTTAGTAACAAGATTACATGCCTTCCGTGATATTGTAGAATTTAGTTTTATTGAAATAAACGCGATCTGTGACTGGGGTGACAAATCGTGTCTGAAAGTGAATATTAGCAGAAAATATGTGTGAATAGTAATATAATATTTTGTTACATAATTTTAGTGTTATGAGTAATACTATATTATTTTGGTACATAATTTAAGAGTTATGAATAATACTATAATATTTTGGTACATAATTTAAGTGTTATGAGTAATAGTATAATATTTTATTTTACATAATTTGAGTGTTATGAGTAATACTATAACATTTTGGTACATAATTTAAGTGTTATGAGTAATACTATAATATTTTATTTTACATAATTTGAGTGTTATGAGTAATACTATAACATTTTGGTACATAATTTAAGTGTTATAAGTAATACTATAATATTTTATTTTATATACTTTAAGTGTTGTGAGTAATACTATAATATTTTGGTACATAATTTAAGTGTTATGAGTAATACTATAATATTTTGGTACATAATTTAAGTGTTATGAGTAATACTATAATATTTTGGTACATAATTTAAGTGTTATGAGTAATACTATAATATTTTGGTACATAATTTAAGTGTTATGAGTAATACTATAATATTTTGGTACATAATTTAAGTGTTGTGAGTAATACTATAATATTTTGGTACATAATTTAAGTGTTATGAGTAATACTATAATATTTTATTTTACATAATGTAAGTGTTGTGAGTAATACTATAATATTTTGGTGCATAATTTAAGTGTTATGAGTAATACTATAATATTTTAGTACACAATTTAAGTGTTATGAGTAATACTATAATATTTTGGTACATAATTTAAGTGTTATGAGTAATACTATAATATTTTGATACATAAGTTAAGTGTTATGAGTAATACTATAATATTTTAATTAACATACTTTAAGTGTTATGAGTAATACTATAATATTTTGGTGCATAATTTAAGTGTTATGAGTAATAATATAATATTTTATTTTACTTAATTTAAGTGTTATGGGTAATACTATAATATTTTATTTTACATAATTTGAGTGTTATGAGTAATACTATAACATTTTGGTACATAATTTAAGTGTTATAAGTAATACTATAATATTTTATTTTACATACTTTAAGTGTTATGAGTAATACTATAATATTTTGGTGCATAATTTAAGTGTTATGAGTAATACTATAATATTTTATTTTACATACTTTAAGTGTTATGAGTAATACTATAATATTTTGGTGCATACTTTAAGTGTTAAAAGTAATACTATAATATTTTGATACTTAATTTAAGTGTTATGAGTAATACTATAATATTTTGGTACATAATTTAAGTGTTATGAGTAATACTAAAATATTTTATTTTACTTATTTTAAGTCTTATGAGTAATACTATAATATTTTGTTACATAATTTAAGAGTTATGAGTAATAATATGATATTTTGGCACATAATTAAGGCGTTATGTTATTCGCTGTCTACCCTACCTTAATTTCCGTCAGCATTTCCTTTGTTGGCTTCTGGATGAAAGCCAGAGTGGTCATCCACATCTCTGCCTCTATTCCTGTTACTTCTTTGTTCACAATGAGTCTAGTAAGCATTTGAAGAGACGAACTTGTTCCAACCATTGGAATTGCATCAAGGAAGAATTTGCTGTGACGAATAAATCATGAAAATATTAAAAAAACAGCATATTACCGTTGGCTAGCAATGTCATAGAATGATGCGAAATCGTTCAAAAGACAATGTTGAATTAATTCATATTTTTAGTTGTATTTAAATTTGGAGGGAGAAAATGTCTGTTGAAGGCAAGACAGGAGGACAATTAAGAATTAATTTGAAGCAATATGAAGGTAAGGGAATATGACACACAGGAAACAACTTTAAGGACCATCATATCAGTGCAAAGTTTATTTGTTCATTAGTGATGGAAAATAGGGATTCAATTGGTTACTCACCTTAGGCGTGCCTTATTGTCTGGACATATGGAACCTCTTTGGATCGCCTGATATACCTGGCTGATTGATGTTGCGTCCAATTTTCTCATAGAGTAGACAAGACCAGCAAAGAGGCGAGGTGTCTCTGGCTGAATTCCGGATTTGGTATTTAGGCAGATATCCATCAATCTCCCTTCCACTTCCTTTCTGGATTGATCCGACCCAATGATATCATTAACGTGTTCAAATAGCAAAGTCGCTCGGTTGTCTACTGGTCCTGCATATAAATGAAATTTGTGATTAAACGTTTGATGTGTCATCACAAAACTGCTAGTTCAGAGGATTATTTATGTCTATAGAGCATAATAAAATGCAATATTCTGACGTTAAGTATATTCTTCTATTCTATAGCAAATGTAATGCCTTGACGTAGGTAACAACAATTATAGCAATGTTTTCTATTTTGACAAATAGCACTTACTTTGTGATGACACTTTGGATCTTTCCTCTACGTATGTGAGCTTCTGCGTGCTGTTTGTAACAGCTCCACTGGACTCCCTGGAGAACGGAAGAAACTTGTAGGACTCCCTGCAAATGGCACTCTTAATTGTTTGTGTCCTGGTGTTTATTTCCTGCTCACATTCATGTGTTCCATGCAAAACTGGTAGTGACTGAATATCCTGCAATTCAGAAGACAAGCCGTCCATTAGAGGTACAGAATCAATTCTTGTAAACGTTTAACCTCTACAAATAGGGAGAATATATAAATGTTTGAGATCTCAATAGTTTTTAGATTTTGTCTTCAGGGATTAATTCCCCTGTGAAGAGATTGATCTCGCGGTTCATGGCAGTTGATCGTATATATTCGTTTTCTCATCCCCAGTCAGTGGATATATATTTACAGGGTGAGGATATCTATCGTTTAAAAATTGTAGCCATGGCTTTCTTCTGTCTCTGAATTTAGGGATTGACTAGGTTGAATGTCAATGGCAAGATTAAATTTCTCATTTTAGGCCCAATATGTGCATATATTGTTTTAGGTGGGAATGTGAATAGTTTTGTGTTTTGACAGAGTAAGCCCCTGAGGGTAGATATATACTGTGGGGCATTACCACATGATCCCAGTCTGACACGTGTTCACACTTGGGGTCATTTATAGCACTTCTCAGACATTCGAGACATACAACTCAAAAAGTATTTGAAATTTATGCAAATTCACTGTTATCACTTATGTCCCACTGATGGGGCGGGATCAAAATGCTAATAATAATGGTACAATAAACACAATCAAGTTTTATGTCTATCTGAACGATTTTAGGAGGAATTCAAAGACGTTACACAACTACGTATTAATATAAAACAGTATTTATGAAATATATGGAGCAACTACCGGGCATTGCCGCTATACGAATGTATTTTGGGTAAACATAAATGGGTGTAGCATGAATCAAATATCTATGTGTAATTTATAATGAAATTTATTTGACATGCAATATTATGTAAAAGGAATCACGCCAGGTAATGAAGAAAAACGTTCTAATGGTTACTTAACTCCCAGATGTATTAAATACATATTTAGTGCATTTTGTTATTTAGCCCTATGAGGTTATATTCAAATAACGATACGTTTGACGAAAACGAAAAGAATATGCCGGTCTTACCGAGGAAGATGTATAGGGGACTCCCTGTATTGCTGTCTGAGCTCCTTGACGGTTGCGGCATCCGAGAAGATTTTTGCTTTTCTTGACAATTGTGCGATACCGGTCTCCCTCTCCAACTGTGTATTCTGTGTCGCAGTGTCCGGATACGTCAGTCTGGAAAAATATACATTATATATTATACTAATTTGAATTTTGATGTTTGCGATTTGGTTGATGCATATCAAAGATATTAGCACACAAAAGATTTATTGCTCGCAATGATGACTTGAAGAACAAACGTGATGAGAGGCGAAGAATACAGTACCTCTTTGACTTTCTGGTCCTTTTGAAGGTCCTCCATACTGTTTTGGAAGGTGGACAGGACTCCTCGCTTGACGTTGAGTACCCAGGGTGTGTCCCCATCGGCAGGGCATATTTCTTCAACACGTCCATCCTGGAAGGAGAAGCGGAGAGGATTCCTTTCCATGGCTCTTGAAAACTCGCTGTCAATGGTCCTCATCTCCAAGGGAGAGTTTGGATTGGTTTCAGATAGCACTACATTACTCAACTGAAAATAAAATATCCCCACGTAATTATTGGAAATCCGCGTTAATTATATGACACAGTTTTTACGAGTGATTTTTTTAGACATGGCCCGAAGACTACAAATTCGAGCCCTGTAGCTAGAGTGTTATTAATGCAGACTTATATCAACCATATCACGAAATATTTTGGTTGCATTTAAGCTAGTTGGTGAGCGACGAGGGAAAGATGCTCTGAAACTGTTTCATTTTAATATCCAATGTCAATAAGATTTTCCAGTAAGTCGATATGCGAGAGAAAGAATTTATGGAATAATTACATAGCAGTTTGACATGTTTTATTTTTACATAATTTTGTTAGGACCAAAATGAAGACGTGAATTAAATCAGACAATTTTAAAAGGAAAGATACATTTTATTATAATTGGTAGCTCCATCGTGTTCTGATTGACGTACACAAATCAACTCTTTGACTATGTTTGCATCATTTTCATTTCTTTTCAATACATTTTTTAATTGAGGTTTAAAAATATATTATTTCTTATAGCTAAACGATCCTTGTTTGTTATGAAACAAATAAAGTGTGGACATTATAAAATGTCTCCTTTGTTCATATAGTGGATCCTCATGATAAATCACGTGATAAGAAACAATATGAATACTATTATAATTCATTAAAGTTTTTAGAAAGCTAGATTACTGTTTCACTTGTGATTTTACAATACATAAATTAAATAGTATACCAAAGGTTTCTGTACAAGTCCAGCAACTGAAGTATTGTATCAGTTTAAAGTGAATGTGGCACTCTACGTTTTCGTATTTTGTATGGTTTACTTTTTTTTAAGGGAATATAATTTCCCTAGTTTTATATACTGGTTATACCGGATATTTATAAAAGGCCGTGTATAACGAAAGTATTGTTCAAAACACGTTTTAATTCCCTTTGCGTTGATTTGATTCGTTTAAATTGGGTCTAATACACGATTCCACTTTCAGGTTAATGTGATTACATATGATGAATTTGTTCAGATGTTACCAAAGTTTGAGCCGTTCTTACCCTCATGACAAATTCACATTGGCTGAGGACTTCAATGTTTACTTTAGCAGACATGCGCAGTCCAGAGTGGTGATCAAATGACCCCATCACTGCAGTTTTTGTGTCCACATCATACTGGTACACGTAAGTCGTTCCGGATCTGTAGCTGAATTTGCTTGGGCCTAAAGGAGGGAATTTAAAAATGCTTTTTATAAAACGTCTATATTGTAAAATTACCTTGATATATCCTATTTCACATCATTCAAACTTTAATGACTGTAATATTTGATCAGTAAAATTCTTTGTAGGACATTCGGTTGTCTGGTCTAGATCTAATGACATGATGTCTGCTTATGAAATTATTTAATGTTATAATTCAGCTGGACTGTTTAAGGAAATGCAGTCATGACACAAAGGATAACATTGGAAAAGGAACGCTATAAATTATTGATGAAGGCCTTACCAGTACAAGTCGTGGCACATGTGTCTTGTGTTGATATTGTGTCTGCAATAGGACCTGAAAATAAAAATACATGCAGCTATTATAAATTCAATGCAATTGTTATTATCTTTTATAAATGGCCAATTAACAATCTGGGTTCAGTGTGGCTTTCCAAAAAAAAGATATTAAAACAAAGAAGATAATTTGAGAATTTAAAAATTTATAAACAGCATATTTTTTTAAAGTAGTATATGCTAATTTGTTGCATTCTTTCATCCAACGCTCAGGTACCTAGTGGGTAGAGCGTCCTCCTCGGATGGAGGAGGTTGTGGGTTCGAACCCCAGTGGAGTCATACCAAAGATTTATAGAAATGGTACAAACATCTGCCTCAATAGGCGCTGAGCATTAAGAGGTCAGTGTTAGGACTGGTCTGCCTGGTGTCAGGAAAATGTGACTAGGTGGGACATCATAATACATTTCCGCGGCATGATGCCCCAGTACTAGACATCACAATAAACTGTCACACTGCAGCTACGTTAAAAAATCCAAATCACACACACACACACACACACACACACACACACACACACACACACACACACACACACACACACACGTTCTTTCATACATTTTCTTTGTTTTCTTTCTCCTGAAAATACATAATTTTCCTGATGCTTTATACATAACATACTGGTGTAAATGTGCCGAATATACTCTCCTAGAGGTCGAGTCAAACTGCAAACTCCACAGACCTAGATCTGCCTTCGCATAAAAGGTCGGCACATCTGGCTCTATGGAGTCAGTTGAAGTAATCAGTATAGCAAACAATATGGATTCTAATCTGCTGGCACATAATGGGACTGCATATCAGCGTCTGCGTTGCTTATAGTTGGACTTCATGAATAAACAAGTATACACGGTATATGTTTAACAAATTTATCGTTACGCTCGTTACTAAAATGCGAATTTCTGATTATATTTCTTAATTAAACTTCTATTCTCTAATTGTGTTAAACACTATTTGATCTGTATTAAAATTTGAGTCACATGCATTCGAAATATTTTTTTTACTTGCGTACACATGCCGTTTGCACTACGTTTCTTACTATCGTAGAAGGACAGTATTTTTGTGTCCTGTTTAAAACTACACAGAAAAGAATCTGCAACGAGCCAAAGTTGAATCAGAAGAAATATGTAAATCGCAATATATAACTTTCAAAGTTTCCTGCTCTTTTATTAATTTCCACTGAAACATAATTACAAAATCAATCAAACTACCAAACCAAATAACTTAAAAACAAGCATTAACTGACTAGCTAACTTCCGAAGGACCAAGCTAAAACAACCAAACTTAACTGAAAAAATAAATAAATAAATAAATAAATAAATAAATAAATAAATAAATAAATATCTTGGAAGTAGTGTAGTACCTACCAGCCCAACATCCTGCCACAAGGGCGAGAAATATAATTGTCGTGAGCTCCATTGCGGAGCAGCGTTGTCTTCGGTTGCAATCTGGTTTGACCGGAGCGAATGCGCAAGCCGTATTTATACTCACTCAGAGCGGTGTGTAAAACGTGCGTCTCAAAGTCCAGTCTCTGCCCTAGTTATTTAACTGATTCAGCCTCTGATTGTAAATTCAGTCCAACTGGAAAGAACCTTGTCACCGAGATAATACAGGCTTTGATCGACGAACTTATCCATTTGAAAAATAAAGTTTACCGACCGAAATTTTCATATAGCTCTTTTTTTTTTATTAAAAACAATACCGACATAGTTTAAGTTTAGAGATTGGCACCAGAAAAACAAAAACAAAAACAAAACAAAAATGCATCATCAAAACCAAAATAAAAATAAAAAATAAAAAAGAATATTTTATTTGTATCCATAACTGAGTGTCTCAGTAGAAAGAAATGCAAGATTATTGCTTATTAAAGAGTGTTTATTAGAATGTTACCTAGATTACTGTGCTGCGCTGACTGGATAAATGTTGATGTATTCTTGTCACTGATAAATGTTTATTATCATCAATGAACAGCGAAATGTATTATGTTTTTCCCATTTTCTATCTGACCGAATATGTAACGGCGTTAATTTAAACATTGTTTATTAGTCTATATAGAAATTAAGACAAAACAAACAAAATAAAAAATGTTCTGCTCTTTTATTTTTCTGGACGCTCATATATATCGTGTACTTAAGGTCAAGATATAAAATTTATTGACAAATATTTCGATTCTATTTTTGCCTTTCATTGTTCACATTTGACAACAAAAAACAAAACTAAAACGTTTGAGTCATGCTAGTCTATCTTCAATGAGCGATATTAATTGGGAGTAAATATGAAAAGTGCATGGCATAAATAAATAAATTAAAGACAACTGTAGACTCTAATAGCTGGAAGAATTAGTCAAATAAGTCTTTCCGAAGTAAGTAACAGCTAAATCATTTGGCGCTCAGCATTAAGAGGTTAGTGTTAGGACTTGTCGGCATGGTGTCAGGATAATTTGACTGAGTGAGACATCATACCACATGTCTGCGGCATGATGAATGGTAGACATCTCTATAAACTGTCACATCGTAGCGTTATGACTGAAAAATTGTAAAAATCTAAATCACACACACACACACACACACACACACACACACACACACACCTTCCGAAGTACACAATTCGCAAAGTTTGTAACTCAGTAGTCCCGTGTCCAATCCCTAGATCAAAATTGGCGTTTTAGCTCCGGGTTTACTGGTATTTTTAGTACAAAAGCACATTTTAGGCAGATACAACAAGCACATATGTCAAGAACTAGAGTCAAATTGTTTCGGAATCTCAAAGGTAATTCAAATAAGCTAGCGATAGACAATCGGTGATGTACTTAATCGGTCTTTACACTACACCAAATCAAAAGCTGACTCTTCGACAAGCTAGAAATTAACAATGCTACGGACAATTTCCCATTGTGCAAGGTATAAACCAGGTCGCGTGAGTAACCTAGTAAACAATATCTCTCGATTCGCTCATTATTTACTCTCTGGTTCATCGAGTAGTGTTCGAATTATGATATGAAAATACCGAAAAGTCTATTAGGATTGATTCGGGAACCTATAACTTGGGTTTTCTTGTCCAGAAATACTCCGAAACGCCCACGGCTGATTTTATTTTGATGTGCATGGATTTACTTTGATAAATGACGTTGTGTAGTCGGTTTTGCCATAGATAAACTAACTAAATATATTTCTCTCAAAATTATAATTTCACTCATTAAATCTTGTATGAATGAAAGCAATACACCCATCACCTTTGCTTTTGTCTTATTTATTTCAAGCGGCTGATGGGCACAGTAATACACTGGTTAAGAATCCGATAGGTGGCAGGGAGAGTTTTGTACATTGAACCTTGGCCAACGACAAATTTCTTAAAGGCATGGTGTGCTTTTTGAGCTATTATTATGTAATAATTAAAGATGTGCTCATATTTGTGAATTTGGTCTTTCCGGCCTGTGTTGTTCTTGAAAGTGACGTGAGACATATTAACCTCATGTGGTCACTCCACAGTATACAGCCAGTGAAATACCAATAGTCGGCTAGGAAGCGGAGCAAGCCACTTGTATCAGTTGACATGTTGGTTCAAGGCAAGCAGAATATTTCAAAACCTACCTGGATGACAACTATTTTGCACTGTAAGCGTCACGTGTTCTAAGAACAGGCCTTCGGGCATGAAAATACATGTATAAATCAGGGATGGGGTGAATCAACTAGTTATTATATGAATTCCTACTGAGTTGTAAGATTATGTGATGTGATTATGATTTTTAACGTAGCTTTAAAAAATGTTCAGTCATATCACTACGATGTATGCAGAGTCGCAGTTTATTGTGATGTCTAGCCCTGGGGCATCATGCAGCAGACACGAAGCATGATGTCCCACCCAGTTATATTATCCTGACACCAGGCCGACAGTCCGAACACTAACCTCCTAATAATGCTGAGCGTCAAGCGAGGCAGCTGTTAGTACCATTTTTGTAAGTCTTTGGTATGACTTGACCGGGGATCGAACCCACGACCTCCCACATCCGACTTGTAAGGTTAAGCGGATAATATATTTATGTTTGGCTTTATAATACCTATCCAAAACTATGGACATTTTTATCGTCACTCTTGTGTTTCATTTTTTAAATGAATTTTTATTTTATGCATGTGTATGCAACATTAAATTTGTATATTAAAATGGTCCTTTGTACCATATATTATCATTCGGAACTGCCTCGGCTATTTGTAACAAGACAAAATTATTCCTTGGATGTATGTAGGATCAGCAATTTACAAAAGATTCATTCATTTTCTTCACCGGAAAGTTTCCAAGAAAAATGAAACCCAATCTATTTGGACAACCTCGTATATTTCTACGTTTGTACTGACTATAAGATTGACCGAAAGGCTACGAAATGAAAATGAGTGGTCAGAATGGTAGCTATCCGCATACATTCGAGGCATGATCCATTGGATTGACCTCATAGTTGCAGATGTGATATGTCATGAAAGTAAACAAATAAGAAATACACATGAACTATTTAATTAACGTAGATACTAGTTTATGTTTACGTTAGCAACGTAAATGCTAGTTTACGTATATTGTAGATGATGTTAGCAGAGTAGATACTAGTTTATATATGTTATAGATGTATTTTACCGATGACGTTAGCAACGTAGATTATAATTTATGAATATTGTAGATAACCTTAGCAACAGTTATAATTCGTATGAAGATGTTCGTTGCGATTTAAATTGTTACAAATAGAAAATACAGCGTAATAGCCAAACATTGAAAGTATTAGCGTAGCAATATGCCTTGCATTGATTTGTCAAGCACAAAACACGAAAGTCTCGTACAAAATCACACTTTTGAGTCTGTAATGCAACGCAGGTGGGTGTCCTAGTGCGGGCATGACCTATAGGAGATGGCGATGTTAATCTGTGCTTATTTCGAAATGTGGTCGCAAGCCATCAGGAGTATACCATACCAATAGCAAGCTAGAATGAGCGTTGCTATGGCTAAAATACACTGTCTCAGCTCAGACTGCGTACAGGAAGAAATTAATTATATGCACATTATATTTAACAGCTTAGATAGAGATATCCTAATACTACAACAAACAAGGTCTTGTGCTCGAAACTAATCACACACAAATGTATGTGAACGAAATATAGCTATACAATCATAATTACTCAAGGAAAATATTTAGGGGTAAATATAAGCACCAACTAGATAGATTTCAGTTTATTTATTACATCTGAAAAAGATTCAGCAGCATCAGTCTATCTACCAGTTATGGAAAATTCCCACTCCCTCCAAACATACACTGTAATGCCATTGTCTCGTAAGATGTATATTATCTATGCCGTGAAACCTGTACTTCAGGCTGCTGCGTTTGCAGTTGTGTGCGTGGTTGTGTGTGTGTGTGTGTGTGTGTGTGTGTGTGTGTGTGTGAGAGAGAGAGAGAGAGAGAGAGAGAGAGAGAGAGAGAGAGAGAGAGAGAGAGAGAGAGAGAGAGAGAGGGGTCGTGACTTCAGTAATTTCACAAAGTAGTATTATTTATACTGTATTCATCTTGTAAATGTTAAAAGAACTTTTAAGTTTCCAAATGGTCAAAAATGAAATGATTCCCTCCGACCTTTCACTAATCAAGTAAACATATAACAGTACAAAATCTAAAACTACCGCTGGCTTCATTTTATATCAGTTTGATAAAATTAGATTAGGATACAGTGATCGTTGTACCTGGCATTCAAAAGGTAACTGACCCAGGTAATACGAGATAATTTCAATCATCGGCCACATTTGTGTATCGCTCATCCCAGGTATGGTTGATATGAAATGGACTTGGTCAGCCCATCTGATTGCGATAAATGATCGTTATTGGTTGGTATGAATAGTTTTAACCTATCTATCTACATACCTACTAATTATTTCCATTCAGACCTATCGAATATATCTACCAAACCATCTTAAGGACGAAAAGGAAAAGAGCATCATAGAACAGACGCATTAATAAAAAAAACGACATAGACAGTATAATATGCAATGCATATACAATACATTGTTGCATCAATAAATGAATAAATGAACGAATAATTGCGATAGAAATTCGGATGGCTGAAAAGAGAGTTGTTGTTAAGTTTGTTATTTTAGGGTTTAAGTCCATTTTTCAGCACAAGATAGAAGAGAGAGAGAGAGAGAGAGAGAGAGAGAGAGAGAGAGAGAGAGAGAGAGAGAGAGAGAGAGAGAGAGAGAGAGAGAGAGTCTTAGTTGAAATGCATTAGACATCTATTTACTTAGGTATTTTACAGTTATTGAATCTTTGTTTTTAAAAAAACTGTAACAGTGTATACACATTTAATGTTTGCCGATAATAAGGATAAATAGATATAATGAGGACAGATTAAGACAAACATATTCATCTTTGACATCATTATTTACACAATGTTCAAGTTCATGCCGTTCGTTTCCTAATGTTTATCATTCTGGATTTTTAGTGGTATGATGAAACCCTTAATTTACTTAAAGCCTTGCTGTGTCTGGCAATAACAGTTATTTCTAAGAAAAGATTTTGAAGATTGTTTCTAATATCTTTATACATATTAAAAGTATTTGAAGTAATTGCAGAGCTATAATCAGAATGAAAATATGTCTTTCATTCTTTGATTAATAAACCACAAAAAGAAAGATATCTGAAGTTAATGAGGACGATGCCAAACTTCTCAAAACGTGATATTAAGAGTAATTTTCTTATATTAAAATCCCATTTTTGCATTTTAAATTTTTTTATTTTTTCCGAAGATTGCATTTTTATGTATTATGGCAAATTTAAACAGTACTGAATGATGCGAGCAAATTTATTCGTATAAAATAGAAATCGTCCCAATTCTGCATGTATACACTTATTGTTGATAGATAGTTTAAGATCTTGTAACCACTTGGAATATATTCTATGTACTCTTTCTAATTTTCAGCTTTCAAAAAATATCACGGCAATAAGAAAGATTTGGAGATAAAAGGGAATCAAATAAATGACAGATTATAATCACCTGAAATTATAGATAATTAGAATTATTCAAAAGTATATTCAGTTCTTTAACACCTGCTAGCAATGTAATCTGTTACACATCGAAGTAAGACTGCTTGCAAAAATAAGTCCTGAATGGCTAAAAGTATCAAACATGTCAAGAAACACCTATATAAAATATCCAATCTATTAACTCTTGTCTTAAAAACATAAACTTTCTTTCATCAATATTTGCAAATCTTCTAAAAATGATACTTGCCTCTGTTTTTGATTGGAACATTACTTCTAGATCAATCATATAAGGATGAAATAGTAATGGCGGCAGGCTTTCATCTTAAAGAAGTTCAAGTGAACGATCGAAATAGTATAAATGCGAGTTTAATTGTTATATCGATGACTCCAATGAACTGAAACTCAGCATTTCACTGCCTATTCTATGTACTTGTACCTTCTAAAAATAAATTTTAAAAATCAAGAAAGACACAAAATTGCGTTTTATTTTATGAATCAATTTTTGAATCCAAAAGTTTCGTATAAAATGGATTGTACTTTACTATTTTTTTTCTTCAAACAGGATCGTACATCAGTAGCAATAACATTTAATATCCTAAGAGGAAAGTCGAGATTCCACAAATAAGATCACCCTTCATATCTTTTGTATTATCTATCTACTTACTTATCTATCTATTTATCGATCTGCCTGCCTGACTGCTTACCATAAAAATATATACTCATAATCCTTCCGAAGACTGTCCTGTATTTTACATCAACATATAAATAATTATTTGATTCCATTTCAAAATCAGAATCCTGTTTCAAATTACTTTCTCAAAGAAAATTATTTGTGTTCCCAAACATGCATGCCACACATACATACATGCATGCATGCATGCATGCATACATACATACATACATACATACATACATACATACATACATACATACATACATACATATATACATACATACATACATACATACATACATACATACATACATACATACATACATACATACATACATACATACATACATACATACATACATACGTACGTACGTACGTACGTACGTACGTACGTACAAGGGTCACGTTCGATTACAAATTGTGAAGTACTAGTTTCAACCTATTGTCCTAGCGATATGAAAGTACTTCAAAACTGGTGATCAGAATATCTATTTATTCGATTAGTCTGCGTCTCTAGTTTTGAACAATCCGCCAGAAATTTCTTATACATGAAAGCAATTAAAAAAAACTATTCTTTTAAAGGCTTTTACAGAAGTTGCAATATTAGTTCATTGGCTTGTTTTTTCGGCTCTGGCGACTGGTCAATTAGTCTACCTAAATAGCCAACTTGATACAGGCTTTGTTTTCTCGGCTCTGGCGATTCGTCAATTAATCTTCCTCCATAGCTAATTCACATTAATGAGTTGTTAATTAAGTAATAAGATTTACATGTCAACAACTTTGATCTAGGTTACATTTATTTTAGCCAATCAGATCATTATAATGAAAATTAACGTTTTTTATTTTTTTATGAAGTCCACGGGAAAGGCAAGAGGTAAAACAACTTTGTGCAGTAACATTGCTTTATAATAATAGTAAGTGCAATATTTTTAACTAATCAAACAAAATCAATACTTCATAACAAATTCTTACATTATGTTGATAATATTAAAAAAAAATAAAACCTTGTAATATATTGGGTGCTTTCATCAACAAAAGTATTCCAAACTATACATTTAAGAAGTGTCAGTGTCCGGTACCAAAGCCTCGCAATTTATGTTAGTCTTCGTCATACTGATAAACTTGTTTCAAATATAGCTAATTAGAATAGTATCATTTTTTCTAAATATAAACAATCACCTATGGAAATGGAGAACATGAACCCCTTGATCTTACCCGTTTATGTAAACACTGTTAAACATAAACAAAACATGCCACTAGGATAATGGAACTTAACGCACGTCAGTGTTTGACCTTCTCCCATGTGCATGACGTCATCACAGTTTTGCGTCAAAAGCACCGTATAGACAAATGCCCATGTCGAAACAAAACTATTATATCCAGTACCGATAAAGGAAATACATTTGGACAGTTGTCATTACAATCTGCAAATTTAAACCAAACGTGATCAAAACCCTTAAGTAGTTTCCTGCCGTTTTCCTTCAAAGTTATAAATTGTAGAAAAATCCATCCATTTTTTGACTTAATACCTGTTCTGATTCTCATTATACCCAAAACTTTAGAGGTTTGGTTTCCGATAAACATCACATAATAAAGTAATCATTTTTCAACGGTCTGGAGAGAATAGTGGGTGTGTGCAATGGAACGGAATAGCAGCTAAGAAGCTAGTAGTTGTTGGTGCTGTTTTGACTTTTAATGCCATTTTTGCTACATTCTGGACTGTATAGGCGGCCAGTATATCCGGCAGAGGAAGAACACGGGAAAATCCCGGGAAGTGCTACCGATCAACGGGAAGCTACTTGCAAGCTTTCTCACATACCCACAGTGGTCTAGCCGAGACTAGAACCCACGTGAATAGGTGAGATGTTCAATCCCATGCGAACAGAGGTAAGATGCCAGTAAGCTGTAAAGATCAACGCCTTAGACGACTCGACCATATGGGTTCCCCATATTTGTAGTGTGTACTAGTGAATTTAGATTGGTTGGCGGAGGGAGCCCTCCCCCCTTTCCCATCAAACATAGCACACGCAGAGACATACCATCTTTTGTAACTAAAACTAGCAACTCCTTTCTCGAAAGAACCATAATAAAACGAAGTATGGATCCTCTTCTGGTATGAGTCCTGAAACGGCGATCGGCGTTATCTATTTTTAGAACTTTATTTTTTCAGGGTTTTAGAGTTCTGATTTTGTTTTGATTTTTTAAAACCTCTCTAATTTTGAACACCTGTAACGCTCTGTTATACTTAATCTTGATTATGGAAATCTTAATTGCCATTGAGCATAGAACAACAACACACACACACACAGACACATACATACATACATACATACATACATACATACATACATACATACATACATACATACATACATACATACATGCATGCATGCATGCATGCATGCATGCATGCATGCATACATACATACATACATACATACATACATACATACATACATACATACATACATACATACATACATCTATCTATCTACGTATACATATACATATACATATACATATATATATATATATATATATATATATATATATATATATATATATATATATATATATATATATATATATATATATATACTGTGTTTATCATGCTGATAAAAGGTTAATGTACAAACATTTCAGTAGATATAATTGTATTTGCACGTGCGTATTTATGAGTAATACAAACCCATTTAAGTTATCAGCTTATGGGGCCGTCCAAGGAAATTTGAATAAAAGGACCCTGGGGATATTATTTACAGGAAACAAGGAAACTTGAAATGAATAGTTTTAGAAGTAAAATTTCTTTAGTACAAAAACGTGTTCTATAATCCGGATGTTGCGAAATTCAGGAGATTATCTTTAGAGAAGAAGGGAACGAATGCGACTCTTGTAATGGAAAGCTGGAAGATATAACACCTTGAGAGCCCTACCCTATCGATCAGCCTGAGTGACTGGCCTTGCTTGCTTTCGTCAAACTCTTCGATCTGTGTGTTCACTAAGCTTGAAAATTTAATTCTTTCGATTCCATCGTACTCGTTTTCATTTTCCTAAAATAATGGTCATAATTTATAACATTACTCAGCTGTATAAAATACAACTTTCCAATCTCTTTCCTATTAATGTGTGTTTAAGTGTGCACTCAATTGGAGAGTTGCGTGAACGCGTGACCGGGTTGTTTAACCTTTCAAAAGATCAGTGAGGGAGAAAGTCCACTTGAAGAATTTGTTTTAGGCTGAATAAATAGTGCATGCGTCGCATTTTATTTATTCCGTGCATGTACTATACATGAACGCCAATTTACTTTTTTTTTCTTTTGCAATCTAGGATCTAGAAATTATTGTGATGAAATCCAGACCTCCAAAAGTTGTTGTTAGCTAGTATGTATGTATGTATGTATGTATGTATGTATGTATGTATGTATGTATGTATGTATGTATGTATGTATGTATGTATGTATGTATGTATGTATGTATGTATGTATGTATGTATGTATGTATGTATGTATGTATGTATGTATGTATGTGTGTGTGTGTGCGTGCGTGCGTGCGTGTGTGTGTATGTGTGTGTATGTATGTATGTATGTATGTATGTATGTATGTATGTATGTATGTATGTATGTATGTATGTATGTATGTATGTATGTATGTATGTATGTAGTGCAAGGATTGTTGTATCTAGTCACCCTATATTTTAATATGTTAAATGCCTATCCATAATAAGGTATTCCATTTTTCAAGAAAATAGCTATCTTCCAAACTGAAAATAGGGAAAATTTAATGGTATTTACTCCTCCACTTGCTTGCTCTGATTTTGTTTGTATCTTATTACAATTCGGCACAGGGCAGTGCTGTACGAAACACTATGTATATTGCTGGTGCTGGACCCACTTACCATGCTGATGTAATGTCCCGTGATTAAATGTACATGCAAAACGCCAGTAACATAACGTTACAAAATTTAACCTTTCGGTTTCAGTGCATGATATGCCAAAAAAGTCATCTCATCCATGTATGTTGTTATCAAAATATCATGCGAAAATTTTTAGTGCTTGTTTACCATTGATTTGAAACTTTTGAGGCATTAAAGTACAAGATCTTGACCGGAATGTAAAAAAAAAAAAAATTGTTGCTGTGGATGGGGGTGGGTACTGCTTATAGTGGTGGGTGTGGGTTTTCTATGATAACGTTTTGTATTGTATTTTATCCATGTGAGCTATTCGGTGCGAGTATTCAATTATAAATATTTTTTTTTATCTTATAGGGAATTATAACAATGTATTTTATTTCATCCTCAAAATATATTTATTGATTTAGTTTCAATAATGTGACTTTAATTAACTTTAACGCAATTTCATTGAAGTTTATAGACGATTTTTTTGTTGTTGTGATAAGGAATCATTGGAGGAGTTATGCAAATACCAATTTAGGACTTCAAGAGGTATTGACGATAATACAATCTTATCAAATACATGGTATTTTACAACAACAGCAACAACTCTGTTATTACTGCTACTATTACCACCCTCCCCCAATCAGTAAATTAGTAATGATGAACTGGGAGCTTTGGACTTTTATTGCCAATCATGTTTCGAGCATTCTAATAGCCCATTTCATACCGGATTTAACCGAGTTGCTCCGTAATTATCCGAAAAACCTCCCGAGTCACTTTATACTCCAGCCAATCAAACGCTTGTAGGCATCTGTACATAACAAAATGGCATACATTGTTGTTTAGACGTATCAGATTAAAACAAGTTAGGAAATGCCCGCTACCTGCCCGCTAAATGCCTTTGACTTCTGCAGCTTTACCGTCGAAAAATATTCCAGGTTTGTTATACTGCGGATTAATACGAAAAATTCTTTTTTTTGGTAAACGAAACTCGATTTATGAAATGAGGTATTATGGTAAAAAAAGGGATTAAATTATTAACATCGACACCGTTTCCAAACTCGCATGTGCATGTCCAGATGTAAATCAGCTCATAGCTACTCTCTCGTATAGCTATAAAATCCAGAAAACAAGACAGGATGGTTCCAATATTAAATTTCGTCAATATATGTGGCATCATCGCTGTTGAATAGGCATTTATCAACTCTAAACGAAGCTGAAGTAGTTGGAACAGTTGATGCTAATGCTGAATTGTCCGCTTTGTTTTGACCACTAGTCTGATCCCCTGCTTAGTATGCTCCCTGCTTAGTATGTTCCCATGCGATGCACTCCGCTATACTATACTAGGGAGCATATTAAGCAGGGGACCAGACTATTTGCTTACCAGCTATCGATTGGATATTGCGGTCAGTTGACCATCCGCCACGTGATCAAAATTCCGAGCAAATTACGAAGTTCGCCAAAGTCTCCATGAAATGGTATATACTCCCACCCGACATTATCCACACATCACAAGTGCAGCGCGTATAAACAAGCGCCGAAAGAGTTTCCAAAATCTTAAATCTCCACGGAACGAAACCAAACCGAAACGCGTAGCAGCAAGTGGGTCAGACCACTTTGCATGCCCTCCCAGCGATGGCAAAGAAACATTTTTACCAGATGCAAATCAAATCTCTGTTCGGTTCTCTCTCGAGTTTCTTATATGTGCACTCTTTTTTTTATCAAAAGTCTTCAATTTCTGTTGATACAGTCTCAAACTCGGCCGTGGTAAATACTTTATCTTCGATTGCCGCTGTATATTGTTTAATATGTTGAAATGGCCTTGTGCGGACGCGACAATATATTGAGGGAAAACACTTACTCGTAGATATAAACGTATCAAAATTATTTTGCCGACGCCACTTGTGATAGTAGTTACCATCAATGTAGCCCCGATTGCAAATCCCATTGACGGCGATTATGGTAGTCGCACCAGTTGCAATTCCCTAACCACACACGTTTCGTGATTTGTTTTTATCTTGAAGCTGTTTTTCTATTTCAATTACCTTTTCTAGTCTGAATATTTGATGGTCCATTACAATTCTTATATTATGAATGTCACTCTGGAGATAAATTGCACAACACAATGGCTCTGTCCAGACACGCAATTCTGTTTCCAATTTGTTTTATGCCTCTATGCTTTTTTGTGCAATATTTTACAATGGACTACTTGAAAGAAGTCTCTTGGAATAAAAATTAGCCATAATTTAAGTCTCCGGGCTTGTTGTTAATATAATGGTATTCAAATGATCCTCCCGAAACATAATATGTTGTTATAGCTTAATTTTGTCATTGAGCAATAAAATAATATTGCCCTATTTTGTAATATTGAGTGGCAGGTTATGACATACCCACATCTTTATAAATCAACTTGTAATTAACTTGAACACACACACACACACACACACACACACACAGACACACACACATTCTTATAGTAGTATAATTCAGTTTACGTGTAGCATCAAAAGCCAGAGTAGGTACAGAGTAAATATTTTACCAAAGGTTGTCAACGAATCGACATAGAAATTATAAATGGCTACATAATCCTTAAACTGAATGACTTGCGTCAGCTGTACGTCTTTACTTTACAGAATACAAAACACTATAAACCCGAAATCCAAACAACAGGCGAGAAAACTTGGTGTGAAATTGGCATTTTCAGGGAAGAAAACTTGAAGGTGTAAAATTGACATCTACAGACAAATTAATGCCATTTTGTAAACTTAACAAGCAAGGCAAATTAAGTTCAATATTATGTACAATTCTGAAACAAGCTCTGAATTCGGGGTTAAATTTGCCCATGGACTTAGCACAATTGCATTGTGGCAGAGGTTGACATGTATCTAAGGACGACAATTATGGAAGTCTATGGAAAGTAAGAAACCTCCCACGGCATTCAACTGCAGAGTACTATAACAATTTGGATGTCATTTCAACTCAGCTTCAGAAACAACCTACACTATGTTGTAAAGAGAAGTCAGATATCCACATAACAAAGGTAAAGGGACTAATATACTATCCTAATCAAGCCATTTGCAAATCATCCACGTCAGTGCAAGCTTCCAAAGCACATACGTATATCTATGGCCTTTTGTTAGGAAGCACATAATGCATCATACTAATTGACAGGCATGGTCGCCATGAACGCTGCTCATTATCACTGTAACTTGGAACAGCCATTGCAAAAGCCCTTCAATAAATATCAAATCTACTTTCCACGCGAAATGTTTGAAATCGAACTGCTTCACCATTTTGCCAGTAATAATTTGACAAATTGATAAGCTAGTGAATGGCCTGACAGGGAGGGTGTCAATGCACAAAGACTATAGAATCGTGATTCAGTAGATAGAAGGCAATGCAGAAGATCATGGTTGAACCATCACTAAAATGTCATTTGTCAGAAAGGGTCCGAACTTTCTTTACATTTCAACCCATTTAAAATCTCCCGGAGCTGTATTACACACATCTAAAAGCCTGATCTCGAAAATGTCCAAAAATAATTCATGGGATTGTATAGGCACTAGGCACAGCAAACAGAAGAAATATCAAGAAGTCTGATAATAACGGAATAAGGTTCATCACAGTTACTGGCGAAATTCCTGCCAAGATGACCACAATTATCTATTATTCTGCTATCACCCAATAACAGACGTCAAAACCTTTCAGGAGTTCTGCGATGCGCTGAATAAGTTACCACAGAAATTAATCAAGATTATGTCACACCAGCTTTGGTCTTAGCGTTTGCGTGAAGACACATCCTCTCCTTTAGAACAGACCATATAGGAACCAGAAAAACATTGTATCGATAGGAACACTCCACCTGAGATGTGTTTACTTCAAAATGATTGTCAATAAGATGAATGGTTTTGTATTCTCTGATGTACTCCTTGAAACAGGTTTGATTGGATGTGACTCACCACACGGAAACATTGGCATTACACTTCCATAAAGCGATGCTCAAGTGTACTCGAGAAATTGCCGTTGGAACAGTTTTAAGAAAACAAGGGCAAGAAAAGCTTGTTTACCAGCTTGCCAAAAAAAAAAACCCCACAGTGTTTGAAGTGATTCATTCACCCTCCAAAGGTTCATTGGCGCTGATTTTGAAAACGATGCTCTGAATCACTAGCATCTAGTGTCTATAAAATGTCTGACAAGGATGATTTGGAAAAATCGCAAATTTTGGATGTAACTAGATCATATTTAGCTCTCATTTCACTCACACAGACAGTAAATATCAACTATTATTTGCAATACGCACATTGTCTGAACTTGATGCGAGATTTTGTCTTTAGAGTTAGTGGTCAGAACTATGTTCTCTATCACATATTCTTCTCGCTCTTCATTGCAAACATTGAGCAGTCCCATCCAGGCACCACCAAACTATTACAAAAAAAGATGTCAGTATCGTAGCAAGCAAACGGATTCCTGTAAACGGACGTGCTGTGGACAAAACCATGGAGTAGACCTTCATGAAGCATGCCAAGTCTTGAGGTGGAGCTGGTGAACGATGAACAGGTCTGTCGGGAAATCTGATTAACTATGACTAGTACCAAAGATGTGCGAGGACAACATATGAAGGATCCAAATATTTGCACGCGACCCTGATCATACAGGCATGTTATTATAGTATACTGGCGATGGAAGCAACCACGTGACTTACTCTTGAAAGAGTGAAGCTTTTTTGCAAAGGCACAAGATATGAACAATAGCTTTATCAATCCTTTCAGTTTATAGGGTACTGGCCGCCTTCAAAGTATTCCATATCGATCTTGAGTCAATTTGGACATCCATCATCATGTAGCGAGATCTGAGACAGCAAGAAGGGAACCTCATCTCCCAAGGACTAGAAGCAAAGAATCATTGCCTGAATCTATCAGACATATGAAGCTGAAAACCATGCCAAAATTGAATAAGAATGTTACGGTGAAAACATAAAGGTGACAGAGCATATATAGCAACAAAACATAGCTTTCCTACTACTTGTCAAGTCTGAGATCAAAGGAGTACATGTACAACTTGAAGGAGTTATTAAGGAATCAAATTATCCCTGTTCCTTACATAATTAGTATTGCAGATAGTTTCTTTGCTTAAGCAGAAAAGTTAAAATGGTTTCATTAGCTGACCAGATATGTGCAAAATGAATATATGCCAACAAAAGAAAGAACAATGACTGCTGTTGATGAGAATGTAACACACTATTGCATGAAACATATTACTTTAAACTTCAGACAGAAAAGCTACGAGGCCTTGGACCTGATGCTAAATAAATCAGATGCGTTGTTCATCCCAGGCTTCAGAACTGACTTTTATAAGTCAATGAAGAGGTAAAGGAGAGGGCGAAGAGAAACGTTCATCATCAAGGTTGATATTACAAAGACCCACAAACTGGAAAGAAAAATGATGAAAACATGATGCAGTTCATGCGGATCTCGTGTAAGTGTTGAGCAATGAATCTTTTGCAACAAAGCCCGGCGACAGACAGGTTATACTCATTTGTGCAGTGACGTCATACCAACTGAAGATTGCAAGGATACGGTGAAGACAGAAATGATACATCTCAAGTCCTCACAAGAAGAAATAGATTCGATGGAGGTCCTATTGAGCATGTATGGCAAACACACCCTGACTCTGATATGTTCTGTATCTTGCTGCAGTATGCCCACAAACTAGAGAATGTTTTAGTCATGTTTGATACTGGCACATGAATCATCAAGAGGCAAATAAACCACAGTGAAATTGTAAAAGGGTGCACACAACAGTAATGCACGGCAATCATGTCCCTCCATGCATAAACTGGAAGCAGATCAAAAGGAAAAAGAACGGCTATGTCAATAGGATGGCATCAACTGATGGCAACAATTGGGTCAGTGCTTGCAAGTTTTGGGGACTCCTGGGAAGTACCAGATGAATCATTTGATGAACTAGAAGCTGTCATCTGTGGTATGTACGGCAGGCCTCGATTCAGCAAGTCGAGACTGTACGTGATAATGGATAAGAGTGGTGTTGATGAGAGACTAAAACCTTCCTGCAGCGTGGACAACATTCTTCCTCCCTGTAGAACGAGTCTTGAGCAGCACATGAAGAGAGTGAACTATCAGGTAGACATACGGAAGATAGCTCATACAGTGTTTTATGTGATTCATGCACCCACATATAGACATGGTTTGGGCTACAAATAATGGGAGCTAGAACCTTTGTGGACTGATGATTACTTTTTGCCACAATAGTGTTTGGTCATTGAAGAGTGTAAACACTTTAATAACACACAATAAATATTTTTTACACTCCATAAAAGTTGATAAATACATGAAATATAATTTGAAATGTCTGACGGGACGTATTGCTATCTGAATCGTGCAGTCATTGTTGCATCACCATAGGAACTATCACCCTCTGAGAATAAATAATTATCTGGGACTCCAAATAGATATGAGTCTTCATTGTCTAAAGTTTCAGTTTCATAAGTCTGTTCAAAAATGCCTCTGAAGTTCCGCAGGTGTCGTCACAAGTTTGATCAGCCTGAGTCGTTGAGGCAATTCTGACAACATATGACAATGCTCTGATATACCGTGCGTAAGATTTGTTTGTTCGTGGAAATCTGGAAAATATCTCCATCTCCAGGCCAACCGATAACTGTTTTCAGCAATGATTGTGCGATGCCAGACTGTACTGCAAAGATTTGATCGATCTGGAAGAAATGAATTTGGGCTCGTGTACACATCTGAATATTTTAGTCTTTGGTAGTCACCAGTGAAATCCTCTTTGGTAATTGATTCAATCTCGTACGCGCCTGTGGGAAGCCAAATAACGTCCCAGGTTGCGTCAAAGTTCCATTTAAAGGGATTGTAATGATTATCTGCCGCGTCTGTTCGTTCAAAATTTGAGGCGGTTGGGACAACTTTGATTTGTATCCGGGTTGTTTATCTAGTGGAAGTTCCTAAATGCGTCTCTGGCATCTGGATTTACTAAACATTTCACGCGCCCTGACAAAACAGTAACACTAAGTGGATTTTATAAACATGCATTTCCAAAGCAGGTTTCGTGCATTGACAACTTAGTTTAGTCTATTGCTCACATTTGCAACTAACGTAGTAAATTCGGTGAATGTAAGCCCTGAAACGTCCACGATCGCAGATTGGTACGATAATAACCAGTTGTCGGGCACAAACAGCGCTTCCGGTGTAAGCGGATAATCGTTGTGGTTGAGTCGAAGCTTGGCATGGTACTTTAAATCAACTTCAAAGCAGTACCAGACTCCGCTGTTTCTTTCGCACTCGTTTGTACCTTTGTTCAAAGTCAACGTGTACGGATCAACTCACGCGTATCAGTTTTATCATCGCCAAGTCAAACAGACTGTTCGTGTTAAGATCAATAATTTAACTGTTTTCGGAGAGTACGATCATATCTAGCCACGCATGCATCTGTCGTGCGGGTGTAAAGGTGCTTCACTAAGGAAATCCCGCCGCGAATACCACAGTTGACAAACGAATACTGATCAATATCGGTTAGAATATTCCAATAAGTAGCGGCTTTTTGACAGCAAGGCATCCCAAGCTATTTCCGAGAATAAGAAATATTGCGCAGGATATAACTTGTATACGTGCATGGCAGAATCGCGGTACCCTGGAAAACATCCGCGAGCAACATTACAACAATGCTCAGGTAAAATTATGTCAGTCATTGAGGCATTGGCATCAAAACCCTAACCTGACGTTATTCGCGTTCACGTTGTCGTCGGCAGAAATGAGTCATAAAGAGAATTATGTTATATAACCTGATTTTACTCATATGTAGTTTGCATTTTTAAGGCTGGTTAGAATTGGAAGCTCTATAGATAGTATATATACTTCTGAGAGAGCGACATGTGTAAGGTGAAGAATAGTGGCATACCTCTATGTTACGTACATGTACAGAGGCTGAAACTTCTTTGGATATTGAACTTGTGGGAACTGTTCATGATCTAAGCACACAGTTAAGCAAAATGGCTGATCCCATGTGCTTGAAAATCAGTCTCAATTAGTCTAAAGTACACTATCTTTAACAGCTACTTAAATAGGAACGACGAACTTGCCAGACTAATGACTAAATGGAGCTAGCAGTTTCTTGATAAGGTACACATTTGAAGTTAGGCCAATCTGTATACTCTATAACTCAAAATACACCCATGAATCACATACCAACCTAAAGGAAATTAATTTTTTTAACATCTTGCAATACATGCAAAGTTTGTTTTTTTTATAAAAAAAAATAGCAATGATAACCAGCAGGTAAAACCAGGGAAATTCTTTTTCTTTAAAAAATGTAAACCTATGCAAAATATGAAACTAGAGCACCATCATAGTCACTTACGGGACATAGTGCCAGTAAGATCGCCCATTATAAGCAGTTGCAGGTCTTTTTACATTTATCACTCCTCGCCACTGAACACCCACGGGCGTTGGAACATAATTCGATCCGTGGAAAGGTTTGTACTGCAAAACATTACAATGAACGTCCACGCATCTGGAAATTGTCTATCCTGGACTCACTTGGGTGCAATCTTATCGAGGATCATTTCAAAATCTTCTTCGATACTGTCGTTAGTAGGTTCGGTGTCTTTGCGATTCAAGATCACATGAACACCACCGCGAATGTTATACCGTGAGATTTTATTGGGGGGGGGGATTTTCGTCGGGGAAAGAGGCTTGAAAAAATCTACAGCGAGAGCAATATTCACTTTAAATGTGAGTGGTAAGCCACCGAATCTTGTTTAATATGATTCCTGGAGGCATTTTCGAGAGTAACTTCATCATGTCATTGACTAGTTTGAATTGGTGTGAAATGATTGTCCGGTAATCTCTCGATATCAACATAAGCTTGTGCAAGTTACCCTATGGACTTGAGCTTGTCGGTGAACATACACGGTTTAGATTTATAGAAAACCCGCTCGTATCCGCGTTAGCGTTTTAGGAGGTCTGGAACCTAGATTGGTAATTAAAATCGTAAACTCCCAATTTATCACTACCACAATAATAATAACAGCAACAATAATTTTTAATGCAGACAAAATCAGACACCTCCATTAACTAGAATATACAAACTTCTGGAAGGCAAAATCAAGGCAGTCTATTATAGTGGAGTTGTCATATATAACTTTGGCCCCAGACAACTATAAGTTCATATAACTAAATTGTGTCTTTTATATCGCTTTGTATTAAATCATTACATTATTGTTGTTTATTAACACAACAAAGTCTCGGGATTCAAAACGTTGATTAGTTTCCTATTTAGAGTTATTAATGAACTGTGCAGTACGCTTAAGTTATAATTTAGCCGCTCTAAGCTGTTGCGACCATAATATAATATCTTGAATATTAATTAATTCATCAGAAAGTAATGCTTTAATTTAAAACAGGTGTTAACAAACACACCCATTATCCAATTTGGTGTGTGTGTGTCTGTGTGTGTGTGTGTGTGAGAGAGAGAATTATTATTATTATTATTATTATTATTATTATTATTATTATTATTATTATTATTATTATTATTTTTAGGATCATTTTGTGAGGGAATGAACGATTTTAGTACAATTATTCGATTGAGTATGCATACAAAGAAAGAAGAAAACAAATAGAGAAAACAAGGTAAGCTAATCATACAGGAATTTGAGGTGGACGAAATCGAGTACATTAATGAGTATATCAAATTATCGTATCCTACCCTGTTCGTTACACAAATCGCTGTTAGAAAGATAACCGAAAAACACGTTGATATATCTAAAGGTTATAGTCCGCAGCTCACGTTCTTGATGCATGCAAGAGAAGCAAGTATTAAATTTTAATTTTAAATGCTTGATGGTGTTGTGATCAAATTTAAAAAAGAAATGCAATCAGTCGGTTTTTGGGGTTACTGCTATTTTCATCGTTAAACTGCGTTAGTGATCTTCGTTCACTCTGATAATTATATGGCACTTCTCCCCACCCCGGTTTCAATCCAAACATATTTTTGCCTACATCCGTACAACTTAATAGTTTGCCACTACATGTTTGCTCCACCCCAAGAAAATAATTCTGCGTGCATCCCTGCTGCTGGTCGCAGACTAGTGGCGCCTATGTATTGGGAACATGTCTCTCGTAATTCGTTCATTTGTATTTGTTGGTTATTGATACTTCTAAAATACTTGGAGGAAGGTCATGAACATTGGCATACAATACCATCCTTACGCCTAGTTGGTCGTAAAGAAAACGGTGTCCTTTGATCATTCGGAATTGTCTACATGGCCATTTTTACAATATTGTTATTACTTTTTCTTTTGAATGGATAGTAATATTGAAAAGAGGTTTTCTTTACAAGATTATTTTTATTGCATGTAGTTGACCCTGAATGAAAGGGCTCAAATATAGTCTGAAAATATGTTCACGACAGCGTTTATCATGAACATTGTGTTAAGATATTTACTTCTGAACTGATAGTGGTATCAACATTGAGATTTCATTAACCACTTTGTGTAGTATATAGTTAGTTAGTCCTGTATTACAATGGTTCTAAATAGCCTCCATAATGGCTGCTTTGGCAGACATCTTGAAAGTCTTCTTATGGCTTCTTCTCCTGAACGGATGGTTATATCATAAGCTTTTCACTAGTACAATATAAGGTATGTCATGAATAAAAATAATGCCAATCTGACATCCAACATAGTAAGCATTACAAATCTTGTTATCACTTACTCCTCTTGAATGATCTATGGCAGTGCCGTGATGTTTCACTAAAATCCATTTTGCAGTCCTAACTGATTGGTCCTTCAGGAAAAAAAAAATTGTTTTTATCTGACCCACAACATATCCACGCTATTACTAACCATTTGAGAAATAATCATTTCATCTATGAGTCCACTAAAAGAACAATGCATGCATAATTTTAACTGACTGAGCTTGTGAAGACAGCGACTTGTACATATACAAATGCGTGTTACCCAAAATCTGTATTTCATCACCCACCCACCCCAGTTCTTGACCCACTTTTCGTCTTTCGATTCCTGTAAGTGGATGTGAGCATCCTAATGTTAACAAGTAGGAATTGATTTTTATTACACCCTGCATGTATGTGTGTATGTATGCATGCATGCACCTATATATGCATGTATGTACACATATAAAAATATAATATAGCTTTTAAAGTGTTAGTATAAAGCCAAAAGAAATCGGGGATAAATATATTCTGCAGTATGGATCGCTTGATAAAAATCTGAGCATGCCTGAGATGTAGCGGACATGAACAAATTTATTTATATGGCTTTTTATGGGACGAGGAAACCACCATTGTAGTCTTAAAGAAATGTTCTAGAGGATCACAAACTCAAAACCAGAGATTTTGGACCTCACGCTGGGACTGAATGGGGTGCAGTTTGCACTTGTCTATATGAATTCGGAATGTAGCAAAGACGAAACAAAGAAGATAGTGTCTTGCTACTAAAGGAATCCAATGATGGCAAAACTGTGTTTTTGATTGTTAGGTCTACCTACCAAACGGTGAAAGGAGACCGATCTTAAAGTATCTACACTAAACTTTAGTAACCGAATTTATCTGTCGATAGTGCTGCGATCTTAAAATGACATGGAGTAAGATCCTCGTCGGGTTGTGCTGTGAAAGGATTCGTTTTTACTTTTCGTGAGAATATATTTTAGTGAGAGCTTTAGGTCACTGGGGCAGGATGTTTCCCATTCAAGAGCGGAATGGTTAACATTTCCCAAAACACGAGTATCTGATAAAGGGCAACACTGGCATGTTGTCACGGTAAACAAAATCTGAGAAGGTTGCCATATTATAAAGAAGCTATTGTGAAACCTGATGTTCTTTTACAATATTATTTCTTGACGTCGCTGGGCCAGAATTAGGTTAGCACCTTAGTAGCAAGTCATCTGGCCGTAAAATAAGGTGGACGATACAGGATGCGCTCTGTTAATGGCATTACAATAGTCTTTTGCAAGCATGGACTTCTGTAGGAATGCATCTCTTTCAGCAGGCTTGAGATTAATGGACTCAGCTATGGCATTAACAACCGAGTATTTTGTATTATTCAGTATAAAAACCGTATGCAAGACTGACTTTAGGACGTGGAAGGGATGCATGTTATTTTATTGTTTATGAAATATTACCATCTAGACCAAGCTGAGAAAATAACCATGAGCTGGTTAGGTGTGAAAAAATGCTTCTGGTCCATACACATAGTTGAAAGTACTGACATTTTCAAGCATGTGAGGTTTCTGTTTTTTTTTTAAATTTTCAGTGCAATAGACCAACGCGCGTGTCTTGCAAATGGCTGGGTTTAAGTTGACATTAACCGTTGATGCTAAATGAGCTGTTGATGTTAAGGTGTTGAAGCTTCCTTTCAAAGTAGTGCAAAAATGGCAGGGACAGGGCCGTACTAGGGAAGACGTTTTTAAAAATACTGGTCTTTTACAAGCAAGTTCTCAGATGTCGGAATTTTATTAAAAGGCCATTAATGGAGCGGGATGAGATAGAGGCTGAAAGATTATTTTACTCGATGTACAGAATGCGAGAAAGACTCCATTCCTTGGGCAACATCTGACAGGGGTAGGAATCAGGTGCTTGTGAGAATGTGTCTTTGCACTCGAACAAGTTTGTTGGCAACAGAGCCAGGTGGTTACGGCAGATCTCGCAAAGCATAGTTTTGGGGTTGGTGAAAGTAGCTGAGACATGTGATTTCCAGGTGTACATCGAGTCTTGCCAAAGCGTCTGAAGCATGTACTGTTTGTCCAGGAATTGGAGATTGCCATACCAAGTATTGGTTGCAGTTGAGTAAAATTCAATGATGTTTTTATCTGGTACCTGTTTGTGATGCTTCCATGGATCTGGCACTTGATGGTGTGGAGTAATGGTTAAACAAATCTAGTACTGGTTATGCAATGTGTTCTCGACAGCAAGGGTTGTAAAAAGTGTAACCAAATACCATATGCTGAGTTAGGAGACTGGGATAGGGCATACAGTGAAGACAAAGTATAAACAGCTTATTCAACTGTTGAGGTCCATATTTGCTCATGAATTCTTCATTTACAAGTGGACAATTTAATTGTTACTTTCAGATTCATCATTTTCCAACTCAATATGACAAAAAAAAGGACTTTCACCAGCATGAAGGTGTAAATTAATAAAAACCATCAAAATCCTGAAATATGTTCATGGAACACAAATGCACCACCACAGTACCTGCTCAATTCACCTAAGCACGAAACCAAAACTGTAGGATGGACAAGCAATGGTAACACTTATATTCCCACTGTATTTGATATGTAATACTAAAAATGTTAACTTACAATTCCAGTCTTTGAATTTTGGAACTGGAAACAAATATTGGCAACTGTTATTTTAGAAACAAGACCAAAGAAAATGTCATTTGATAAATTATGTGTAAAACCATACCAAGAAAACAATCAACTTGTTGTCTGAAAATAATATTCCTGTGACAGGGAAACTAGAACGTAGTGAATTCACAGTTACTGCCCTTTACTATGGTGAGTGTTTTGGATCATTCAGTCTCTAACAGGTTATTTCTCTATGGCCATTAAACAGCATTCTCAATAATATTGAAACTATGCTTTTCCTTAGTTCGTCTTTTCTTGTCAGTTAGTTTGCTGTGCCATGGTAGTTTTACTTATTACAAATGTCACAAAAATAAAAGCTACTGATGTTTTTTTAAATATTTTTTAATAAGGATAAGTAAAGAGTTTGGTAATGTAAGTCACATCTTGATATACATTTGGTATTCAAATGAGTAAGAGGAACTGCAGTTTAATAACTTACCTGGATCATACAAATGCAAATAAAAAGCCAAAACAGGGCCCTAGAATCCCCCACCCCCCATGCTGAAGTGAAACATGAGGTGATCCAAATTTTGGGGTTCAAGATGGTCCTGTAAGTGTTAACCAAGGTAAATTAAATTAATAATCAAAACAAAGAATGCTAATTCACACTGTTAAGAAAAACAAAAGGAAAAGATATGCAATGTTCGTTCGATATAAAGTTTCAGTATACCACTGCTACTTGTCACAATTCCAACATGGAATTGTTTTCATTATTGCTACCTTATTTAATTTTTGTTCCTGATTTGTGAGAATCAATTGTAATGAGATTACACATTCTTAAACACTCTATTTTTGGTGTCTTGCAACACTATCATAAGATTTATTTTTAACATTCCTACAAACAATGCTTCCACACTCATAATGAATGTCTCTTCTGTGGGCTCCTATGGGCATCATATAAAAAGAGAACTGATAAAGAACACTGCTAGATTAGTTCATCTGCATGTTAGCCTGACATTATTTTTAACATATATGTATGTATGTATGTACGTATGTATGTATGTATGTGTGTGTGTGTGTTATGTCATCATAATCTTGATTCTTGATCAGGCCAACACAATATAATGGAACAAGATCCAAAGTGTGGAACATACTTTGTGGAGACTCTTTTCACATACTGTTATCTACAAAATCTCTTTTAAGATACTGTCTGGGAAAGCTGATACTAAGATTTTACTTTTTGTTCTCAAGACATATTGATGATTCTATCCACATATATAATCTGGGCAAGCTACTTAGTCATTGGCATTACATGTACCATGCACTGGGATAAACTTCTGCCTTGGGGATGTCTTCTTTTGGAAAATCATTTGCTACTGCACAGTTCAAAATGATGTTTTCTAGGGTTTAATGCCATTTCTGAGCACAAGATGGGCTACACATGGTAGACAGTAGAGCTTGTAGAGGAAGAACCTTGGAAAAATCTGATAAGCACCTATCAGCCACGTGAAGCTGCCGGTAAGCTTTCTTTCATATGCATATCAGCCTAAGCTTGAGACTCGAACCCATGCTGACAGAGGTAAGATGGCAGTGATTGGTAAAAGTGAGTGCTTTAGACCACATGATGACCTGGTATCCCATACAGTTTAAAATGACATGATTATATTATGACATTATTTATATAATGTCATTTGTTATCTAAATGTATCACGTAAGAGGCATGGGACATAATTTGACATTGTTCCACTCCAGTCTCATACTAAATAATAAAAATGAATAATGCTTATACACTTTTGATAACTGCAATAATAGTCCTATTAAAGAATATGATAAAGTCAACAAAATAACACTATTTCATAAGAAATCATTACAGTTTAATGTAGTCACACAGACTTCCAGTTGTAGATCTAAGTTATGTTGGATACAATGAAAAATTCCCACATCAACATGTACATTTCTCCGTAATCTTCAAGCTGTGCAAATTTGATGCAATATTAAATCCTTTTTTAGCAATTAAGGACCATTAGCTACATGACATTTTTTCCATAGTTGTCTACATAATGACCCTTAACTGAGGATATAAATATACATCTAGCTGCAAAAGAAACACACCAACCTAAAATAAATTCACTGATTTGGGAATGCTTGGGCCCTTGGCTATTTAAAATTATAAACTCCTCAAAAAATTAAAAACTTTAACATATCATAGACAATCATCTTTATGAGATATGTCAGCAAGATATTTAACAGTTCTACATGTATTTTGTCAGCAAACTGCTGTAGCTAGGGAAAGGTAGGAGTGGTGGTGGTGGGCATCGGTAAATAAAATAAGATTTGTTTTCTTGAAAAAAATTTAATTGCAGAAAAGAAAATAAAGTAGAAAAGATGTATCACAAATAAAATAAATGATCTCCAATAAATTTGTGATATTAGCAAATCTTATTAATAACTTAATACACAGCTGAACTACATTAATGGACGGAGTTATAAGCACATACAAAATTATGCGCATAAAGATTAAGATAAAATATACTGACTTACACTTGGAATGAAGTCTTTATAGGACTATCTTTCTTACTGTGTTCTTCATACAGAATTTTTAAACTGTGTCTGTATCATGATGTCTACACGTCTACTATGTGTCTTTTATGATGTCTACACAGCACTGAATCTTGTGTGATGTTGCTTTTGCATGAAATTTCTAGACCTGTCTAGACATTAAAGATGGACAGACAGCATCGTATGATGTGAGATACAATATTATGCAGACATCATGAGATGAACACAGATCTTAGAAGCTTAACATTGCTTATTTTAGGCATATAACAATTGTAAACATTGACAAAACCATAGAGATTCCAACCCATGAGCAAGCTTATCTAGCTATCTGTCCAAAACAGATAGTGTGCTTGTCAAAAGCATCCCATACGATCATATTGCAATTTCTCTACAGCCTAAACAGTATGATCAGTCAAAAACAATGAAAAATAATAAATGGTGAATCCATTCCTCCGATTCCAGAACCCTGAATTTCATAAATATGTTTTGGCCAAAACAATAACCAATAAATATTAGTCCTGAAGAATTATCTGCATCATTCTCTTTTCTTTATCTTTGCATTTTTCATCCAACTAAAGTCTGACTGGTTTTGAAAGTACACACTCTTTTTTACCTTAAGAAACTATATTTTATGTACCAGTCTAATATGTTGGTGCTAAAGTACATTAATTGCTGTTAAAAACTGACTTAGCAAGACCGATAAATAGACACACATGCAAGAGTGAACAAAATGCACCCACAAAGACATGGTGGACTTAAGAAGACATACCTACAAGGGTAAACTTAAATGGCCAAAAGCAGACATGGTGGCATAAGATATACATAAAAGGGTAAAACTTAATAGCATAACACATACATGGTGGGCTTAAGAAGACATACCTACAAGGGTAAAACTAAATGGCCAAACACAGACATGGTGGCATAAGATATACATACATACAAGAGTAAAACTAAATGCCCTAACACAGACATAGTGGGCAAAAGAAGACATACATATAAGAGTAAAACTAAATGCCCTAACACAGACATGGTGGGCATAAGAAGACATACATACAAGAGTAAAACTAAATGCCCTAACACAGACATGGTGGGCATAAGAAGACATACATACAAGAGTAAAACTAAATGCCCTAACACAGACATGGTGGGCATAAGAAGACATACATACAAGAGTAAAACTAAATGCCCTAACACAGACATGGTGGGCATAAGAAGATATACATACAAGGATAAAAAAAATGCCCGAACACAAACATGGTGGGCATAAAACATATTTACAAGGGTAAAACTAAATGCCTTAACACAGACATGATGGACACAAGAGTATCTAGTTTAACTATGGCTATTTTCTTTACTGTCTCAATAGACTTGTCACTAATGAAATTAAAAATCTGGGACCTTAAAAGCATGTAATACAAGAATACTAGATCGTTATTCTCTACACAATTCAAGTTTAGTTGCTATGGAATGTATACCTCATCCAAAATGAATATTGATTTAACTACATGTACATCAATGATAATGTCAAGGACACCATATTTGAGACTCGTTCCTTTGAAATAGTAGACACTAAAATTGGTCAACATCTGGAAATTGTACTAAATTATGTTATGAGACTATAGTGTGGTGATAATGCCCCAAAAGTATGTTTCATTGTGGTGGAATTTACTGTAATATTACTGACAAATATCTTTTTTTAATGTTGTATATTTTCTTGGGCATCTTTAGGTATTTAACATAATCCAATTTTTAAATAACCAAATGTAGACTTCACATATTTTATAAAACTACCTAAGTGTCAAATTACTCCTTTCCAGGGGTCTGACAAAAACCTATTACAAAGGCAATTACAGACTAGTTGGTAAGGTTTGGATCACCCATAAACAGTAATTTATGAACTTCAGCAGGTAGGTCAAAATAGGTCAAAGCAGGACATCTAACTACATCCAAGGTCAAAATGGTGAAAAACTCAATGTCTAATGCAGTCTAAATAATGAAACAGGCAGGCAACTGACATCCACTCATCAGGTATTTGCTGAATTTTGAATCAGAATGTGTGAACTATTTCAATTGAGTTTTGTTAGTTATATATAAAGTATTAAACCTTGAAGATTGGTATTCAGTCATGAATCTTGTAGAGTGGTATTCAGTCATGAAGCTTGAAGATTGGTATTCAGTCATGAATCTTGTAGAGTGGTATTCATTCATGAATCTTGTGGCATTCAGTCAGCTGTGCTTAATCTTCAATAAATATGTGATGAGAATATTTAAAAGATGTTCCTTTGTTAACAAATGCATTATGCTCAAAGAGTTTAAACACTTGATGTGTCTATAATCATAAGAGACAGAAGAATTAGGACCAAGTATCTCCTATATAAATGATAAACCAGGATCTTTCAGATAATAGTAATAATTTTTGACTTTAGTAAAAAGACAATGTTAATACACTGCTAAGAATCTGCATACTCCTCTCACCAAATCAAGAATATTAAATTTGCTTTCTCTTCCCACCAAATCAAGCACAAAAGTCTGCTTACTTTCCCACCAAATCAAGCACAACATATTTGCTTACTCTTCCCACCATACCAAGCACAAATATCTGCTTAATTTTCCCAACAAACAAAGCACTGAAAATCAACTTATTTTTCACATCAAATCAAGCACTAAAATTTGCTTCCTTTCCCACCAAATTAAGCACAAATTTTTCCCACCAAACCAACCACATAGAATCTGCTTACTTTCCCACCAAATTAAGCACAACAAATTCTTCCCACCAAACCAACCACATAGAATCTGCTTACTTTCCCACCAAATTAAGCACAACAAATTTTTCCCACCAAACCAACCACATAGAATTTGCTTACTTTCCCACCAAATTAAGCACAACAAATTCTTCCCACCAAACCAACCACATAGAATCTTCTTACTTTCCCACCAAATTAAGCACAACAAATTCTTCCCACCAAACCAACCACATATAATCTGCTTACTTTCCCACCAAATTAAGCACAACAAATTCTTCCCACCAAACCAACCACATAGAATATGCTTACTTTCCCACCAAATTAAGCACAACAAATTCTTCCCACCAAACCAACCACATAGAATCTTCTTACTTTCCCACCAAATTAAGCACAACAAATTCTTCCCACCAAACCAACCACATATAATCTGCTTACTTTCCCACCAAATTAAGCACAACAAATTCTTCCCACCAAACCAACCACATAGAATATGCTTACTTTCCCACCAAATTAAGCACAACAAATTCTTCCCACCAAACCAACCACATAGAATCTGCTTACTTTCCCACCAAATCAAGCAACATGGCATCTAAAAGCTAAAATAAGTAGTCAGCAAGTAACAAACTTCACTCATATTCATGTCTTATAATTTTTGTGGTTTTTGACATTGAAAAACAAAAATCGTTTTCCATATGTGTGTGGAATCACGGATTTGTGGCTTGCCTGGAGTCAGTGTATTTTCTGAAGATGAAACACCTTTTGCTGGGTCTTGAGATTTGTGGTTCAAAGCAATAATGAAAATTCACAAAATTTTTTTTGCCTCATGAACAAAAGTGAATTGACTGTTGATAATTGGTCTTGCTAAATGTGTGAATACAACTACTTTATATATTGGCTTGTAAGTCAAGTCCAACAGCAAAATGCACAGACCCAGGTCTGTCTTCACATAATGCATTGGCAGATTGGTTCTATGCAGTTTGTAAAGAGTAACCAGAAGAACAAAGAACATAGACCCTGATCTTTTGTCACATATAACTGCAGATCAGAGACTATGTTGTTTCTGGCTAGACTGCACTTATATGTGATGTGATTATGATTTGTAACATAGTTTAACAATTTTTCAGTCATGTTGCTACAATGTCTGCAGTGTGGCAGTTTATAGTGATGTCTAACACTGAGGCATCATGTCACAGACATGTAGCATGTTGTTCCACCCAGTCACATTATCCTGGCACCAGGCTGACCAGTCCTAACACTAACCTCTTAATGCTGAGCGCCAAGTGAAGCAGCTGTTAGTACCATTTTTGTAAGTCTTTGGTAAGACTTGACCGGGTATAGAACCCACGACCTCCCGCATCCTAGGTGGATGCTCTAATCACTAGGCCACCGAAGCGGTTAACTGTACTTACACAGTATCTGAAACTTAATGATCACCATTTGTTACAGAATACAAATTGAATTTGAATATATCAGCATTAATGCAAGGAGAAATGTAAGCTATTAACACTTTCATTTACTTGCATGAATAGAAGATTTTCACAACTCTTACATCATGCTATATACATCATATTGTATGTCATGCAATTTACATGGTTAAAAATTTCAAAGAATATAGTGACAAAAATTACCCCAAATTTTTACCACCATAAAGTACTACACTATTTGTACTGCAAAAATCTTATGTTCAAATTTACGGAATTTACTACGATGGAAAAAGATGAATAATATTCAAATTATGACTTACACCAAATTAAAATTAATGCAAACTTATGATGAACATCGTTACCACTAACAACTATTCATTATGAGAACAACATACATATTTTTAACATGAAATATAAATTACTTAAGAAATACTAAAATTATCACAAATCTGCTTAAATCCTGAACTCATTACTATCGCATTCCTTGGTAATCATAATCCTCTTCACTTCCATTCATGTATGGGTCACCATAGCCACTTCCATATGGCCCAACTGGCCTTCCGTATGGATCAAGAGCTTGACCATACTTATCAATTGGCTGACCATACTCATCCACTGGGTGTCCTTCCATCACAAAGCCTATGTGAGAGTCGGGTCGTGCATAGGGCTCATAATCACTGCCATAGCTGGAAAGAACAGGTAACAGAACTATATAAACATGGAAATATATTCACTTGGCACCTCTTCAGCCCCAAATTCAATCCCAAGTTCAGATGTATGCAACAGCATGTAGGAAATCATTTAGGTTGGAAGTTTGGGGGATGTTCAGGTTACAAAACTATTGATATTCCTTTCATAAACTGTTAATTACAAATGATATTAATGATATATGTATCCCCCATGAAAGCTTGCTAGCCATCCATGAGGCTTGGTGTCATATGCAGCGTAAGAGTGTGCTTAGTTCATAAAATTTACATTACATTCTCTCTACAGATGATGTTTACCTTTCATTGTCTTTTGAGCAGTGAAAACTAGATAACCTCCAAACACTACCACCCTAAACAACCACCACTGTTGCAGACATGTTTTTTTGTTGGAGCATCACCATTTTCATTTAAGACCAACTAGACTTTGGGACGAATGTGTGTATAAAGATTCCTCTCCAAGTAGATAAGGATGAGTAATAATATAAACTTGCACTACTGAATGGATGAATGACAGATGGAGAGACAAAGAACAACTGGCCACATTGTAGTCTCTTCTGGTTTAGATAAGATAAGTAGATATAAGAAACACAATTTCTAGCAATTAAATGTATACTAATGCACAGCAATGCATAAAGTTTATGCTACCTTGCAAATGTACATATTTTCTAGCAATATGTATATTCTGTACATATTCAGTTATCAATGACAAATTATGCACTTTCATTCCCAAGTTGTTTTATAATGCTAATTTTTACACATCATAATTGAAATTTATGTATCTTCTAAAATAGTTTTAAATGGTAAACATTATTTTTTGCTTGAGGAATAAGCTGCAGTAACCCCAAACTTGTGATTCTCCATATTCAAAATCATAGGTTACTTGGCCTACTTTTCTTTTGAGAGAAGACAGGTAATATGGAAGAAAAACCTATTTATGTACATTGCAAGCGTATTGAGAATTATTTCAAATTGGAATGAATTTCATTAATATACACAGATCTTGCACACAATAAAACTTGTTTGATATTTGGACGAATTAACTCTTTTTACCAACTTTAAACAAGATTGGATGAAAAGTAGTCTAAAGAATGATAACAAGATCAGCTAACTAAATTGAAAATCACATTAATATTTGTCAACCTCGCTCATTATTGTGTCCAAAATCTTGAAGATATTAAGCATACATTCCAAGCCTGATCAAAATCAGGATCAGAAATAGACAATGGTAAAAAGCTGAGTTAATAAGTTGCAAGATCAATAAATCTAACCCATATTCAAACTTGTCCAAGATTCTTACAATATAAGTTTACATCCCAAGTTTGATCAAAAATGGATAAGAAAAACAAAATTTCCTTCAGATTGGTAAGAAGCAATACTGATAGGTTGGCAGGGGATATTGGACCATAATATTGGTTTCATGACCAGTTGAGCTAACACAAAAAGCTGTTTGATGCCTTTAAGATGGACTGAGTACACTTTTAATATCACCATATCCTCAATTAATGCTAAATTTCAGTAACAGTTTTATGCAAAGTGCATCTTATTTATCAGTTTTGACATTGATCTTGAGTTTTTTTCTCAAAAATATTTTCCGAGTACAGGGTTGAGTGAAGCTAGGCTGTAACAATCACAAAAACCATTAAAATTTACAGCTTGGCTGTAACAATCACCAAAACCATTAAAATTTTTTCCATTGAATATCAAGGATATTTACAAAGTGGATAATGAACACACTTTATGGACATGGTACTGCTTTTAAAGTTTCTCAGTATACACGAATATACCCACCCATAGTATGGATTGCTGCTGTATTCATCAATGTATTCTGGAGTCAAATGGCCATCAGTGATCATTGCTGGATCATACCCATCTGTGAAAATACATGTAGGTTAATGTACAAGTCAGTAAAAATCATTGTTTTTTCCATATATTGGGGATTTTAAAATTCTACCTATCTCTCTACCTTACAAGTATGTCCATTTTTTCCCTGCCTATCTGTTCCTCTTTCTGAACTGCATCTATTTTTTTTAATTCAATGTATGGAAAGCTAACATTATCTCTATCATATACTTAATAACCTTGCAACAGAAAACTTTAAAACTACTAATGAATCGAGTACTGACATGTCTGAATCAAAACACGTGTAAAGTTCATTAGTAGTGCTTTCAATCTTTCAGAAATTTCCAACATTATCAAAATCATACACATGTCACTAGGTTCTGGGTGCTCTGCTGGATCTGGGTATCCTGCCAGATCTTGGTGCACTGCCAGACTTGGGAAATCTGCCAGACCAAGCCACCCTGCCAGATCCTGGTACACTGCCAGATTTGGGAACTCTGCCAGAACAAGCTACCCTGCCAGTTCTTGGCACTTTTATGTTAATGGAAATTCACTAACACTGGTGTGCATCATTTTTTTGTTGTCTTGAAAGTATTGTAAACGCAAATTATCTGCATGATAATTTCTACCATGTTCCTGGAAAATGTAAATCCCTAAATGATTAAAATAAATTATCAAAATTATAAATTTTCCAGACAAATTCACTGTTTTTGGGTGTATCTGGATTGTCTGTTTTACATAGTATAGTCTATTTTACATAATACACTATTATTAGAACACAAATGGCATCAATACAAAGAGATTTTTCATTAAGTAATATTATACACTTGTTTAAGTCATGTCCCTCTGCAAGCCACACAGACCCTGATCTGACATAACATCATGTACTAGCAGAACAGCGTCTATTTTGTTTTGTATTTGTCAACTAATTTTATTCAACTAACTGCATAGACTCAGATCTCCATCACATCATGTGATTGCAGAACTGGGTCTGTACAGTCTGTAGATGGATCCGACTCATAAATGAGTATATATGACATCTAAATTCATGCTTTATAGAAACAACAAAATTCATCAAAATTGCTGTTATACAGATTATGAGTGTTGCACAATGAGTGTAGAGTTTTGAGTTTTAAGCAGTTTTTCTCTTAGGTCACCAGATTTTGACCCTGTTCACTTTTCTATGCATGAATTTTCATCAGAAATAAATATAAAAAAACCCCTATAACTTCTTATAAATGAAAGTCTACCTATGTCTTTTTTGGTGCTAGCAAAATCCAAAGTTGCAAGGTGATAAAACTTAAGCATGGTGATGATGCCAATTAATTAAGGTGAATTGATAGTATCTTAAGCAACAAGATGATGTGACACATGAGACTGATTTGACGTAAAATGCAGAATTTGACAAAAAGTTTGAAATGCAATGTTTGTCTTAGAGATCTATAAAACTTATGATGAAACTAAAAAGCAAACGAAAACACTAGTAAAGCTGTATTTATATACTACAAAACACTGTGGAAGAAAAATGACTTACTGTAGTTATTCTAATAGACATCCCAGTGGTGGGGTGGATGCAATTTCCATAAGGGAAGAATGTGCTGATTTTTGTGACTTTGTAGAATTTTTTGAATACTGTACATCTCTGTTTGACAGAAAACGTTCATAAATTAAGTTGCTTTGATCTTTCTAACAGTCACTGCATTAATCAGGAAGTTTTAATGTTTTGGACATAAGGTAAAGGATCTCAAATAATTTATAAGCCTTGATAAGGTAGGAATTTCATTTTTGTGCAAAAAAAAATCAGATGGGGGTAATTTTTTAGAATGGGGCTTCTATTAGAATAACTATGATATTTTGTCTGTAATTATTCACAAGTCTTAATATGTACATATTCAACAAATAAAATTTTAATTATTTTTCTGTACTTCAGTGGCTGAAAAAATGATTGAAAAAGTACAATTACTAATTCTCATAAAATTATATATACACCTGAAACAGTAATTATTAACAAATGTGTGGAGAATTACAGACAAAATTGATACCAGACCTTTATCTATGAGAGAGCTACATAGAAGGTACACATTATAAAATATTTAATATGAACAAAAAACCAATAACAAACAGAATGAATACCACAAAAAATATTTCACATTAAAGCAAGATTGTAATAGAACAAAAGGTCCATTTGGATCTGATCTGGTGGATATCTGTAAATAGCCATATGAATGCAAAGCTAGGCAAGAAATTTCTTCTGTAATTTATTACACAAGTGATGCTCAAGTTATGCCACAGATGCATTCATACAAATGAAAATTGGCATACTCTGAAAGTAATGAGTGAGCAGTAAGATGTGCATACATCCAAGTAAGTCAGTTGAGTGTATGGCATCAGTGATGGCAAAAAAATGAACACAGGCACAACCTGAATGATATTATTAATTATAAATGGCATAAAAATGAATGCACATAAATCAAATTGGCACAAATTAAGAATCACCTGCATATGTTACAAAAATAACTGGTTTCTCAACTTTTAGTATCTTCATCCATATATGATGACATCACTTCCCAATATTTAAAGGCCTTAATGACAGGAAGCTCTCTGTCAAAGTTGGTCAAATTCTATTATGGTGTTTTTGCTGTGGCAGCAATATCTGATGGCAGTGTGAAAGCAAATATTTTTAAAAAATCTTCAAGCAAGGATTCTTTCTGTAAAAATTTGCTAAAATTACGTTAGGCTTTTATGGAGTCAATAAAAGGCTTTTCTAATATACTAGTCACTGATTATGAATAAGCAAAATAATAAAAAACATTTAAGTCCTTCAAGATGGAATGCTGTCCTATCTGGTCACTAGTTTCTCAGAATAAGTCATTTAAAAGATTTATCATTTCTAGTTACATTGGCTAGTTTGGATGCTGTCTGTCACATTTGGGTGATATTCTGTTGAATGCTTTTTGAGAAGAAGCTGTGTAGCAATTTTTCTATTTTTAATTACAGTGACCATAAGTAATGTAGATCAGCATCAGCTGTACAAATTTATTAAGTCCTCTATGCCAAGATGCCTTCTGTCAAAATCTGGTAAAGGTTTTGACGAGACGATGCAATTTGAAGGCAGTTCAGCATTATTTGTATAAACCTGGAATTCTTTTATGCTATCAAATTTCTATTTTTTTTATTAAAAGGTAGATGTATTTGATCATGAATTGGCATCAGTTGTACTAATGTGTATGCGTGCCAAGATCCTCTCTGCCGAATTTGTTTTCAAGGAGAAGCTAAAAACAGTAACTGTTGACAGGTGCATGACACATTATCGACAATGAAAAACACATAATGAACATGGCCAACTGGACCAACATGGGATATGACTCAGAATGTTTTCAGTACATGCTAGACTGCATTAAATATTTTAAAAGTAGCATTTGATAAAGTTATGGGTTTAGAATCAGTTGACTGCAGCCTAATGCAAAATTGCTGCCTACAAAAGCAAAACTGCAAGTACTGACCATGGACATACACCAAGTTTCTGCTACCCCTTCAACTGAATGTCAAAGCACAAATTGGTATTTAGCCAATTGTTCAAAGGGCTAAAATGCTACAAATCTGCTCTAATATCATTCATTGTTAGGAATAGCTATTTCTTAATTTAGTAAAGACTCCACCTATGTTTTTGTCAAATGGGTAAAACTCAAGATTAAATACAAATCCATAAAAGCACCTAGCTTCCATGAAGACTTTTGAGAAAAAGATGAAAGATTAAGGTGAGAAAGCATCTATTTCCAAGAAACAACCCCACCCCAGGAACTATAATTAAATATTTTGGGTGATGTCCCATCCCCAAAACAAACCACGTATTTATATATCTCCAGTCTGACAAAAAAAAGAAATAGCAGATGGGAGAAAACAAGAGCCTCCTGAATGGACTAGTGCTCGACTGGAATCATCTCTTATATCCTTAAGGCATAATGAGAAATTCAAATTAGCTGCTGTGGTGGACATTCTGGATATCAAATTGAAACTATTTACATTTATGAACAACTATATGTCATATGAAATCATTTAGTCAAAAACCCCATATAGATGTGACTGTAAATTCAGGAGTAACATCATCAATTTCAAGTCTGCTAATGTGGTGGAAATACTGGACTTTCAAGTAGCACACTTTTCATTTAGGAACAACCAGCCTTTTAGTGAAAACAATAAATTGATATATGATCATCTATTCAGAAGGAACTGTAGCAGTATTTCATTAAGACCAACTAGACTATGGAATGAAGGTGTGTGTAAGGTTTTCTTGTTAATCCTCCAAGCAGTTTCAGGAGTAGCAATAAGTGACTTGTTCTAATATAATAGACAACAGGTCTATCCCACATGCTCTGCCTGCTGGTCTATAACCAGTAGTGTGAAAAAACCCAATGTGATGTACTATTATGAAACTTTACAGCAAGCAAGTCATATTTTTCCCTATGCAGAAAAATATAAAACAATGGAACAAAATTCATTCCTGTTACCTTTTTGTCCTAGAATGATATAAAAATAAATGGAAGTCAATAACAATAAGTTTAAGGATAAATAAAATAAAATAAAAATTAACACACATTCTTTAACATCATTTTAGAATGTAACATGGTATGTGTTTGTGTGTGTGCACATGTGTTTGTGTTTTTGAAACTAATTTTTAAAAATACTTTACCACCAATCATATTGCAATTGCACTGGTCAACATAAACTGAAAAGACTTGATTATCCACATTAATCATAATTAAAGAAAGTGAATGAGGATTATCCCTACTAATTCTAAAATCATTGTAAGTTAATATCATTTTAAATAACATAGACACAAGGCACTAATCAAACTATCATAAAAATAATAGGTTTGACATCAAATAGAGAACTGCTTAAAATATACTGAAACGAGTAATGCTCAGACTCATATGTACTTCAGTTAAGAAGTACATCCATTGCAGGAGCAAAATCTTACTATATTTTGAGAATATAGACAATGTTTTTATTGCCCACTTTCTTACCAGCTGGAAAATGGCAGCAAATTCAAAGTGACAAAATGTAAGGTTTCCCAGAAACAAATGGGCTTGACTGTTAGCAAGATAAGGCAAAAAAAAAAAAAAATGTCAAGAACACTGTACATATAATGAAATATACAATATGTTTGCTGATTCTTGACTGTAACAAAGACATAGGATTTGACAGTTCTGGATTTAAGCCCAACCCTTGGCTACTGCCTTTTGCTCTTAAGTAAAGAGCTTAACCCAACTTGGATCAATCTACCCAAATGTAAATGAGTGCTGGCAATCGGAGAATGTTCTCACTGAGGAAGGGTTTGTATGTATATGAAGAGGGGGGAGAGGGTAGGTAGGCATGTGGTTACTTTGATGGAGTCTAACTTACCACCATAGAAGAGGTCAGGTCTATCCAAAATGTCTGTGTCTTGAAGATAAGGATCATATGCATCTATATAGGGATCATTCATATCTTCCAGCTGCCGTGACTCTACCATCTCGAGCCACTGCGAGTTGTGCCAACGGAACTTTTCTAACTGGATCTTTTTGGCCCAGTCTTCGTCAAACTCCTACAATCTCAAAATACGATAAATTATTAATGATTTAGAACTTGTTGTCTTTTTGTTCTTCCTTCAGTTCTACTTATTCTATCTGAAGGCACTTATAAGACAATCCAGAGTAATTACAGCAACTACAAATCTGAATATGTAAACAAGTTACATGAAATAGTCTGAAGAAAATGGATAGAGAGACTATCTGCATGTGTAACAAGTGCCAGGATTGCAAAGCTTACCATATTTTTCCAATGATAAGCCCACCCCTCCATTTCTACAACATTCTGTAGATATTTACTGGAATCTATTTACCTGATTATTGCATCTTCTGGGTAAATATAAGTATCATTCAGATCTTCTAACTGCTTTTTGACAAATTAGGCTGGATACTTGGTTGTATCATGCAAGAAATACAGTATATCCATGCAAACATATATATCAGACAGAGCTGTATAAATATTGCAGATTTAAAACATAATTTCATCTCCTTATCTATATTACTGTACTTGTTCAGTATGTAGTTGATTATACACTTTGTACTGTAATGGTGGTGAATTCTTATTTATATAATGTTCGGATTCTAAGCACACTTTTAAATAAAGTACAGGCTCACCAATGTTTGATCCCAAGTCCAGAAATGAGGAGATAATTGCCAGTTCCATTATAACACAAAGATAAAAGTCTACCATCAGGTAGTTCCATAGAGAGCAATCTTGATGTGTAGCAACTGGTCTCATTGTCAAAGAATTAGATAAGCTTTTAAACCTGGCTGAGATAAGATGAAGCTGTACTGAGATATAGCATCCAGTGCATAGTAACAAACATACCATAACAAAGATCTGACTATTTGGTCCATCCTTAACTGGGGAGAAAATTCACCACTTGAGTTGTCAGGTAAAGTCAAGATTACCTTAAAGGTTGGGTTTCAGTCATAGTCATTATCTTATGATCTAAGCAACTGTTGAAAGAACAGCACTGAGCCAAGAGTGCCAGCTGCAAAAGGGTGATTAAAGAAGCAACTTAAATGGTCCGCTGCTGTACTGAAAAGGCAAAGGAGTTAAAGATACTTTCTCACCAATTTAAATTTTTTGAGAAAGACTGACTTGGTCAGCTTGACAATTCAAGCAATGCATATTATGCGATGTCAAATGAGGTTGGGATTGGTATTGAATTATGTACTGAGATGGACAAAATGCTGTGATGGAACATTGTCTAAATTGTCCATGTTGATTAGGTACCCTCTAAACTTGAAAGGAGTCAAAGGAAGACGGTTCATGGTGTGAATCAAACCTGGGCTTACAATATGTTTCTGTAAAACAAGAAAAGAAAGAACTGATGCAGTGGATGAGCACTTCCTAAAGAGGGTAACTGACACAGTCTAAAGTGATGAAGGACCAAAGGTTGAGACTCAAAACCAAAAGGTTGAATGTGAAACCAGTCTAATAGTAACTGATCTTAAATCTCAACGGTACGGTTAACTGTTGCAACGAATGCAAAATAAAATCTAGGAGAAAAGAACAGTGAACCTCGAACGGTAACAGTACTCTAGGATATTTTGAAAATCATTATTTATCAAAAGAAAAAGATGTTGGTACAACGTGGAGGATTCTGCCCATTTTGCCTATGTTGTTAGCACCTTTGTTCAAAGTCACAGTAGTCCCCTCGGTTACATGTCTCGTGTTGGTAGCTGCCTCACAAGGGATAAAATAAATGGATAAAATGGGTCTCTGGGTCAAAATATCTCAGACGTGAACCTTGAAATCCAATGGAATGACGAAAAAATGACTTTAGTCCCTTATAAACGATGGATGGAATATCATCATTGGCAAGAACAACAGACCCTGCATTTATCTCCCAATCCTCATTTGACCAAGATGTCCCACATATAACACGAATGTCAATCTTTGATGGATCACAGCGGTTTGTCCAAAATGGAAAAATCTCAACGGTACGGTTAACTGTTGCAACGAATGCAAAATAAAATGCCAGGTTATGTGACTGAAAATTTCAGACTAATTGTGAATTTGTCCCATTTCAATGAAGCCATACTGATAATGCTTTATCTATGTTGAACTTCATGAATTGATTGAACCAGTTCAAGCCCATAAGTTGCCACAGCTTTACAGTGGCTTTCAGCACAGGAAGAGCCTGAATTAAAAGGCAGGGAAATGTGTTTTTACTCTGTCTCCATTGTCCACCTGGTGTCTCAATCTCCTCCTACAAATTATTCATCTTTATGAAGCTGTATGGGATGTCCATCATGGAGTGGAATGATAAATGGGGGTATACTGGTAGATCAATAATATATATAGCCCCTCTGAAACAACTTGGATCACCTGTTCATTGTCAGAGAAGAAATTATATTTTCAACCATTCTGAAATGACTTGGTTGCTCATATGTTGCCATGGAAGTGGTTAATCTGCATCTGCCAAAACATAAGTTTAGGACCAGTATGGGGTGCCAGCAGGTAGGAGGGACAGTAAGTCACTGATGGTACTTGGAAGCTTGGTGGAGGAGAAACTAAATTTCATCTCACCATTTTCTGGCTTGCCTGTGAAACTGAATGGCCACTGATTGCATAAAGTTAATCTGGCTGGCAAAAACGTTTGCTGATGTGGAATGCTACTCTCTCAATTCTTCTACGACCCTCTGCCCCAACAGGTGGGCCAAAAGGCAAGGATATGCCATGTGATACAGTTTAAACATGAGCATAAAAGGGTATCTTTCCTCACTAAATTCAAATTTTAAGAGCTGTCAGACCAATGGCCAATGTTTTTTGACACTTTGTTGATAACCTTATTCTCATGCAGAGTTGCCAACAAATTTTTCTGTTAAGCCAAACAAACAAAAAATGGCAAAGGATCAAAAAGTCAAGCAGGAATGAAATCACAATGACATTCCTTAATTAGTTTTAATGTAGCATTAAATATCTGCTGATCTATCTTCAAAAAACAAAACAAAAAGTGATGCAGTCATTATATCTTTGTCCAAACTCAGAACAACAACCTATTATGTATTAAAGTGGGCTCAGTGTATTTAAATGAATTGAATATTATGCTGGCATTTTGTACAAACACTACCATCCCTAAGTTCTTATATTACTGGGCTATCAAAGTTTGCAAGAACGATGCCTGTTGATCTCCGTAACACTTGGCTATTGACAGAACAAATCCTGAAAAAGGGGTGCATATCTTCATCAGCCTTGGCAAAAACCATACCTTTATAAGCAAAGCTCAATGCAGCTTGCAAATGACATGTCGGCTGGCAAAAAAGACAGGGTAGCAGCATTTATTTTAGGATTTACAATACTGGCTATCTAATGCTCATTAAAAACTCTAAGAATTTTAATATAAAGAATTTTTAAAAAAATCATATAGAAAATAAAGCCTTCCAAAATAAACAAAGTACTAAATAATAAAAGTTCAAAGGTAAAGATGCTTTATTTTCTTCATTGCATACAATTAAAATACTTCCATCTTACAGGGTGGAAGTTGACTGACTTGATATGAATATGTATGCACTCTGTTCATAGTTAATGCTATGAGAGGTATTCATGAGTCTCATATTGTGATTGACAATGTACATATTGGTAAATGAAAATATATGAGAGATTTCACTTATCACTGCCTTAAAACTAAAATCAATTAGTTCCATAGCTGGACTGGAGTGCAAAGTCAAACAGTTATTCCCACCTTTGATTGTGGGATTATCCTCCCCTTTCATGTTCAGAAACAGAACTCCAAATAGATGTAGTATCATCACTTTGTGTGGTATGTTACCCACCCATGCTGTCAAACCAGGGCCTCCTGCATCTATTATGGTGCATTGTTCAGATTGCACAAGGCGCAGATAACCTAAGTTTACAGATGAGACTCATGACACTATGAACCCTTACACTTGGTCCGAATGAACACCATCAAAGAATTTGTGGAAACTGCTTAAAGTCAGAAGGATTGGTCAAAGTCTAAGTTTCAGACACCTTGATTTTGAATCTACATTACGGATCTGCAGTTAATGCTGTGTGGGGTTCCATTATGGCACCCCCACCCTTGGTTAAAATTTCTTGGACTGTGCCAACAGCACCTGTCAACTTGGACAGGACATACACCTTCCTATCAGACTGCCTATTTCAATTAAATTTCACAAAAAAGTGTAGCTTTTTAACAGAAGACACCTAAATTTTTCAGCACATGATAGGCTATGCATCACTGCCAGTATATCTGGTGGCAGAAGAAACCAGAAAAAAACAATGACCCAGTGAAAGCTACTTGGCAAGCTTTCTCACATACCAATGTTGGTCAGGCCAATACTTGAACACACACAGAGGTGAAATGTGTAATTGCACTGTAAAGGTGAGCTGCCAAGGGTACCAACAAAAATTTACAAAAACTGACATGTGTGTCTTAACCAGACCAATAACTAGTCAATTATGAATCCCAAAATATCAAAAATTTTACCAAAATATTATTTAAATAAATTTACATCACAGCGAAACACTGAAACTGTACAAATCACCAACCTGATCATGGACAGCATTAAAATCTTAATAATGAATGGATTTTGAGAATCTGATCACCTAGCAAGGTAGATATTAGTACCATTTTAAAAGTTTTTGGCATGATTTGGCCAGGGATTAAACCCGCGACCTCCCGCATCCAAGGTGGACGCTCTAATTACTAGGCCACTGCAGGGAAAGTCATCTGTACAAGTCCTGTAAAAAACTGTCTTAATTTTGCAAGTCTTCTTTACACACTTGTAATGTTCTGCTACTTTTAATACAGTAGTTCCCCTCTTTAGGTACAGCTCACTGATTGGAGGCCACTTTGCTTACCATAAAATAAAATGATTGTATAATTATGGTTACCCCTCCACCGTTCAAGTGCATCACCTTTTTCCCACTGGAACCTTGACATCAAAGACTCAAATACAGGGTGGCCTCATTAGAGGAGAATTATTGCATCTATGGATTCTACTGCACCAGGCCTTTTAAGCATGGCAGTCTTGGTATACTAGTGGTTAAAAGATCAAGTTTGATTGTACTCAATTTTAATTATTGGAAACAGCATTTTATCTATGCCAAAAAGCAACTGTTGTACTTACAGCTATGATGTCCAGAGTGTTATCACACACTTTCCTGATTTCAGCATTCTTATCATGCATTAAATCTATCAGGTAAGCCGGAGCTTCTGTAGCACACAGTTAAGAAAATGAAAAGGTAAAATTTTTAAGTATTTCCGACAACAATCTCATCATAAATCTAACAAAATATTCTGCATTGATAAATTAATGGAAAACTGAATTTGTGCAGCTTCATGGCTTATACAGGTTGAACATCTGATGAAGCAAAATACTGTAAGCGACACTAACAGTGTAACAAAATTACCAACTGATTTATGCTCAACACTTTGGCATGGTGATAATGACACATTACATAAAAACTAATTAAAACATTAACAATTTATGTTAAGACTATTTCTTAGTTTCAGATGTACTGTCTAACAGCATGAGTATTTGAGTTGTTTTGGAGATATATAAGTAAATGCTGGAACAAGACACTGTTATATATTACATTTAAGTAAGTGATCCTTGCATAGAATTTTATCCAATAAATGTGATGGTTGGCTAAGCAGAGGTTAGAATAAGTCAAGGAAAATGCACATTAAATAAGCAATTATTAATGATTTGGTGTGATTGTACATAAATTTCATATCAAATTAATCAAGTTCATCAAAAATTTTATATAACATTAACCATGTTCATCATAACTCAATTCATATTTCATATCATATTAACCAAGTTCATCATACCTCTCAATTACATAACAAATTAAGTTCACCATGTAACTCAATGTAATGTCCAATTAACATAGGTTATCATGTCGTTGCTGTTGCTGTTTTCATTATGGGTTTAATGGCGTTTTTCAGGGCATGAAAGTATGCATGGTGGCCAGTATAATTGGTGCAGGAAGAACCTGGGAAAACCTCAGTAAAAAATATTGACCCACAGGAAAATACTAACAAGCTTTCTCACATACCTACATTGGCAGAGCCCAAGAGCAAAAAAGAGGTGAAACAGCACTGATTGGTAAAGGTGAGTGCTTGAGATCATTTGGCTACCTGTGCATACAAGTTCATCATGTAACTCAATTTATCATAACACTTTACACTGGCCTGATAAGCTGATCTGATCTAAATAGCCTAAAATGGGGATCGTTAACTATGAGACAAAAATGGAACGCAAACTGAATGTAAACAATGCTGAATGAATACCAACAAAATGATGAATACACTTTTAAAAAACTCAGAGACAGATGCAAAATACAGAATAATGAATGATAAATGTAAATGGAATGAAATCTGAAAGCACCGCATGAATGAGCTTGAAAAGCGATTATTTTCAGGCAGTCCTAAATTTTCAGTCAAAAGCCCTTTTACATGATAATAAGATGTCAACCCTTTTGCATGATAAACCAGAATTAGATTTTTTACATTACATTTTTTACCCAGAAGAAAAAATGACTTTGCTTTTGTCTGGAAGGTAGACATAACATCAGTCACAGATGTGAATACATCATCACCAGATACTGCATTCATATCTGCTTAATGTATATTTTTAATGAAATAAATTTGCTGAGAAATACTCTACAATTATATTATTTTCACAAATGTTGCAGTTGCAGTTATATTTTGTAAAGGTTAATTCAAAACTGTCTTTTACATTTCATGCACTGGTTATTTAATTAAAACACTTTTAAGAAGAAAAGGTAAGAATGCAACAGTTGTCTCCCTTTAATGCTACAAAATGGAAAACTCCACATCAGTAAGTACATTTTCATTTCATTCCAAACAATCAAAAATGAAAGAAAATTATGAATGGAAGCAGTAAATGCATACTCAAAATGCAATTCTTACACTTTAAATGAAATGAAATCTCATCACTTTTCAACATTCGAAAGTAAAAGAAAATAAAAATCTGACTTGGTAAAATTACCCATATCAGAGTTTGAATGCCAAAATGTAACATGCAATGCTTATGATGCTATCTAATGCCATTATTAAACATAAATGCAATGTGACAAAATGAATAGAGGATACGTGTTTCCTTTACAATAACTTCCCGAGTGGATTCATGGAAGATCATTTGGTAAAAGACATAGACAATCTGACACACCATCTCATCATCTTCTTGCTTGGCTGAAATAAAAAAAAAAGACTCCTAGACAATACTTTTTAAAAGACAAAAATTATGTATAAGGTTGATCTTTTCTTGCCTTTGCAAATTAAGTTTCCAACAAATTTAATATAACATAGTTTGAAAACAAAATACTAAACAACATTACATCATCCATTGCCTGTATATTTGTCAATTGTTGCTGTTTAGATACCACCTACCACAGACTGAACCCCAACAGACACATACATCAAAGAACACTTCACTATATTGATCCTTCCTTTCCAACAATTTTTACTGACCCTAATTTGTTTATTGTTCCTGGGAATTTCAATTCCAAGGAAACAAGAACATATACCACACAAAATTTCTATCAAAACATGACAAAAATACTTACCATTCAATAGCTCTATCAAACACTGGATAATGTTCGACTCTGCCAACATTTTCGCACAAGAGTCATCATTGCACACTGTCCCCACAAGGATAATAACTTCCAGGACAACATCATCTTCTGCTGTTCCTGTATAAAAAGAAAAAACTCCACATGATTTCATTCATTTACTGTAGCTGTAAAATTTTCCATCTCCATTTATCCAATGGCAAAATTTTTTTAAAGACAGTGTACTGACAGTTCTCTCATTTTTGTCTGTTACTATAATAAATTTAAACAATCTTAATATTAAGCAATTCCTTTTATATACAAAAAACCAATTTTTACTTATAATTTTGTTCTTCTGTAGAACTTCATTCAGTTTTGTCTTAAGAAAAAGTTAGATAACTCTTTAAAATATTGTTGTTGTTGTTGTTGTTGGGCTTAACGCCATTTTTCAGCACACGATAAGCTATTCATGGCGGCCAGTATTAATGGTAGAAGAAGAAACCGGGAAATCACCAAAAAGAACCACCAACCCACGAAAAGCTACTGGCAAGCTTTCTCACATATCCACATTCGCCGAATCCTAGACTTAAACCCACGCAGACAGAGGTGAGATGGCAGCGATTCGTAACGGACAGCGCTTTAGACCACTTGGCCACAAAACAGAGTGTAGAAATGCAATACTTCATCTAGTTGATGCATACACAGAACATTTCATGAATTCTGGTCAAAAGTGGTTTAAATTATTAAAATCTGAACTTTTGTAATTTATACCAATTTGGTGAATACCGTAGCTGGTGCCAAAAAACAAGCCTTGTATCACATATTGTGTCAGAAAGGAATCAGGAAATATTTACAATTTTAGGAGAATGCAAAAAAAATCTAAATGACAGATGTTTGCCCACTTCTGGTGAAGCTCTAACTCTGCATGCTATATTATTTGCTGGTGGTGGATTCTACAGATCTTGATTTTCTTGCTTGGAAGTTAAATTCTGCATGCTTTATAATGGTGTCATAATTTTCAGGTAAGTCTGAGAATTTCAGCGTGAGAGGTATCCAGAGCAGAAGTCCAGGAATGGCACATATGAAACAATGATGCTATATCTTCAGCTCATGTTACAACTGACCTGCATGTTGTAATGAACAAAAGAGACAGTCTAGAAGAGCTTCAAATCGGTCTTGTGGTCAACAGGTGTTGTCAGGCTGTAACTGATAGCTGGTTTGGTATGGTCAGTTTGAACTGGTGTCCCTGTCTGGGTCAGCTGGGTTGCACAATTATACATGAAAAGCTTTGATAAAGCTGGTAAAGCTGGTGGATGACCAACTGGCAGGCTGTCTGACCATTAGACTGGTTGTTGTAGTCAAGAAATTTTCTTATATGACATAGTCACCTATGGTGTCTGCTGTAGACAAAATATACACTTGTAGCCAGACAGCCAGAGGGTACAGTGCACAACTGAGACATTATGCACTGTGGAAACTTTTGCTGTCTGGAAAAACTCTAGTCAGAACCACCAACCCATGGGAAGCTACTGGCAGTATTCTCACATACCCACACTGGCTCAGCCTGAAACTCAAACCCATGCAGACAAAAGTGAAACGGTAGTGATTAGTGAAGGCAAAGCACTGTGGGTCTCTGAGCCATCTGGGGCCCCAAAGTGCCAAAAGGAGCTATGCATATGTAGTCATGACACTACACAAAAGGAAAAAAAATGCCAATAAAACTTGCAATGTAAATTAAACTGAGTTACCAATCAAATTGGATATGGGCAGCTAAATGATACAAGTTCCCTTCTTTTGTCTATTGCAGGGCTGGATTCCTGAGATAGCAGAAAGTAATTCCTATCATTAATGTTATCTGGTAGTATATTTGATGGAGTAATTGCCATGCAAAGTTTAGTTTGGCAAATCCCAAGTCTTGTTATGCAGTTCATTAGGCCATAACTCTAACCCAAGATAGACATGACAAGACAAAATCTACAGAAGGGCACATCTAGGTCTACACACACAAATCTACGTCAGAATATGCTGAATGGTTCTTGAACTAAAAGAGCAGTCTGTGGAGGCAATTTAATAGTGATGGAAAAAGGGTAATATGTCAGAATTAAGCCTGAAAAGAAAAATGCACTTCACCTACCAAACGGCATCCAAATATGTTTAAGGTTAAGGAAACCTGGTGGTTACAAGAAGAGATGGATGGATAGATTAATGCACTGGAAAGGTGACATGGTACCTGTATCTTTACGTGGGGCCCTAATGTGTAATAGACAGACTTGGTCCTAGGTTTTTTATCTTTACATAGGGCCCTAATGAGTAATGAAAAGACTTGGTCCTAGGTACCTGAATCTCTACCTGGGGCACAAGTGAGTGCTGGACATACTTGGTCATAGGTATCTGTATCTTTACCTGGGCCCTAATGAATAATGGACAGATTTGGTCCTAGGTAATCATATCTTCACATGGGTCTCTAATGAGTAATGGACAGACTTGGTCCTTGGTAATCATATCTTCACATGGGTCTCTAATGAGTAATGGACAGATTTGGTCCTAGGTAATCATATCTTCACATGGGTCTCTAATGAGTAATGGACAGACTTGGTCCTAGGTAATCATATCTTCACATAGGTCTCTAATGAGTAATGGACAGACTTGGTCCTAGGTAATCATATCTTCACATGGGACTCTAATGAGTAATGGACAGACATGGTTTTAGGTAATCATATCTTCACATGGGGCCCTAATTAGTAAGGGACAGACGTGGTCCTAGGTACCTGTATATTTACCTGCATCCTAATGAGTAATGGACAGACTGGGTCCAAGGTAATCATATCTTTACATGGGCCATAATGAGTAATGGACAGACTTGTTCCGAGGTACTTATATCTTTACCTGGGGCCCTAATGACTAAGGGACAGACCTGGTCCTAGGTACCTGTATCTTTAAATGGGGCCCTAATGAGTAATGAAAAGACTTAGTCCTAGGCCTGCAGGAATGTAACATGCATAATTTACTGGATGAAATCTGCTATGCCTATGCACAATACTGTACCTGGCTGTAGATGATTCTTGATCCAGGGTATCAGGTTATATTCCTTTAAGATCAACTCATAGTCCAGGTCTGGTATGGTCAGATTCCCTAACACACCCAAACACTCTAATGCAAATTCCTCATCTTCCCATCTGATCACTGTATCTGCCAAGTCACTGATGTAGTCCTGTGGTAACAAGAATGAAAAATGATTTAAATATTTCAATTTAAATAGAATTTGTTTTCTATACAGCATGCCATCATTGTCACATAAAGTCTATTCCTTGGACTGCATTTTTTCTTAGAAACTTTTAAAATCATAGACAATACCTGGGTTCATGAGACATAACTGCCCTGCTCAAGTAGCTTGTAATGAGCAGATGCTCTCATAATACCACCACTTCGTTTGAATTAGGCAGTATGTGCAGTATTTTGAGTCAGAATAAAACTTAAATCACTGCAAGCTAGTTTTGGTGAAATAATGCAAGTTCAATCCATAAAGTCATTAAATTACTGGCTGAATTTTAAGCCCCAAGAGAAACTGCAGAAATCTTAGATTAAAACAGACAGTAGTTCATACCAACCTAGTTTAAAAGTAGCTGTGCCTTGCACCTTCATTCCAAGATGAACCAACAGAGCATGATGGTCTATACAGGAACAAACTTATAACTGAAGTCCAACTGTAAACTGCAATCACCCCAGATCTGCCACTGAATAATGCATTATCAGATCTAGGTCTATGTAGTTTAATAGGAATAATCAGCAAGACAAACAAAACAGACCCAGATCTGCCAATGCATTTATGTGATAGAAGATCTGGGTTTATGTTGTTTGCAACTGGACTTGACTTGTAAACAAGCATACATGGTAAAATGAGTTGCATCCTAGACAATAATGATGGATGCATGGATTCAGGAACAAGTAATTACTGCACAGAACTGAACAGCAGTTTAGAAATGCTGGATGGATAACATGAAATAAGTAGACAACATGTCACAAGTTTTGTTCAATATTTCTTGTCTTGTACAGCATTCGTTGCATATCAATATAAGAAAAAAATGTAATCACAGTTGAATTTGATTTACCATGGAGATGTAATCACTATGAAGATTTAAGGAGAAAAACAATAACAATAACAATAAAGTGTGTCCATCAATTTAGCGGGAATCAATAAGCAGATATTGGCTAGTACTTCATGTCCCCCATATTTCATTGAAAATACTACTACTACTTTTAATAGTAATAATAATAATAGTAATAATAATAATAATAATAATAAATGGAATTGGTACAGAGTTAAATCTTTAGAAGTTCTAAGCACTTTACAATATTAGATAACACACAGAAACACATACAATGACAAGATCATAAAACAAAGTGAAATTACAAAACAAAAACATGCTGACAATAAACATCATTAAGTCTTCAGGTTCCAGGATGAAAAACTAGCACCAACAGCAATAAAACTACTGCAAAAACAAAAACATATTATGGCAACAAAAACAATTAACAGCAACACAAGTAATTAGTTCTAAGAAATCTAAGATGCTGCTGGTAAATCTGCCAGAGTATAAACAGTTTATAAAAAGTCAATAACATACATTAAACAGCAAAATTACTTTCTTTGGGATTTATTTGATGACGTCTTTGACCAATCAATTCTTGTAAATGATATCTCGAGAATGAGCCTGGATCTTATGGGAAACTTCCTAAGACTAAGTACATCCACAGATGTCAAAGTTGGCATTGGCACCAAGTTCAAGTACAAAGAGCAAAAAGTATTTGAAAGGTTGGAAGAAAAGGAGGGGACTGGTATACTACTGGCTGCAAAAAATGTCCAGAAAATCAGAGAAAGAAGCTTTCTACATTTTAACTCCTGAATGTAGAAACCAGAGCTGAGTGAAAATAAGATTTTTAAATTGGTTACAGTGGCAGTCATACTAGATGTAAGATCCGGATAATTTTTATTTTAAGAACAAATCAGACATCATTAGAAGTCTTTTAGTAAAAGCCTTATGTTGATATGACCATCCATTTATGAGTGGCTGTACAAATTTTAACTTGGCCATCACAACAGCCATATTAGACATAATATTGGATTATTTTTGTTTGGGACCAATTAGATATTACAAGAATTCTTTTGGTGGAAACCTCATGTTAAAACGTCCAGCCATTAAGAAGGAGTTATGATAATATTTTTAATATGGTCATGGCCACTAATTGGATATTAGATTGGCAAAAGTTTCATTGAGAACCAACTACAGAAATTCTGTCTGGAATCACATTTTGATATAACTTTTTGATTAAAAGCAGCAATTACAAGATTGGCAACATTTTCACATAGGAAACAACTAGATGTGATGAGAAGTCTTTTGGTGAAAATCCTATGTCATCCAGGACCATTCATTCAGGACCAGTAGCAAAAACAAGATTTTCAAAATGAACACCATCAGAGTCATATATTGGATATCAGCATCATTTTCATTTAGGACCGACCAGACATCACATAAGTCTTCAGGTATTAAGCACATTTCAATAATACTTTTCATTTTACAATGAATGCCATGGCAGCCATAATGGGTGTCAGATCAGAACAATTTTCATTTAGTGTAAACCAAATATCACAAGTAGTATTTTTAATGCAAATCCTGTGCTGATATGACCATCCATTCAGAAAATATTGTGACCAGATTTGAAGTAACAGCTGGATGATGGACAAAAAAGCTATCCCATAAGCTCTTTAGGACTGTAACAAGCACAGCTACAAAAAAGTAAATTCTCACAATAAATAGATTCTTGGTTGCCCCGTCATGTTGAGAGATGTTACGAATCATCTTCATGAAGAGTGGATCTTTAAATTTAAATGCACGCTTCATCAGCATTTTGAGGCCATTTCCCTCACAGATGAGCTGGGCTGTCCTCTTGTTGGCAGCCAGGTTGATACACAGTGACACAAGTTCTAAAGGCAGGTTTTCTGGACTTTCCAAAAGCATCTTCATGACCTGGTGAAAGAATTATGCCATGTGTTATGAGGTTGTTTTTTATTTTATGGACTGATAATTTCTAAATTATTAAGTTAACTGAATATTGCCAGTCTGGATATAAATGTACAAAAATATAAAAGTTCTATGGACAGGTGGTCTGGACTCTCCAAAAGCTTCCGCATAACTTAATGACAGAATAATCTGATATTTTAACACAACAGCATGTTTGTTTTACAGTAAGCCCAGGTGAAAGCCTAATAAGTTTTAAACAAGTGGGAGGGAATTATTACCAGTGGAAGTTTAAGATTTAATAACAGTAGGAAGGGACAAGCAGAGGCACATTATGAGTGAAAAGGTAAAAATAGATAATATCACCTCCCACCTGTCTGAAGTGATCAGATTGTTTCTTTAAACATCATCAAATTATAAGAACTATTAAAACTTCATAGCAGAACAATCATGTGCAAGAAAGGTCCCATATTGCATTGTGGGCTTCTACAAGGGCTGGCTGATACCTGAATGACAGTGACTATCAGTGACAAAACTGACAACATTATAACAATATTTCATCAATTTGGTAAAGGTTACATTCACTAAAATCTAAATACCTGAAGAATACTGTAATGAGTTAAAATAAATCAACCTAAAATGACATATCTCTTGTTCACCTAATTACATAATGAAAGCACTCTACAGTCTAGAATTCATAAATGTTATACTCTTTATGCTAGTACCATAAAGTCTAACAACATTAATTTATATACACTATCAAATACTATATATGCAAATATTCCAAGTGGAAAGTTTTATGCAAAAAGGCACCTTTGTACAAACTTGCTTAACCACTGCTCCAAATCTAGTTGAAATGTTTTGAATGGATTGAAAATCATGCTCTGGCAACAAAAAATGTATGGAAATCCTGATGGACATTTTAGTATCACTCATACTGCATACAAGAAGAATACAAAATAAGCTGTTTATATAGCATTAAAGCATATATATAATAGTACCATGAAATTAATACCTGTTTGAACCTTATTAAACTGATAATTATTGCAGTCTGAGGTCATGTTACAGACAGTGAAACAGGTAAATGACCATATCTATATTTCATTTATTACTTACAATCTTTATTTAATTCAGTTTTCCTTCTGTATTCTGTTTCCAATCCAGAACAATTACATTTCATTTATTATTTTTCATTTATGGGTTTGGAAATTAATTTATTGCATCAATTCATTGTTTCATATTATTTTGTCTCATTTATAATTAAATAGATATGCATTTATTGATATCAACCTCATTTTTTGAGACAGTGAAAAGTGAGAACTATATTTTTGGAATCTTGTCTTATCAAAAATGTCCTATAATGAAATGGCACATGCATCAATGCAGAAAAAAGCACTGAATTTAAGACAAAATAAAACTAGAACTGCGATATGTGTGTAATTATAATCATCATGTGTGTCCATGTGTGTGTTTTGGATTTTTAATGTAGCATAACACTTTTGCAGTCATATCGCTACAATGTTTGCAATGTGGCAGTTTATAGTGATGTCTACCACGGGGCATTATGCTGCAGATATGTAGCATCATGTCCCACCCAGTCATATTATCCTAGTACTAGGCCAACCAGTCCAAACACTTACCTCTTAGCAGGGCAGCTGTTAGTACCATTTTTATAAGTTTCTGGTATGACTTGGCCATGTTCAAACACACTACCTCTGGCATCTGAGGCAGATGCTCTAACCACTAGGATACTGGAGTGGTGCTAATCAGGACTTGTAAAGGGTGAAAAGCTATCTATCTGTGTAAAAGATCAAAACCCAAAATATCACAGGAAAGGACTTTTATCCCTTGGAAAGTAGTGGGAGTCTGAGGATAATAATTTAGAAAACAATTCATTTATAAAATGCATTCAAGTTTTGTTCCATTTTCATCTATTATTCATCATTCCACATTCTGTGGTTTGCTTGTGCATTTTCCATTTCAAAAAATGTATTCTTCACTTCATTTACATTCATTCTTCATTCTGTTATAATTTGTCTGGTACAATTACCAATTTCAGGGTATGTATAAAATGACTTATTAATTTTTCTAACTCATACTTGTATCATACCAGGGATATAATAGGTGTCCTCAAGCTGACTGTTCAACCCAAAATTAATGTGAGGTAATGATATGATGCATATTTATCAGAAATGGTACATCCATACAACTGTATATACCATTTTCCTCTCAAATCAACCTTGATAATGATAGATAATTATGTATCAGTTCTCAAAACAATGTGTAAAACTTCTCCGGTGGCCAAGTGACTAGAGCGTAAGCCTCGGATGCGGGAGGTTGCAGGTTTGAACCTCGACCGGATCATACCAAAGACTTTAAAAAATGGTGCTAACAGCTGCTTTGCTTGGCACTCAGCATTGAGAGCTTAGTGTTAGTACTGGTCTGCCTGGTGTCAGGATAATGTGACTGGGTAGGACATCATGCTACATGTCTGCAGCATGATGCCCCAGTGATAGACCTCACTTAGAAACTGTCACACAGCAGACATTGTCGTGATATGACCGAAAAATTGTCAAAGCTACGTTAAAAATCAAAATCGCACACACACACACACACAACAATGTGTCACTTATTGATGGTGAGCTAACAAAACATTCATTGAAAGTCAAATTGTTCAAATTGTTCAAAAATATTTTGTTCAGTTTTAACTTCTGTAATCACTAAAGTTTCTAATTTTTAAAACTATAATCAGATAATAAAACATACCATAGGTACACAATCAGTGTATGTAAACATAGACTTGGATTTCTCATCCATACTGATATGGTACAGGATACACAATACTATTAGCTGGTGGTTCTCATTATCTGAAACAAGAAATTTTAGCAATATAACATCCAAGGACAATTCTTTCTACTAACATTCTCAAAATGTCTCCCCAAAATTAGACTTTTACACAATGGACTTATGATATTTCCTATTATAATTTTGTCATAGAAAAGAGAGTGACAAGGAAGTAAAATCACTTTGTAGTTTTAAAAGTCAACAAATGGGGACCATTTTAATCTTTTAAAAAAAGGAATCATTCTGAAAAAAAGGCAAAACTCCTACTGGGAAAATTCAAGATTTTATTACTGGATTTGAAGTGTGTCAAATGTTCTTTTGTTACCAACCAAGCAATAATGATATTCAAAATTTGAAGAAAGGTATTTGAAGATGCATCATGCCAATTCCCCCCATGTCAGAATCCATATTTACATATCAATAATTACAATAGTAATTGTGTCACCCTCTATAAATAAAGCTTTTATTATTGTTTTTTTTATTAAGTGCGTCTTTGTTTTTTCATATTCTGCATGCTTGGCATGCACAAAGACCAAAATCACATGGTTCCCTTCCTTACTAATAATGCCACCAAGATGTCAGTGAAGAACTACATCAAGTGCTTGTTTACACTTTGCCTATCAAACATTTACTCTAAAATGGTTCATGTAATACACTGCCTCTCTTGTAACACATTATATGATGATATACAACAGCATAGTGAACTGTGCTATGATGCAATCCCACTGCATAGTGAACCATACTTTGATGTAATCATGTTGCATAATGAAACGGGCAATGCTGTACCCCGATTGCATAGTGAACACTTTTCTATAATATAATCCCACTGCATAAAAAACTATACTTAGATGTAACATACTGCACAGTACACTATAATAATAATATGTAATAACTGCATAGTATATGTCTTGGTGTAATCATATACACGGTGAACACTTATGATGTAACCATATCGCATAAGATTTGTAAAATCTTACTACCACATTTCAAAACCCCATGTAATAATGACCATTCGTTCAGGATAAAGTAAACAATAGATGTGTTGAAAACCCAATGTAATAATGACCTATCATTCAGGACAAAGTAAACATTAAGATTCTTGAGCTGAAAACCCCATGTAATAATGACCATTCATTCAGAACAAAGTAAACATTAGATGTCTTGCATAGAAAACCCCATGAAATAAAGACCATTCATTTTGTGGCAACAAGAAGAGGCCTTTTCATTTAGGATCAATTAGGTGTTATAAAGTCTAATGCTGAAAACCCTGACTTGTTTACCACCCCTATTTGAAGACTTGTAAGACTTCAAGTAAAAAGGTGTAGTTTTCCATTCAAATGTGTAGCACTTTCATAGTTTCTAATTTACTAAGAAAATCATTCCATGTTATTGTTCCATGAAAATCACATTAACACAGGACGAAGCAAAAAAATGATCACCTACTCAAAGTTCAGAATACACCAGATTATAGTATACTGCTTCTCCTATTACTTCTAATATTATATGGAATATACTGGTTCCACAATGCATTCAGCTGATAGATTCAGCTATTTACTGGCTGCATTCCACTAGTGACCTGGCAGAACATGCCAATATAATAGGATAGTCTCCCTTCAATTTTCTGAACTGTGAAAATCTGGTTTGCTAAGCAATTATTCAGGTTGCCTGGTAAATTACCACAATTACCTCCAACCCCAAGATTGTTGTAAACTATTCAGCAACTTATATATATATATATATATATATATATATATATATATACACACACACACACACACACCTTATTTACACAGTACTTCTAGCACACAAAGAGTTCCACTAATAGCAAGCATCAAAAGTTGACATGCATGTTTAATTTATCTGAGATCAGCAAAGGAAAGATATTTTGAAGGATTAAATTTTATTTATGACATGCTGTCCTTCAGCTTTCTAATAGCTGGCTATTCAGGCCAGAAACTTATCTATATTTTATTTGGAAGGGTTGGCAATATGGACCGTGCTTACTTTATCATATAACGAGCATCTGACACATGTGAATCTGTGTGACTTCTACTGACAGCAATCACCCTGCACTCAGCTATGATATCAAATGGAAATAAATTAGGCACAATATTAGAAACAAATGTTTATTGTTGGAGAATATATAAAATTCCATTATAATTTTGTAATATTGTTTTTTTGATATCATCTGGCTGCATGGCTGGGCTATCACACTGTTAAAAATGGTTGCTGGGCATTCATGTTTAGTTGTAATGGGTTCCCATGCAAAGGATTTTCCTCCCCATGCATATTCATAATTAAAGACAGCAATTCATAATCAAACTTGCTTGCTATTAAGATAATGAATCTTTATGAACACAGGCCCTGGCATATGCATCTGTGAGACTTACTCAGTAGATTAACCAACTTTGGAAGCAGACCAAATTTGATCATTTTACTCCTCATGTCTGTGTCAAAGGAGAGATTCAGAAGGAGACGAAGAGTGATATTTAGGAGATCTTCATGGTCACAAGGAATGATGGGTGTCAGCTTCTCGATGATGTTATTTTCAGCCTGCAGAATGAAATAAAATGTGTGTCAGCTTACAAATGTCAGATGTGATATCACAGTAAAATTACAGCTTAGAAAAGTCAGATGTGATATCATAGTAAAATTACTTTGTTTTTAAATGAAATGCACAAACAAGGGTATCAAGAAAATGGTGTCTTGTGTCAACTGTGCTATGTATGCACATTCATCTGACTTGTAAACTACAAAATCTAGACCATCTTACCGTCACAGAAACTACATAGATAGTTTTCTAAAGCTCAGTCCCTATCATATATACTTGATTATATGCAAACAACACAGACCTTGATCTGTCACAGCATATTGTGTCAGCAGATTAGGATCTATGATGTTTACTCAACTGCTTACAACTAACAGTCTGTATTGATCCAGACCTAATGGTGCATTTTATGTCAGCAGATCTGGCTGCAGTTGGACTTGCTAATCAGCAACTATATTCAGTAATTATAGCCACTTGTGCATAGTTCACCATACCAACACTTACAACTGGTTAAGATTAACAGTTCTGATGAAACTATCAAGCAAGCGTGACCCTAGTCCTAACATCACTCATTCTCACACTCCTCTCCCTATATTAATACCAATGTCATGAATTAACTTGCATAAGATCATAATTCTTTGGCATACCTTTATTTCCATTAGGACCATCTCATGGGTTAGTCAGAGTGTATTGTATTTTTCAACAACTGGTCATAACAATAAACTTACCAGATTCACATTACTGGCCAAGCTGAACATTATCTCTTTTGTGAATCAAGTATCTTATTTTTCAAACATGATGGAAAAGGCAGATTATGTTCTGACTGATGTAATGGCTGACATATAATTACATCTTTTCACATTTAGTTTCCTTTTATTTATAAAGCAGTGCAACTTTCCACACAAATTCACTCATATGCATTAAATCCTGAAATTTTCATTAGAATGAGCCTGCTTGCTTTTGTGCATCACTACAGTACAGACTTACTTAATATGACTGATGTAAATTAGATGACATTTTACATTTCACTGTCAGGTGGGTATGTGAGAAAGCTTGCCAGTAGCTTCTCATGGGATGGTGGTTCTTTCTGGGTTTTTCCCAGGTTCTTCCTCCGCCATTTATACTGGCCACCATGTTCAGCCTGTCATGTGCTAAGAAATGGCATTAAGACCTATAACAACACTTCACTGTGATCAATACATAGGATGCAATTTTACCAATCTGCAGTTTTGTCAAAGTTGAACTCAACTCTTGCCATCTTCAAGTTTTGTATTACCCTGAGTTACTCTGACTAATGCTAGTGTCAACAAAGACATGGATGGATGAATACCAATCAGTCAAGATTTTAGACATGATACCAGAACTTGGATGGTCTAACTGAATGAAACAGCCATGATAGCATTTTGAATGCATGAACTAGGTCCTGCATCTTCACCTCAATTGATGGATTAATGGAGGCATGGAAATTAATAAACACTCGTTTAATGCCCACCAACAACAGCCAGTTCTTTGCAATGAATCCTGGTGTCATCAGCAAGACCATGGAACTTAAATCTGAACTGTATGTAGTTTTGGACCACTGAATGGTCTGAACTGTTTGGTAGAGGTCTCATGTGTGTCTTCAGTCGCCTCAGATCTCTTAAAATTTATGCATTTCATCAACATGGTCTATTAATTTTCTAAAGTAAAGAATAACCAATTTTTCCTAGTAAAATGTTTCTTCGAAAATACTTACCAAATCATAATACCGTAGGTGAACTATCACTACCTCATAAATCCAGTGTACCCAGATACTACTTGTAGCTAAAGGAAGCTAAAAGTTGTCTGCTGACCTATGTGGACTCCAGTCTCCATCCCACAGCCAGAATGATGTCAGTTAGTGAACAATTCTGGTCTGATGCCAGGTTGGTGGCAACTGTTCAAACCTCTTGAGCCAAAGTGTGTAAACGTTCATTGAGCTGGTGTATTTCCTATATACTGAGTGAATAACCCCCTTACTCCAGTATGTGATATTTTGTTCTGTTCAATACTCCTGTCCTTTTATGAGAAATAGAGGCATGATCTCCCTCGACACAACGTCTCTGTATAATGAATCACCTGAAAGCTTGGATCCTGATGGTGGCCTTCTGACGTGTCCAGAAGAGACAGGGTTCGTGACAAAAGTTTAGATACCTGTGAAAGTGATTTGGTTCTCAGTGATAAAAGAGAATGTTGTCATGAATAACACCAACAGAACTTGCATGTAAATCAGGTCTGCTGATAGAGCATATATTTTGAGAATTCTGCCTGCAGTTGCTAATGCCATGAGGAAGCAGGTCTTGTATGAAAAGGAGCACCAGAGATGCTACTGAAAATGGTTCAGAAGGTTAATACCTAAGATCTTCATTGTAGGATTGATTTCCTCCATGTTGTTTTAAGTCCCACACCACAACACAAATGTCTGTTTAAGATAAATTACCATAATTGACATAATTCTTGTTGTTGAGATAAGTTACTACTGTAAAGTTGCCAGACAGAATGAGAACTGTCTTGCCAACTAAACATTCTTTCCCACAATGAAAGGCTTTCACAATGACCGTCCTCTCCAGACTTATTGACATGAAGATGTCGTTCCTATGGACTGCATGCACTGCTGGTATCCTGAAATAATGGTAGTGGGCGGGCTCCTCTGCCTTTCATACTTGCATTGGTACAGACTATAATCTCGACAGGGTGGATGCGCAGATGCATACCAGCCAAGTGAGGTTGCTCCCCATTCTGCCAATGGTGCCTCAATCGGGTGCCAAAGTTGAGAGGATAGTCTAGTGGGTAAACTTGAGGGTTCTATTCATGCAGAAAAAAAGCAGTAGCAATGCAGTAAAAGGCAACCTACGACCATGATGTCTGCTGCCGTGTTGAGCAATTCCGTGCAGATAGAATTCCTCGAAAGTAAGGTGCTACCATGTGCCGTTTCAATGCCTGATCCTGAGGGAGACAAAATATGATGACTGTGTATTAAGTCCATACCTAGATGAACAAATCTTTGAGATGCTACTAGGTTGGATTTTCTTTGTTGATGATTAGTCCAGATTGGTAACATGGACTATTATGACTGATGCTGCTGCAGGATGTTGTCCAGGTAACAAGATGCTGCCACCATAGAAATGATCTGGACATGTGCCATTACGTGATTCATCAGACGATGAGGACACCTTGACTGATGCTGAGCCTTAATTGGGGTGCCCTGACTTGATATATGATGTTGTAGACAAATCACAGGAATGTCCTGGGAGTCTTATGAATAGAGACACAAAGGTATGTGTTGTCAAAAATCAGTGATATTGTTCAAAATGCACTGTGGTGTTTCCAGTGGGAACCAAGGGGTGTGGATAGTTGGAATCAGGGTGTTTAGGCCAATGACTAGATGTAGAGAGTGGTGATGTCTTCAGTCTGAGCTGTATGTTATTTTCTGAACTGTATTTTGTTTGTGCTTTGCCCATAGTTCTAATCTTTAAGACAAAATAGAGCAAAATGGATAAAGCTGTAGCACTGCACCTGTCTTAGAATGTAGAGCTAAATCATTGGATGAGTGACCCAGAAATTGATAAGTCTAATAAGGCAAGGAAGCATACAGGTAAAACTTACTGACAATACTACCTGTTTATAAACCTAATGCCTTCACAATTGATGATTGAATACCAAGTGTGTGCATATCTATACCAAATGATGGTTACCTGGAAAAAAGTGATAGATGATTTCAATTTTAATTTTTACCTGCAGGTAAGGTTAAGGTCAGCCAGTACAGGTAGAATCAATGAAGCATGTTGTTCCAAGGCTCAAAATACTGTGGTAAAAGAATTCACCTTTATATACAAGGATGGAATGAATTATACATATATAAGGAGGTCTTCAGAGCAAAAAAACATACACGCGTGTAAATAATGTAGCCTGAACCTAACTTATGAAGTCACATGGGCTATATGTGCAAGTGACTAAGACCTCAATAAATATGATTTAAAGTTCATGCATATTAACAAGACTCAAGGGTCATCGTAGAAACATGCATGTTCAGGAGGCAACTGAATAAACCATGTATAAATTGCTTTAGTGTACTTGTCCAGACAGAATGGAAGAAATATAGAAATACACCAGAGTGTCTACATTACACACGAAAATCATTCATGTAAAAGGGAACTGAGGCACTGTTATAGTGGTATACACAGCAGGTGCAACAAAATCTTTTATGGGGCAATACTTGTAGGGAATTAGGACTGGAGACCACCATACAATCAGTTAAAGTAGTTGCCTGGATGCTACAAAGACTTGGATAGAAACTCGACAATATGTACCCAAATGCAAATTAATTACACATATATAGGACTTGTATGATCACTAGAGACCTGCACGTATAAAATAATATAGCATGAACTGATTATGAATTCACTTAGGCTCCACATGCAAGTACCTAAATGTGTGATGACAACAAAGTGTGGCAACTTGTAAAGGCAGAACTTTGTTGTGATAGAGAAAAAAAGTTGGAAATATAGATGGAATATACTTTCCTTAGAAGTGAAAAACACATCCAACTTTTAGTGATATAAAGCTTCTGCAAAATCTCTCATGACAAAAGCGTGCTTCTTGGCATGAGCGGAAGTAATAACTGGGATATTCTTACATTGTGCCACCATGTCTTATATGTAAGGGGGAATCATTCTGCCTGACCGCCAAAAGGTTGACAGATAATGTTTAGCTCTCTTTAGCTAAAAGTAGTATCTAGGGCTGGATTTGCAAAGTAGTAGTAGTTCTCATAAGGTATTATGAATGGGTAACATATTCGATGAAGAAATAAAATGTTATTGAGAGATAACAAATCTAAAATGTTCACCTACACAAATAATCAATGGCTGCTAAATAAGTGGATAAATATCAGAAGTGCATGTAAAAATAATAAAAGCAGCCACCAATGCTACTGTAATGGAAAACAAAAAAAAAATACAAATGCAAGAAATTCACAAAATGTCAACAAAATTAACATTAAAATTTATTAATTGTAAGATGTAGTAAATACCTTTATACTCAATACTATACTGACTTTCTTGATGGATGGTCAATGATCCAAAATTTTAATTTAGATTCTGTAAGCTGTCAAATATTGGACAAAATCTAAAACTGGTAAAACAACTGAAGATGCTGAGGAATTGCAAGGAGAGATATGGTGATGGGATGAGAAAACTTTCTCCCCTTCATGGATATGAAATATGGGCAAAAAGGTTAATCTTTCCACAATTACTGGATTTAAAAGGCAGTGAAGCATTTTTTTAGACAATAATTTGATTGGGAAATGCATTCAAAGGATTAATTATATTGCAATCAGAACTACATCTCCGACTACTCCATGGCAAATCCTGATAGATATTTACCATTTCCACTTTGTTTTCTATGAAGATGCTGAGCTTTTTCAGGAAGGACACAACAAGAATGAGGAGTTCAGGGTTGTCTCGCTCCAGTGACTGGACCAGCATCTTGACCATTCCCTTGTTCCTCATCTTCAGCTCTACCTTTAGGTCCTCTGCTAAATTTAGTAAGAGGTAGAATGCCACTGAAACAAGAAAATTGGCGATGTTACAATATTTATCAAAAGTTTTCTTACTGCTCCAATTAATGGTCCAAAGTCTCTCACAATGGCCTTCAACCATCTGAAAGAGAACCAATACCACAGACCAAGATCTTCAACATATAACAAGTTTATGTTGTTGTTGTTGTTGGGCTTAATGCCATTTTTCAGCACACGATAGGCTATTCATGGCAGCCAGTATTAATGGTCGAGGAAGAAACCGGGAAATCAACAGAAAGAACCATCGACCCACGAGAAACTACTGGCAAGCTTTCACACATATCCACATTCGCCGAATCCTAGACTCGAACACACGCAGACAGAGGTGAGATGGCAGTGATCCGTAACGGACAGCGCTTTAAACCACTTGGCCACTCGGGGCCCCTATATAACAAGTTTATAAAACATTATTTAAGTATTCCATTTTTTCATAGTATTACAGAAAAAAAAATGAAAATCTTGTGTATGAACACCCACATCTGTATGCGTGCTCTGGCTACCAAACAAGATCTTGGTCATGAGTTTGAAACTTGTGATGGCATCCCAAATATTTTGCTATTTCTTTTTATATTTTATCTTCAAACATTCTTTTAAACTTGTTCATCCCAATTAGTTTTATTTTTTATGTATACTTTTTTCTTATTCCCATCCTAGGATGGGAAATTACAATAGTAAATATGTATTACTCAAACTGAATTAGGTGCTGTTCATCAGTTTATAAAATCTGTACTTATTCTTCAACTCACTTATACCAAATGATTTTGTATCCATAATTTGTTCATTTTTCTGTTCTATTATGATATGATACAGACAGAAAAATATAACTCTACAATAGCATTGTCAATTGATCAAACTGTAATTACCATATATATATGGACACTGTATTTGTTGGGACTGTGTACTTGAGATAAAACTTTAATCCAATGTAGCATCATCTCATCTACCCAACAAGTCTCCTGTATATGTACAATCCATATTTTCTGTTCATGAATATTTTTTAGCTCCTTCATGCCACAAAATATTATCATTGGAGGAAACACATCTGCTTTGAAACTGTGAGGACTAAAGATTTTTTTTATCAGAACCAGTCATGCAAATTAGGCTGTGAAAAACTGTTCCACTGTTTCAAATTATTTTAAAAATTACGGTGAATACCATTAGAAAGGAAGCTTCTAAAGTTGACTTCCAAGTAGTAGCCTACTTTGTACAAAAACAGAAAAAAAATTGGCATACTTAAAAGAATCTAAATTCAGCTTCTGGGGGTTGACTTACTTTGTAATAAAACTACCTTTGTATCTGATATCCTGTCAGAACGTTTTGAGTTTCCTGCTCGCTGCCAGTTGTATTTATCATAACTGATACAAATAAGGATTGATATTTGCAGTGCAAATAGTATACACAGCAATAACTTGCTTCAGCATACATTTTGTAACCCATGCTAAAAAGATTGTCATTTGCACTCACAGAGAAAGTATTTAACAATAACGACTTTTATTTGAACATACTATCATAACTAACCTGTCATGCATGAATGGCAGGTGCCTTCAAACAATTAGGTTGGTATTTCGCTCTCTTGTTTGCAAATTTGTTGGATCCTGTGTTTAGTCTGATAACATAAACAAATCTTTGAGTACAACCAAACAGGATTCATTTCTTTATAATTCACATCAATGAACAATGTCCTGTTTTATCTGATATGAATGATACAGTAGTGTGGATGCTTACACTGTTCGTGAATGTATTTTTTCTTTAACAAATTGCTCATGATGAGGAAACGAGAATACAAAGTTATCTTCTTTCATTTTATTATCACATAAGCTTTTTATTTATCCATTTTATTACAACAAGCAGTGGGGGGTTAGGGAAATTCAACCACAAATTTAGTTTTCTCCAAACATCCATAGTGCTTTTCCAAGTGGACTCACCACAAACTGTGGGATCAATGCAGCCATCAAACTTTTAAATGGAGTATGCACTTTCCCATTATCTTTCATGCTTCATGCAATGCAGTCCAAATGAACTTTGCTTAAATCACAGGATATGATATGGTCTTTCCTATAATTGTTAGTCCCGATAGAAACTGGATTTTTTATCCTGTTTTGTTTTGAGCAGTTTGGCATTATTTTTTGCAGTGGCTGCAGGAGATTAAATCAATTGCCAAGACTTGTTCTACCCATGGATACTTATTAATCCACAATGGACAAAACTTTCTTGCCTGTTAAGCAGCATCACACTGATTATTTTTCTGTAAGATGGGTTCACTAGAGCTAGAATTTTCACCAAGTTTCTTTTTCTGGCTTAAATGAGAAATCAGACTCAATTCATCAACTACACGAAGAATAATGAAAGCTAGACTCTTTATAATGATTAATTTATGCTCAAAACTGAAAGATTTGTGAACACTGATTTAATCAATATACTTTGCAATTATCATCTAGTCACCTTGAAATCAGTGAAATGAATAAAAATATTTGAGCTTGTTCCAGGAGTCAGGCAAGTTGATATGTAAATCACAGGAAGGAAGGAAGGAAGGATGGATGGATGGATGGATGGATGGATGGATGGATGGATGGATGGATGGATGGATGGATGGATGGATGGATGTATGCATGCATGTATGTATGTATGAAGTCGAATATATATATAGTCCATATCATAAGAATCATTCAGTAAAGAATTAAAATCGAAGAAAAAAAAAAGTAATATTTACTTGCACAAGAAATAAAACGCTGCTATAAACTTCTGTAAAGTAAACAATGATTATTCACAAGAATCTTTTATAAACAAACTGACACAGATTATGTAACACAATTTACTTTGAAAGGCAAACAGACAATTCAAAGATTAGAATTAGATTGGCATACAGCTGACACATTTCTTACCCCGTAAAAGCTGCTCTTGTTTCTTGACAAGGCCTTCAAACTTTTTCAAGCTCTTCTCATTCTCATCCTTCAGTTTTTTGTTGTCCTTATCTGCCTCTGGTGCAATGTGGTTAAGGACAAATACAGTATGCGACATAACTAATGTGTTCAGTGTAGTTAAAGGCAAATACAGTGTGTGACATAGCTAATGTGTTCAGTATGGTTATGGGCAAATACAGTGTGACATAGCTAATGTGTTCAGTGTAGTTAAGGACAAACACAGTATGTGATATAATGTGTTCAGTGTGGTTAAGGGCAAATACAGTGTGTGACATTCTGTGTTCAGTGTGGTTAAGGGCAAATACAGTGTGTGACATAGCTAATGTGTTCAGTGTGGTTAAGGGCAAATACAGTGTGACATAGCTAATGTGTTCAGTGTGGTTAAGGGCAAATACAGTGTGACATAGCTAATGTGTTCAGTATGGTTAAGGGCAAATACAGTGTGTGACATAGCTAATCTGTTCAGTGTGGTTAAGGGCAAATACAGTGTGACATAGCTAATGTGTTCAGTATGGTTAGGGATAAGTGTTCCAGAATAGGATCCACATCAATGAAAAGCAAGCCAAGACCTCAATTTGTAGGCCAACAAGCATTATTGTCCACAAAATAGATGCATTATTGCACTGTAGATTTTAGTATGGGCAATCTTCATCAGTTTCCTATGTAACATGGACAATATCTAATTGCTGTCTGCCACATTCATCTCCAAGACCTGCAGTCCTCATCTCCCAGTTGTTTCAAGTTATATTGGAGCATTTCAAGCTGGTGCATTTTCAACAGGTACCAACATTATTAAAAAGAGTTATATCCTCCATGCTGTCAGCATTCTTCTGGAATAAATCAGTTATCCACTTCATGAAACAACCTAAAACACTCATTAGTACTAAATATGGCTTGTTGATATCTGGTATCTTATTAAAAGTCCACCATGTTCATTTTTTTATTTATAAGCTTTACATGAACTTGTAGCAGTGCCTAGCTGCATGAGTGAATGGTGACCCTTGTAACAGCATATCAGGGTCATTGTTGTTTGTTCTAATGATTACTCCTAACATATGGCATATACCCAGAGCTGTTGGTGCAGTATGTGATGGTAGTCTTAAGTGTTTACAGTTGGACCTCGCTTAAAAATTTGTAGGTATGATTCCTTTGGATTTACCTTTGTTAATGAATGCCGTTTTCAAACATCTGTCAGTTAAGTATGGTCATTAAGATGCAACTGTTCAGCGTGATATAAAATTGTTCGATACCTCCTCCCATTTCATAATTATACTTCTACATCAAAACAAAAGGAAAATTTGGAAAACTAGAAAGGGATAAATTTTTTCACTTGCTGTTGGACCCCAATTTATAAGTGAGTACATATGTTACATCTGCTATATAATACAAGTTTATAAATAGCTGTTTGTAAAGAAAATCCAAACTGTCAATGACTTGAATGGAACTAAGTCAAATTGTTATTTAGAAACAAATTACAGTTAAAAACCAACAATATTTGTCAACACATCTCTCAACTGCACCACAAAACATTTTTATATTTCATTCCTTAATAGTCAAAATGATAAAACATTATTGCATGTCAATTACAGTAAAAAAACATACCTCACACATATGCAATGTAGGAACATCTGCTGTGTATATTTAAAATTGCTAAGACTGTTAATTCACTTTTTTGCATGGTATCAATTTTTCTGGATTTTGTTGTTGCTTTAATAAGTAAAATGTTACAATCCAACAAAATATTACCCCAGGGTCCATGCTACAATATTTCCAAAATCTAGCCATCTTTGTGTTGATCATTCTGCCTACAAACACCAAGTGGAGAATACTTTGCCTTGCCTTGATTTCATGCCACTTCCATGAATACAATGCATTATTAATGAAAAAGAATCATTAACGTTTGTGTTAATTTCCCATTCAAAGAAAAAGGTGGAAAAGTTACAAAAAGAAATGTAGTCAAATTTTGGAGCTAATTTTGATGATAAGTGCCAGAAATAATATCCATCAAATACCCACACATGACCCTTGAAAAAAAATAGAACTTTAAATATGTAGCTCTATCTTAAGCAAATTATGACTCCGACATCCATTTTCATAATATAAACAATCATTTTATCGAATATTTCATCAAATAAACAAATCAAAAGTTGCCAATATTTTTTATTTTTACTTTTTCACAGAGTTGTCATTATCATGAAATACAAAAACTGTGATGATGAAAAAAAAATAAATGAAAAGCTAAATATTTTGTATGAAATTTTAAAAGCATTTTGTCAGAATTTTAATTAACTGATATGTAAGTATGTAAATACACAATCTAAAAAAAGTGACTATTGCTAACACTATAATTTTTGAACTTTGTACAGACAACTCTTCTCTTAATGTTTACCATATCTACCCTATTCTGACTGGAGGGAATTCACTGTGACCTATTCTGACTGGAGGAAAGTCATTGTGCCATATTATAACTGGAGGGAAGTTGTTGTGCACTATTCTAACTGGACAAAAGTCATTTTGCCCTATTCTGACTGGAGAAATTCATTGTGCCATGTTCTGACTGGAGAGAAGGTATTCTGCCTTATTCTTTCTGGAGGGAAGTCATTGTGTCATATTATGACTGGAGAGAAGGTATTTTGCTCTATTCTTTATGGAGGAAAGTCATTGTGCCATATTCTGACTGGAGAGAAGGTATTCTGCTCTATTCTTTCTGGGGGGAAGTCACTGTGCCCTATTTCGAATGGAGGGAATTCAATAAGCCTTATTCTGACTCGAGAAAAGTCATTTTGACTTATTCTGACTGGAAAGAGGTCATTTTGCCCTATTCTGACTGGAGGAAAGTCATTGTGCCCTATTTTGACTGTAGGTAATTCATGGTGCCCAATTCTGACTGGAGGGAATTAAATGTGCCCTATTTTGACAGGAGGGAAGTACTTGTGCCCTATTCTAACTGGAGAGAAGTCATTTTGCCCTATTCTGACTGGTGAGAAGTCATTTTGCCCTATTCTAACGGGAGATGAATTATTTTGCCCTATTCTAACTGGAGGGAATTCATTGTGCCCTATTCTGACCGGAGGGAATTCATTGTGCCCTATTCTGACTGGAGGGAAGTCAATGTGACCTATTATGTCCGGGTGGTGGTGGAAGTCAATGTGTCCTACTCTGGCTGGAGGGAAGTTATTTTGCCATATTCTTACTGGAGGGAAGTTAATTTGCCATATTTCGACTGAAAGGAATTCACTGTACCCTATTCTGACAGGAGGAAGTCATTTTTTATCCCTATTCTGACTGGAGGGAAGTCATTTTGTCCAAATATTTCAGTTCAGCATATAACTGCTTAACAAGAAAAATGTACTTCCTTACCCATTAGAGGCATATCCACAAATTCAGTAACACAAAAATATAAATAAAAGAATGTTGTCTTGTTAGTCATGTACTAGCTTGCAAGTCAAGTTCAGCTGCATACTGTACCAACCCAGATCTGGGTGTGTCCAGTTTCTTAGGAGTATTTAACAGAACAAACAGCATTGACCTCGATCTAAGCAACATGTGAAGGCAGATCAGGGTAAATGTTGTTTAGAGTTGGATTTGATTTAATTGAGCATATATAATACAAATTTATGAGAGAAATTACAGCATGAAAAGGATATCTGCTTTTTTCTTGGATTCCAGTTCTTCTTTCCACAGGCCATACTTCTTAAGTTCATGTTCAACCACTGTCATGCACAAAGCTCCAATCTTGAAATGCAAAATTACGCCATGAAACTGGGAAAAACTGGAGAAGCAGAAGAAAATGTAGATAATGTTTGTTGCCAGCTCTGTACTTTTCTTCCAGTCTTCTCTCAGCACCCGAGATAAAGCTCCCACTAAAGTTTCTATAATTACAAAAAAGAACAATTGAAATTAAAAATATTAAATAAGAACATGATCAGAATGTATTTATCCATGGAAAGAAAATTTCTTGTTATTCACAAAAAGATGAAAGTAAAGCATATATTAACAGTTTCAATCAAATACCATATATACTCTTATATGTCAGGTCCAACTGCAATCAGCGAAGAACCAAATTTGCTCTAACATAAAGCTCCCCTGTCCCAGCAGATCTTGGCTTATGCAGTTTCTTAGAAGGAAGCAGCAGATTGCCTTGATTTTATGGGGTTCAACACCATTTTTCAGCATGTGATATTTAGCAGTGAAAGTGGTCATGAAGACCATGGGATGAACTATCAAGGACTGGTAAGCTTTCTCACATAATCACGATGGCTGATTAGTGACATGAACTCATGCAAACAGATGTGTGAGTGATCTATGAAAGTGCCTTTGACCACTAGGCCTGCTAGGACCCTGAATAATCATTAGAACAAATAATACAGACCCTGATTGGTCAGTGCATTATGTGACAGCAGATTAGTTTTTGTTGTTTGCATATGGACCTGACTTATAAACAAGTAGAGACAGTACTACACTATGTTTTAAACAGCCCCCAAGTTGTACCTATTTTCAAACTGTTCTTTTAAAGGCTTTGAAAAGTCAAGAATGTTTAAACAGGCTTCTAAAGATTTCCAAGTGTTCCATAACTTAACCCTCTAATTATTGCTGCATGCAATATTAAAATGTCTTCCACAGGTAACAGGGTAATTTCATTTTCTGGTCAGAACCTTTTGTCAGGTTAAAAAGAATCTTTTGTAAGGTTAGAAAGTGGCAATGCATGATGATTGAGGGCTACTTGCCATTCTGAAATAACTCCTCAAGGTTGTCCGGATTTCTTGAAAGCTGCAGAATAAATGCAGAGCCTCGTATTTTCTCTGGAACATCCTCATACAGCAGTTCCAGATATTCATCAATATCATTGATGTTAGCCACCTCATCAATTTCTGTTGGATCATAGGTCGGAACTTCAGGTTTTTCTTGTAGCTGAGTTTTGCCCGAGGCTACAATAAGAAAAAGAGCCATACCGTACAGAATAATAGAAATCAATTTTTTTTTTTACTACAATGGAATATCATTCATGATACATAATTAAGGTCCAGAATGCATTAAGTATATATAACATATGGTCAAAAGTTTCCTTAAATGTCATCACTGTGTAGCTTGATATTATATGGATTATAAGAATGTCACAATTAGTTTCTTTTGCAGAACAAGAAATAATTTTAATGTATGAAAAAAAAAAACAAAGAATGTTACATTAGAGAATGTGTTATAATACAATTTTTAGTGATCCTAACAATGATCATCCAACTTCACCTCTCCTTCAATAACTCACAAACAATGTTGTGCCAAAACATTAACCACAGCACAAGCACAGACGCAAGTAACCAAGGGACTTCTCAAAATTGAAGAAGGCAATATCATCCTTCCAGAGCTGAGCTAAAAAGCAAGTTGATTGATGTGAAGAGGCTTATCACCTTTCTCCCATTGTAGCAAAGTCTGACAACAGGTGGACACCCCAACCATAGGTATTGGCATTAGCAAATAATGTTATTTTTACTGTGGGGTTCTACAAAGCAATCCATGTCGTGCACTAACCTCAGTTGTGCCAATCACACAGGAATAATTGTACCTTGTGATCAGGGGGATTTGAAAAGGGGCTCCATTAGGCCAGCAGTGTCATTTATAAAGGGCTCATAAAAGATGACAAAGTGGGATGAAGTTCACTGCTGCAATGAATAATCTGAGGAGGTGCAATAACTTTCTCGTGGAAATCAATGTCATACTAGAAAAGGACCAGTCTAGTTCAATGATCTGCACCACGACAATGTGAGGGAGCCATATCAGACAGATTGGTGAGAAACTCTATATCCAAAATGTTGGGTTGGATTAAAGATACAATTTTTCCCAGTTCATGAGAAACATAGATGATCCAAAAGTGATCATTTCTGCTTTTGAAGAGAATAAAACTGTATCTCAAGGATGTTGTCCCAGTAACCTGTAGATAAAGTCAAATGGAACTAACATGATGTCAGATGACACTATTGATATTGAAACTGATAAACCATGGTGGGGTAAGCAAAATGTTTAAATTGCTTTGACATGGGGTGGTTGTTGTTGCATGGTTTAATGCCATTTTTCACCTGGAATAAAAACCTGAGACTGTGGTTATAGAAATGCATCCTTCTCCTGATCTGGTCTGTGAAAATGGGACAGGAACAAAGATGAGGGCGTTGCATAAAGGAAATCCGAATCCTCTCTGACATGATCTGCCTCACACTTTCAATCTGGGATGAACCAATGAGACTGGAAATGCAGGAGATAGGCACTGATCTGTAGACTGCAGGTCAACATTTAGAGTTAGGAAGGTTGAAAGCAGAAAAAGACTACCTCCTAAACTGGTTAGCTTCATGCCTCTAAGCATTAAAGTCAGGTCTGAACTGAGCGTGATGGAAAAGATCCCTTGTCCCTGGCCCATCTATTGTCCCTCTGGATGGACTGGCCCTAAATGCTGTGCTAACTGACTGGTTCATTCCTGAGCTGCCTGCCTCTGAATGTTTTCAGTTTGGCCCCCCTCCCCAGTCACAAATAATGGTAATCCAAATGGGATCATCTGTAATACCATGTGGTCATCTGTAATGCCACGCTATGATGTGGCCTGTGCAACATGGAGTGCAAAAATGCATAACATCATAACATATCCTGATTTGCAGAGGCAGTTGGCACATTTGCCATGACCCAAGTAATTCAGACTATCACTTCCAACAGACACTCATTAATCTGCCTATTTTTTCCTGATTCCTGACTAAGGATTCAGCTCAAAGGACAACATCCTATCCTCACTGTTGAGATCTACAAATGCTTTGACCTTGCTGTCATGCATGTTGGTAGAGGATGGATAGCAAAATGAAGCTGACAACCCACTGTATGTTTCTTCATGTGTAGTCTTGTTCTGTTTAAACTTGCATATCAGTATAAAGTACATCTAGTAGTGGCACAGATGACATAATGTTGTATTCTCTATATGAGCCATTTTAACTTTCCAATGTATAAGCTGTGGACATGTTGGTTCACAGGTCTGCTAGATGGATGTGTCATGCTGGATTGCTGACCGCTTTACCGAAGTATGTTCAGCATGGCTATCAGTTGTGATGAAGGCAGCCAAGCCATCACTGGTACTAGGTGCTTTGAGGGTATGGCTGGACATACAAATTCTTCACATAAGTACCCATCATAATATGGATATGTTGCACAAGACATGGTGGGATGGATCTATCACTAAGATTACATAGTTGCATGGAGGCAGAGCTGTAATTCTGGCTTGGTGGACTAATCTATCAATAAGATTCCCGGGGCCCCGAGTGGCCGAGTGGTCTAAAGCGCTGTCTGTTACGGATCACTGCCATCTCACCTCTGTCTGCGTGGGTTTGAGTCTTGGATTCGGCGAATGTGGATATGTGAGAAAGCTTGCCAGTAGCTTCTCGTGGGTCGGTGGTTCTTTCCGGTGATTTCCCGGTTTCTTCCTCCACCATTAATACTGGCCGCCATGAATAGCCTATCGTGTGCTGAAAAAATGGCGTTAAGCCCAATAACAATAAGATTCACAAAAGGGACAGCCGAACAGCCAGGACAGCAAAACTGTATTGAAAGATGGATCCAATGAATCCAGTGAAAACCCTATGCACCTGGACACACAGGCTATGTTCAGACATGCAGGAGGACTTGCTGCAGCTTAACTGCCTATATTTGGTGGAGGGGGCAATACTCCACAATGAATCAGAAAAACCTATACAAGGAAGAGTTAGACAAAAGAGTATAATTTGGCCTGAATTTAATAATTAAAATTTCAACTCCTAAACCAGATAATGCATCTGTTCGAAGGTGGTAGATTGAATAACCTTAATGTTTTGCCCCCCCCTTTAAACTAGGATAATATAAGTTGATGGTTGTAAATGTTAGACTTGTTTGGGGGAGGTGGCAGCAACGTCTCCTACAAGTCTCACATAGGATGCTGACTTAGATATAAACTTATGATGTCAACATTGTCTGTGAGAGATTTGCTTTTCTTGCCTTTCCCTTTGGCTGTTTTTTTGGGGGGGGGTTGGTGTATGTGATTTGGATATTTAACATAGCTTTATAAAAAAAAATTCAGTCATATCGCTATGATGCCTGCAGTGTGGCATTTTATAATAATATCTAACATGTGAATTATGTTTGTTCAATGATAGCTTGGTGAATATAAAGTCCGACCAATTCACAAAATTATTGGAAAAGTGTAAAAATAAAGAGTATAGAAGAATACATATTACACACATTAAATCCAAATTCCTGGATGAATGATAACATTTGGCACTGATATTGGAATGGACTTATAAGATCTATCACATACAAAGATATGGCCAGGGGAGGTAAATGGACTAGAGTTACTGCCATTTGTTCATATGATGAATTTTCTTGTCATTTTAGTATGCTTGAGTCTGGTGTAGCAGCATTATATATCTAATGTAACTGTGATCATGTAATGTATTTGAAAGTCAAATTAGTCAATTTGTAGTCCATTGTAAAACAACTGTGCTTACAGCATCAGGAAGTCACTGAAAATTTTGTCTGAATTCTTTAAATAAACATTTTTTTTGTAACTTAAATGCATTAAAAAATGTTTTGAGTCTTCAGCTGATTTGTTTGCATAAAATATGCAAAAATACCACTTATTTATTGATGTCAACATCTACCTACCTTTGCTAGGTCCAGTTTCTTTCCTGTTCTGAAGATAGTACAGGAGTTGTTCTACTTCTGGCAATTTGCTTGGGTGTATCAATTTACACTTATCTATAATCTCTTTCGCCAGGGCTGACAGATCACTGTTGGCATTTAAGCTCTTCACTCGAATTCTGGAAATACATGTTTGTCACCCACAAATTTAAAGACTTCTATTTAAATTAAGTAAAGTATAAAAATTAGAGAGATGTGATAAATTTAAATTCATATCTGCAATGGATACAGGATATAATCAGGCTATTAAAGCATGATCACTCAGCATGCCAGATGACAGCATTCCACCATGCCTTGATGTTGTCACCATGTCTTAATTTCTAATTGCCTTCAGCCCATTATCTATAAAGTAACCAAGCCTAGAACTTCACCTGTGGCATACATGTACCTGCCAACTTCATGGTGGGTTTCAAACTTCCAAAATGTGGATGGAATGGAACTCATTACACAGTTTTAGTAATACAAATTTTTAGATCGATAATCATTAAATCTGTGAATAATAAATTATATATATACTCACAAGTTCATTCAAACAACAAATAAAAACATAGACCCTGAACTGCCATGCTATTTATTCTGCTCATTACTCCTAACAAATTGCATACAGGCACATCTGCTGATGTATATTATACAATGAGATATGCATCTGCATCATGCAGCTGGACTGACTTATAAGCAAGTACTTATAGTAAATATGACTAAAATAAGGACAAAATATTCTAAACTATCAAAAATTTTCTATAATAGCATGAAAATCTAATCAGATTATCTACTGATCCATACACACTTGCAATCCAAATTTCTTTTGTCTATTCCTGTGATTTACCTACTGTAAAATCTGTTATAATACACAGTTTGTAACGAAAATTTTTGTTCTAAAATTGGGGTGCATATTATACCTGAATGTAACTTTACTGAAGTTTTATTGTATGGCATCATATTTATTATTAAATAAGTAATATAATAAACATATGAATGAAGTTTAAACTGCAATTAATATACTGCACCAAAATTTTATCAAAACGATGTATCAGAATGTTATGATGGCTATAGCATTAACTTTGATCACTTATGCGCCGATTAAGAGCTGGCATTCTCAAGTATCTACATACACAAAGCCATGAAATCAGGTTGATTATTATACACAGGTGTTAAAGTTTTAGCATTACAGTGAAAGGAAAAAGTCTGGATGTGTATTATACCCAAGATTTTACGGTAATTGATTGAAAAGACTTTGTTTAAAAAATTCAAAAACATCTCTAAAAATGTGATATCCCAAAAACTTTTAAAAAAATGTATGCAACTGCCTTAAGATCTAACTAGGTCAAATACATATGAGACTACGATTTCAGTTGCCTACCTGTTTATTCTGTACCTAATTCTGCTAATAAGGTTGTCATATATGTTAAAGCTTAAAAAGGTAAATATGTGCAAATTTTTTTAAAAAAATGCTGTAATGACCTGCAATTTTACATATGAACACAAAAATGCATACAAAGTTACATTTATCTATATCAAGTGCTTATTGTTAAACTGTATTAATGTTTCTGTAACCAAAAGACTAAAAATTAAAAAATTTGTACAGAAATTTATGAAACTGCAATAATTACCTACAAATTTAATCAGGTCACTCTAATAAAGACCAGGATTAACTCTGTAAAACTGCATGCTTCAAAGTCCAAACATTTGTGTACTATTACACTAAAAAAGATTTGGGACAAAAGTATTGACTCTGGATGAACAGCAGCAAAACAATATGCATATTCTACTAAAGCAGTGGAGGTATAATAATAAATTTATTTTTGAGGCTCATTTAGAGCTGTGCCAATGTGACAGTAGCCCTTATTGTTTTGTCTTTGGCACAAGTTCCTTCATGGACAACTGCAGGTCACATAAAAATGACCTGTATAGTTAAATTAATGTTACATTTGATTTTAGACTGAAAGTTTTCTGAATAGAGTGCACCCAATTCCAAAGAAACATAAGTCAATCAATTTTGCTTGCAGACATAAATGCCCATCACATGTTGATTAATGTACCCAGTGAAACACATGGTTGATGATTATTAACAGAAAATAAAAGGTGATAATTAAACTTTAGCTAAATTGCTTTTTATTGCATACATAGAGAAAGAATGTAAATCTGAATGTCCAAAATAAATTCTAGTGGTGGTTACTCTCTGACAAGGAATTAAATATACGTATGAAGTCCTCATAAAATGAGAGGCTGATAATGATCACAGTAGCTTGTGTCATGGATTTATTAACTTCTACAGCAATTATTCATTTTTCCAGCATTGTATACTTTGAATCAGTCACTAATGAGAAATGCAATACACAAATTTCTATAATTCCCTTCTCCATTAAAATAACCTTGTTCAGAACAGTGGACAAGATTATTTTAGTGGACAAGGAAACCCATCCTGTTGTCTGCATCTACAACTGCTGATTCAAATCAGATAATGCTGGAAAATTATAGAAATTAGCAAATTCAAAATGCAAGTGCCTGTGATAATGGTATGTATTAAAATTTCTTCCATTAAAAAGATACATGTAAAGATTTTTCTGAATGCTGGCTTTTCAAAATTACTTCACCTTTTGACCTAGAAAGGGCCACTGGACCAACCTTTTCCATTTCTGAAATGAACAGTCCAATTAGGTCTAAATACCATTTTATATTGCAGAAATTAGAATTTATGGAAACTAATGATATTAATTACTCATTCTAAATAAAATTGCTCTGATCTTCATTAAAAAACAAAAAATGTCACAAAATTTGTTTGTAAAGTTTCTATGATGTGACATATTCATTTAATTTCATAAGAGACTACCTCAAATCTAGTTCAAAATTGTATTTATTTTAAGGTCCAATATTTCAGGATCATTAAAAAGTGTTCATTTTCTAGGTCAGAGTTTCAAAATACTCTAGACAATAACCTCATAGTTCTTTCACCTGCATTCTGCTTTCTTAGTTTGCCAACTGGATGCCACTTCAATCACAGTTATGGTGCATTCTACATTGTACAATAAAACTGTTCATCCAGAATCATATATTTTGTTGTATAATCCAATGATATAGACAAATACTTTCTGTTGTACAAGCCCTTACCTTATCTTGTACATTCCAATGACACATCCATATATTCCACTGTACAATCCATAAACATAAACCCATAATGCAACACTTTTATTGTTCACTAAACACAACATGTCGATAGAACTTGTCTGTAATAATACCTGCCAGTACTAGCATTCGAACTTACATTTTCTGGCATTCTTTTCTTTCTCCTAGCATAGGATCTCCCAGTTCTCCAAGAATTGTGGCCTCTAACTCATAATTGACAACCAGAGCCTTCTCTGATGGATGGACATCAATGCTTCCTCCCTTTACCTTTCTGGAACCAATAAGAGATTTAAATAATATTGCACCAACAACCATATTCATTACATAATGCATAATACTTGCTTATAAGCTGACTAATAAAGTACAAATCATACAGGACATGTAGGTGATAAGCTGACTACTAAAGTACAAGTCATACAGGTCATGTAGTTGTTAAGTATTATTAATTTAGTTAGAGGTGTCATCTTTTGAGAATTTGATGATTATTAACTTTATTCCACTCTACATAAATCAATATTCCTTGAAAAATCTTATCATAAATACCCAGAGAAATACATATTACATAAAAATCGATGTTAAAGCATATCAACATTTTTTTATGTGGCCAAGGAAGCAGTGCAGTCCAATTGAATGTTGTTCTAGAATTTCACATCGAAAGTGCCTCATAGTTGACAAAATATGCCCTATGGGAACTCCCTAAACTGATAATGATTAGACCCAATGTTAACTTTTCCTAACCCAGTTACATTATAATTTGCCATTGTAAATTCAGTCACAATTGGTAATTTTTGTCTGACAATTAAGGTGGTGATCATTTTCAGGAATAAACAGACTTTTTTGGTAAAACAGCTTAAGATTACATTTTTTAACAACAATTTTAATATTCATTTTAAAGTCAGCTGAGGCACCTATTTGAATATGCTACTATGTTATAGGCTATAATCTGAATATACCTTCCCATTTGTTTGCACCCCTCTACTGATTTCAATAATGGAAATCTTTATTGTGATCAAAAGTGCACAGAACTTAGTCAATTCATTCATTGATTTATAATTTCTAACCTGACTGTTGACTAGAGTGGCCCTAACACTGGTATCTTCTGCACCTTAACAGACCTCAGAAGCATGGCGGCCAGTATTAATGGTGGAGGAAGAAACCGGGAAATCACCGGAAAGAACCACCGACCCACGAGAAGCTACTGGCAAGCTTTCTCACATATCCACATTCGAGGAATGTTAGACTCCAATCCACGAAGACAGAGGTGAGATGGCAGTGATCCGTAACAGACAGCGCTTTAGACCACTCGGCCACTCGGGGCCATGAATAGCCTATCATGTGCTGAAAAATGGCAATAAGCCCAACAACAACAACAACAACAACAACAACCTCAGAAGCAAAGGTCGTATTTTGGGGAATATTTTGCACAGTTGGCATCCAATATTTCACACTGTTGCACAGAACAGTGTTTAACTGCATTTACTGTGCTTAGATGATCTTTTTTCCTGCTGAAGAATAACCAGAAACAATCAAACAGTTGGGGTTCTTTTATAGCCAAAGCAGTTGGTTGAAAAGTGACAGTTGTGGAATAATGCCAAAGTCTGCTAAAACATATGGTACATTTTCTTCAACAAAATGAATAGGTCTGATAACATCTGGCTATATGTGATCAGCCATTATTTTTTCATTAAAGTCAATTAAACCTTAGTTCAATAGAACTTTTATCATATACCAATAGGTAATTAAACAGTAGGACGGTAACACACATGAAAGCACCATTTCACAGATGACTTAACAGGCTGAGCTTGGGTAAAGGGGTAAAATCATGTTAAGTCCTCTGAAGACCCATTAGGCAAATTATGTGTTAGGAAAGCAAAACAATCCAAGTCATTTTTGAAGTAACAGGTAAATCAAAAGATGTTTTATGAAGAACAAAAGTTACTACACATCACTACCTTGAATGAGAATATTGAAGAGTATTATCAAGTTCATGATAGGAGGTAATATTTCTTTAAACTTGTACTGTACTTATATATAAAATATTAAACATGATTATTTTTCTAGTCAAAAGTGTGTCCAGGGTGATTCATTTATTAAGCCCAAATGTCAAAATGCAACTATGATTCAGGAAAAGATGAGCCATCAGCAAATCTTGCAAAGCCCAGCAAAACTAAATTTTGAAACTCATGGTTGGAATTTGACTTTGTAAAGAGCAGCAGCGAGGTGAAGCATTTCATGTTTGGCACATAATGCAATGAAAAATAATATTAGCCATTCTAACAACTTAATAAATTCATTCATCAATTTGTAATTATTAACCTAGCACAAGGGTGTCTCTAATACTGTCATCTTATTTGCATTTCTATCCAAACTGTTTTGACTGTAACCACCCCCAATTTCTCCATTTTCAGTGAAAGAGTGAGGATTTTTGAACTACACACATATAGGGTAACATGGTCTTATTCTGACCAGTAGGTTAATTTTGACTGTGGACATACTTCCCACTATTTGCAATAGTGATTGGCAAATTACTTGCTGCATTTTTTTATATTTGTATGCATGTGCATGCAAATTATTAATGGTGTTTATAGGTGATGAGGACATCGTGTTTCAAAACAATATCATCACGTTGTTGCTCTCCTTTCTGTATGAGTTCAGAAGTGGCATTTACAAAATGTTTGATTCAGCATCTTAGTCGGGCATAAGTCAACAAGATTTGTATATCTTTCTATGATACAATAATTATGTTATCATACATTTAAAATTCTTTCTCTTGCTACAATAAGTAAAATCAAAACTGCAAGAAGAACTGGAATATGAAGGATACAGGGAATGTTGAAATAGAATTATTTTAAGTATGTTTTTTTAATTAAATGAATAAATATATAATATACTGAAGAAAGCATTAATATAGCTTTATTTTGTTCAAGATCCTTTTAACTGATTTTGGCATTCCCAGCTTCCATTACATTATAGCCAACTAAAAGATAGGATAACATAACTTGAAAACAGATATCAGAGTAAGAAAAGTCTGCTTAAAGCAACATGACATTAATCTGAGAAAAGTGTCAATATGTGCTGCCAAGTGAGCAAGAATTTCCAGATAATTTGGCTTTTCATTTCATTCCTATCAGTCAAACCCACTACACAATACCATTATTTATTCGGTAAGATGTTGCACCCAGAAAAATAAATATCTGGAGTGACATCTTACACTGTATCAGAGGTCTCACTATGATTTTAAAACTAGGAGTCCAGGACTTTTGGTAAAAATAGGAGTCCCACCAGCAAAAGTTGCAGTCCCACCAGCAAAAATTGCAGTCCCCACTAAGCTAGAAATAAAAAACTTTCTTACACTTGGCTACAGTTACATCCGAACTATCTGTTATAGCAACTTTAGCACAGTTCTGAATCTCATTGAAATTTTCAACATTTTTCTGTTTAACTACAAAACATTTGTCTAAATTTGCAAACAGCATTTTGTCCAAGTCTCTTGATTTCGAGTTTGCATCTGATATTTATACAGCAACAACAGGAAATGAAATCAATGACAGTGATTGTGCTGGGCTTTGCTTATGTCGCAAATGCAATTATGTTTTATATATTGGCGACAAAATATACCATCTGGCGATATTTATTTCTACAAAATTTTTGGCTGGTATATAGTCTTGAGTTTAGAGTGGAGAAATTCATAGGCACCATGACAGGAAGCTGCAAACTTGGGTATAAAAATGCACTGGAATCAATTGTTACAAAAACAAGTCCTATTTCATATTGACGAACCACCCTTACAGAATATTATTATGTCATAATCCACTTGTGCTGATATCTGGCCTTGATACTGTATGCTATACTATAATCAAAATAGCCATGCAACTGCCTAGCTACAATTGACCTCCTCTGAGGGCAGAAACATGAAATACCCCACAACAATTAAAAAAAACAACAAAACATATAAACCCCAGAAAAAAATAGTTTTGCTGCACTTCAATAAAAAATGATTACCTCTAAAGCACCTATATATACTAAGGAAATTATTTTCAAAAATTGTGTCAGCATTATACAATTCATTTGATGTTGCTGCAAATGGGTATTTGTTTTGTCCTTCAAAGGGTGCCTTTAGTGGTGCCTTCAATAATACATGCACCTTCATCAAGGCAAGCCGGAGACCTTTGATCAAAGAAGTCAGCAACAAAATTAAAATAAAGCATTGCTTCAATTTTCATAGTGATTAGAACATATTTAGCTGCAAAAGTTTTCTTCTTGCAACAAAAACGTGCATACAGAGGACTCCTGTGTGGATGATTTTCTGCATCCCAAATCAAAACTTTGCATCCAAATAAGTGTAATTAAGCGTTTCTGAGATCTCTTTGTATGACTATCTGTATCTTACTAAGCAATGCATTTGTTCATTTTAATACTGTCAATGTCGGTCTTGTGTTCATGACTTCAGTATTTGGAACATATCAAAGATTATGAACTACTTCACTTGTGTTGTCTTAAAAATACTGACTCGAAAATGCAAATAAAGTGGCTGCCTTAGTGAAAAATATAAATTTAAATACAAAGAATCAACATTTTGAGACCTCTTTGGCGAAAAGCTGTTATAAATTATAAAATGATGAATAAAAGGAATACATCCTTGATGCGATTCATTTTTAAACTCTCTGGGGTGAGATGTGGTCCAAGCTGCCAGGAATACAGGGGCTCATAGCGTAGCTTACAATTTACCTGTCACTCAGAGAGTACAAAATAACACCTCCATTTTCCCATGATATTGCTTGACATGGCAATGATCTCGATGGCTTAATATCTAAGTGAAATCACACTGAATGGAATGCTGTCATCTCATTGGTAAGAAGAAAATGATGTCCTGCATTTATTTATAACTTTTTTTTAGTTGACCAATGAGAAGGTAGTATTTCATTCAGTGCATTGGTAGTATTTCATTCAGTGCATTGTATACTAAGTGAGCATGATCATGGCCATGTCTAACAGTAGCATGGAAAATTGGTCTGGAATTCATTAAGGGTAAGGTAGTAAGTCAAACTTCTAATAGGCATAGATTCAAATGCTAAACATTGGTATCAAACTGACAATGTGTCTTAAAATATCAGCATTGATTCTTAACTAGGTTGCACAAGAAAGAGAAATGTCCTTCCTTGTATTATTTTATACGTAGGACTGACAGTTACATTGTAAGGAACGCACTATGGCTTGTATCGCACTATGGCTTGTAGCTTGTATCGCTGCTTACAATTTACCCGTCATAGTTATTATATAGTACATGTATGACAGGTAAATTCTAAGCAACGAAACAAGCAGTGGCATCACTAGGGTTGGTATCACCCAGTGCGGTAACTCATGGTGTCACCCTTATAAACACCTTCCAAGCACAAAAAGTAAAAAAACAAAATTATAGACATGTACGGCAAGTAATGGTGACACCCCTCTAGACCACCTTCCTGCACAAAAATTCAAAAATTTTATAGACAGTCATTTTGGTGTCACCCCTTCTCTCGGTGTCACCATGTACGGTCCGCACCCCTCTAGTGACGCCACTGGATACGAGCTCCTGTGCGAGAGTAAGGAATACACTATTATAACATTATAATAGTTCTCTCTCGAAGAGAGGGTGATAGAACTGGTTGAAAGCACAGTCGAGAACCTTTTAAGGTATCTTGCGTCTTCAGCCTGCATGACTGTGATTGTTCTGATTAAAATAACTCAAAAAGTTATTATCAACGTTCAAACTATCACGATTATAATTGAGAAGTGCCAAATATATGTGAATCCAACGACAGCCATGTCAAAATATTTGCACTCTCGTGTACACTTGTTGTTATACGGATTTATGCAAAGATTCTAGATAAGATATACTAAGTAAAAAGTCTTTACTAGTTTTAGAAAACACTGAAATGTACAATATTTTTTAATTATATTTTGAGCCTTAAGCGGGCTGTAATTAAACCATTATGGTTTAGAGACTATAAATAAACACCTCGTGAATAAAGCAGAATGTTTCCGAAATTTGGCTATGACTAAAATGCAAAAACGTAGGAAAAGTTGCGAAATGTTACGAAAAGTTGCTAAAAGTTACGAAAAGATGCAATAAAGTTATTAAAAGTAATGCGAAAAATTGTAAAGAGTTACTAAATGTTGCGATAAAATTACTAAAAGTTTTAAAAAGTGCGCAATGTTACGAAAAGTTATCCTCATTGCATCAGTGCAAATATATATTTCGAAACTGCTATAAACTGCTATAAAAACCCGATTTTGTTATCAAAAACTATAATGTTTTAACTGGTGAAAAAGTGCTTCTAAAATCTTTATTTTGTCTTTTAAAATCTTTATTTTTTAGATTTCTTTCAAAAGTTACGAAAGGTTGCATAAACGACTTCAATTTTTTAAAAATTAAATCAGTAGTATCTTTAATGTATGAAGGAAGCCATTTCGTTAAAGTTGCATGTGTGTATGTATGTATGTATGTATGTATGTATGTATGTATGTATGTATGTATGTATGTATGTATGTATGTATGTATGTATGTATGTATGTATGTATGTATGTATGTATGTATGTATGTATGTATGTATGTATGTATGTATGTATGTATGCACGTATGTTTCTTTGAATGTATGCATGTATGTTAGTTTCTATGCTTGTATGTTAATTTGTATTTTGTATGTATCGATATATGTATGTTTCTATGTATGCATGGATGTATGCGTGCACGTATGAATCACAGGAGTCTGCAGTTCTATCAATAATGCACGACGAAATTTCTGACAACATGAAATCACCTTGACGGTATTTAAATAAACCGTTAAAGTGATTTCATGTTGTCATAAATTTTGTCGTTCTTTATTGATAAAACTGCAGACTCCTATGGTATGCACGTATGTTAATTTGTATGGATGCATGTATTTTAGTTTGTATGTGATGTGATTATGATTTTTAAAGTAGCTTTAACAATTTTTAAGTCATATTGCTACAATGTCTGCTGTGTGGCAGTTTTTAGTGATGTCTAGCACTGGGGCATCATGCCGCAGACATGCAGCATGATGTCCCACCCAGTCACATTATCTTGACACCAGGCCGACCAGTCCTAACACTAACCTGTTAATGCTTAATGCTGAGCGTCAAGCTGTTAGTACCATTTTTGTAAGTCTTTGGTATGACTTGACCGGGGATCTAACCCACGACCTCCCGCATCTAAGGATAACGCTCTAATCACTAAGCCACCGGAGAGGTTATTAGTTTGTATGCATGCATGAATGCGTGTACGTATGTATGTATGTATGTATGTATGTATGTATGTATGTATGTATGTATGTATGTATGTATGTATGTATGTATGTATGTATGTATGTATGTATGTATGTATGTATGTATGTATGTATGTATGTATGTATGTATGTATGTATGCATGCATGCATGCATGTATGTATGCATGCATGTATCTATTGTTATGTATCGGCTCGTTCAAAGTAACATAAAAGAAAAAGTGATAACAACAAGCTTTGTAAATTTTAACAAAAAAAATATTTTTCTAGAAAACATTAAATAATGTAAATAATTTAAGCAAGACGTACGGTTTACAAAAATGATCCAAATTTTTGTTTAAAATAGAAATATAAGTCCTGTATAAAGTTATGTTCTAAACAGTCTCAAGTGTCTGAAGTTTCGGTCCAAAATGGCGGATGACCACGTCAGACGAAGGCTAAAAGAAAATTCCAGAATTTGTACAATAAAGCACAGTTTGTGTTGTCCCGTTCCAATTCAGAATAATTTCTGGAAAATGTCTTTGTCCAAATCAGTAATGATGTTCTCCAGGAAAACAATTAATAAAATTAAGTAAAAATAGCTTCTCTAACAAGACATGTTCTACGTAGACATACGAACAGACAACTAGCACAAAAATACTTTTCCTAAGGTAATAGAGGTTGTATAACTGACTTTACGACTCTACGACTGTTTAAGACTCGAATACGACTTAAGTAAACACGATGTTTTCAACAATATATAAGACTGATAATATAATTATATTAATAATGACATTTAATGAAAAAAAAATGAAATAAAAAGATTTATACATAATTGTTTCCTTAACACACACAATTAAATTACAGGGTCGCAACACCTTCCCCCATAAAGAAAAAAAATAAAGATTTATGTATTAAAGAGAGCCATGACTCTATCACTAGACTTAAAACTCATATCTCTTGATTTTGTATCATTTTTTAGCTTCATTTTTGATTGAGTGGAGTGCAAATTTACTTTTGAAACCTCATACGCCTTTGACAATTTATATTTGAAATCAGAAACATAATCAAAAAGATTAAGTTGTGATTCTTCATTTGAAAGAAGTTTCTCTTTCAATAACTTTAAGGGAGTGTGTCCAAAAACCAATTCAAAAGGACTGAATCCAAGAGATTTCTGAACGGACTCTCTGATTGCAAACAAAATTAAATGTATGCCTTCATCCCAGTCTTTACTTGTGTCAAAACAATACGATCTCATCATAATGTTCAAGGTTTGATGACATCGTTCTAAATCACCTTGGCTTTCAGGATGATAGGCAGAAAATTTCAACTATTGAATGCCCAATTCATGCATTGCTTGCTGGAAAATTCCAGACATAAAATTTGACCTTTGATCCGATTGGACTAATTTGGGTAGGCCAAAATGAGTAAAGAACTATACTAAAGCCTTTACAATATTCTAGTTTTAATATTCTTCAGAGGAATTGCCTCTGGGAATCTTGATCACGCACACATTATAGTCAACAAATATTGATTACCTGAATTGGTCTTTGGTAAGGGACCGACACAATCTACCATAATTCTATTGAATGGTTCATCAAATGCAGGAATTGGTTGTAAATGAGCTTTAGGTATCTTTTGATTTGGTTTTCCCACAACTTGACACGCATGACAAGATCTACAAAACTTGCAAACATCACGTTTGATTTTTGGCCAATAGAAGTGAGTCAAGATCTTGTGATACGTTTTATTGATCCCTAAATGACCAGCCAGAGGAGTTTCATGAGTCAAAAAGTATTTCCTGTCTGTAAGGTTTCGGAACCACAATTTTAGTTTTTACTCACCATTCGTCATTAACAGGTACCTCGGGAGGTCTCCATTTTCTCCTAAGAACTCCATTTTTAATGAAGTAACAGACAGGTACTTCAGTAGCTTCAGTTTCACTAACGGTCCGCTGAAACAAACAGGAGATCTCAGGATCCTTCTCCTGTTCAACGATAAGTGATTGTCGTTTATCACCCTGATCAGATAAAAGAGAATGAGTATTCAAAAGAGGATCACTATGATCAATACCTATCGAATGATCCAAATTAGAAGTGAAAGTGACCTCATCAAAAGCCTGACCAATACATGTGTCAGCTAAAGAAACAGAGTCCTCATCAAAATCATTCTCAAGAGCTTTCTTTGCCATAGCTCTGGTAACTGCGCAAGCTGGGAATAAATCAGTGATTTCTTTCTCAATAGGATCAACTTTCTGATACAAAGAAGGCTTGTCAGTTACAAGTGGATTAACCACAACCTTGTCTCCAGCTAAGTCATTGCCTAGCAACAAATGAACGTCCTCAATAGGTAAAGTATTCACTACCCCATCGGTCACAGGTCCTGAATTATGTCTGATGATAAATTAACAGAATGGAGAGATTGCTAACAAAGCCGCACTCTTCTCCCTGAATGAGAACACTCATTAGAGCAGGTCTTTCAGAAGAAGGCAAAACACCTGAAACTAAAAGACTCTGAGAAGCTCCTGTATCCCTTTTAATAGGGATAGGATTGGCCAAATCACCAAAGAGTGATATAGAAACATTCGACATGAATGATTCAAAATTCCCCCAAACACAATCAGACTGAAGTTTATCAATCCAAATAAATGTATTGTTTTCAATACATGACCTTGACCTCTTAGAAATAAGAGCATTTGGGATAGGTCTATCTTGATTTTGGTGCCTATATTTCAATTTGAAGCACTCAGAAATGACGTGTCCTTTTTCTTACAATAGGTACACGTAGGTAGAGACAAGGATTAGAATCAAGTCTCTCAGAGGCTTGATTTTTAGAAGTTGTGCCAGATTGATTTTTACTGAGAGTATATTTGTTTGAAACACCTTTCTATTAGTAGACTGCTAAGTAATAGATTTGTTTGCAGCAGGAACATTATGAGTTAAGGAATACTTATCAGCAGCCATAGCAACATTTTCCAAGGTCTTGACTGCATGATCTTCAAGGTGATTTTTTTTTATATCACTGGGAATACAGTTTTTGAACTCTTTGAGTAATACCAGTTGTTTAAGTCTTTCATAATCATGTTCAATTTTCTCAGAAAACATTGATTAACTGTTCTTTTTCCCTAGCAAATTCAACATAAGTTTGTTTAATTTCTTTTTTGTAACTTCTGAACTTTGGTCGATAAGCCTCAGGGACTAACTCGTAACCTTTCAGGATGCCTTTATTAACCAAATCATAATCGAACTTTGTTGTACTGATAGAGATATATAGATATTTCTGTCCTAGCCTTGAAGTACACTCTGCAATAATTTGAGTCCAATGCTCTCTCGGCCATTTTGAATTCTCAGCTACTTTTTCAAACAAAATAAAATATTTGTCTACTTCCTTTTCACTGAAGGGGGAACTAATTTGATATTTCCTAATATGTTAAACTTTGAATTTGCATGAGATGTGGAATCATACATGTCACTTGCCAGATCCAATTCTTTCATTTTAATTTGCATCTGTCTATCTTTTCCTTTCTTCTTTTTATATTTGTCTTTGTTTTTCCCTTTCTTCAAATTGTAATTTCATTTCTTTTTTAAGTTCAAGATGTTCTTTTTGTAACTGAATTTGTCTATCCTTTTCTTTTTCTTCTAATTGTATTTTTATTTGTTTTTTTTGCAATTTAATTTGCCTTTCTGTTTCTTTTTCTTCTTTTTCTAATTTTATTCTCATTTGTACTTTTTGTAATTCAATGTGTCTTTCTTTTTTCTTTTTTCTAATTGTACTCTGAAACTCAAATTTATATTTCAACTTTAGTTCTGCAATTTTAAAATCAGCATCAGTTAAAGTCTCACTGACAGATGCCAAAACACTTTTGTCCAAGATATTAAATTAGTAAAGTAGTCTCAATTAGGTAACTGAATAATTTAAGAGGTGATCAAATAAAGTGGAAACCAACATGAGGTGAGATCTTGATGTCAGTATCTATGATATTCGAGGTGACCTCTCCAACCACCATAGGGTGACTTCTCCTGATACTTGGGATGAGTTCATCAAGTGGCCAGTTATCTATGGGGTAAGTTCTCCAAAGGTGATTTCTCCATGGGGCAAGTTTACCACTATTCATTTAATACAATAAATTATATGCTTCATGTGCTGAAAAAAATTTAGATAAGAGGAATAATAATAAATAGGATTTTTTGAATGTTAAAATTATGTATTGAATTCATTGTTTTAGTTTTATTAGTGATGGACTGATCATTGTAATGTTATGACTGGTATTGTACGTGTCTTTTAACTTCAATCAGTCAGGAAGATGTCTTAGAGAAGAAGATAGTAAAGTCTCACTGGACAATTATTTTTGTGAATTTTCATCTGAAAATGACCTATTGGAGAAATGAGAATAATCTTACATTAAAAATACAAATAAAAACTAACGATTTTTGTGGAAAGCATACTTGTGAGATCTTGACTTGAGTTATTCAAGTTAATTCTCTACCCAACTGGTGGCTTTTATACTAAAACCATACTGCCACCAACCTCTTTTTTACATTCATTTTTGACAGCAAAGAGCTATTTTGTATATTTTTATGTGACAAGATGGTTACAATAATCAGTATGTGCCTTATGTATGAATAAAGTCTGCTTGTACTTGAACAAATTAGCATACTTTTCATCACTCTCAGCCATCTTGATGTTTAGATATTCGCCTTTAAAGCGGACATGTAACTACATAAGCCACCTCAGCTTTTATTTGCATCCCAAGTTATGCATTTGATCTTAGTCATCAAAAAAGCCATCCCGTTTTCAAGCCTAACTCAAAGTAATGTAACCATATTACATATAATATTGATTGATAATTTCCACTATTGTCAGATGGTAAGTTTACTGTATTAATCTTATCTTATAATCTAGTTAATGGATAACACATGGTGAACCATAAAAGGTGAGTCCATAAGCTCACATGGCCATAGAGCCAGGTGAGCTAAAGGTAAAAGGCATTATATAGGATTAAAACAGCTTTTATAACTCTAACATGTTATGAATTTGAGTTGAAATTGACCACAACAAGGCATACCTGTTACATTGCTCCAAGACTTGACTTTATTCAAGGTTTTGTGACATTGTTGCTGAGACTGATTAATGTTGAGACATTGTATAGTGTAAAAAATACATTATTACATGCTAATTTCATCAAATCCAGTTGTGTCAGGCATAAATTATTTTTACTTGCAGAAACAAATCCAAACATTACATCCAGATTCACCAAGCTCTTTGTATGCTTGTGTTGATGAAGATGCCTCTCTACCACTTGTAGGAATTTTAATGAGATCAGCTAAAGCAAGTGATTTGTGACAAGATATAATGAACTAGAAACTAGTTTTTCATGTGCTATACTAGTACAATAAAATTTAAATTGATGTCTGACTTGTTTTTAATATTGGTTTTACAGTTACTTAGTTGACAAGAAATTTTTAAATCAAAATATTCATTAGCTGTGTTTAGATTAAACATAGATATATTGATATTTGAAGCCAGTTCATGTCTGAGTAAGTGAGGAGATAAAGATTATGAGTTTGTCTATGCCAATCATTTGGGCAGAGCATCTTTGTAAAACTAACATTTCAACCACCAGCTAACACCTCGACATAATACACGAACATAATATGCCAACCATGTATATACATGTAATGTACCTAAGGTGATGAGTTCAAGGAAACCTATGTTCTACTGTAATGTGAACACCTGAGATTGCTAACTTCTTTGTTGTTTTAATGGTGTTAAAATTTTTGATGGATATATAATTTGTGATGGTTATCAAATTGAATAATGCTGTGCAATCATTAACATGGATATATTATTATTAGCATGATGATATTATTATTAATTATTATTATTTATATTATTATTATTATTATTATTATTATTATTATTATTATTATTATTATTATTATTAGTAGTAGTAGTAGTAGTAGTAGTAGTAGTAGTAGTAGTAGTAGTAGTAGTAGTAGCAGTAGTAGTAGTAGCAGTAACTGATATTTCAATAAATCAGGGATCTAGCTACTAGGCCTGAATATTAGGGAGAAGTGACTTCTCCTTTTGGACAGAACAGGGAAAAGTGAAGGATGAACTGGGAGAAGTGGGAGCAAGGCAAGACAAGTGACACACACACACACACACACACATACACACACAAACACACATATATATATATAAGTCTGTGTGTGTATGTATGCCAGTGTGCGTGTTTTATTTTCATTCTATTCTTTTGAAAAATTATGCCCTCTATTTCGAAATATATATAGTTGTATTTAACATCGGTTATAAGCAGTAATTTATTTTCAAGTAGAAAATTTTCTGAGCTCTGTCTACATTATGAACCCATTTGGTGCATGTTCAAATCTTATCATTATTTATATGCAGTGTATTTTTTCAATATAACTTAAAAAAAAGAACACCCAAGGCTCTACATTGTAATGAATTTTAACTGTGTAACTAGATTAAAGTATTGTAATTGCAAGTTAGTTCAAATGCTTAATCAACTTTCCTTAATCTAAGAATTTTTTCTTTTTACATATACTTTCTAAAATATCTCTTAAAAATGGAAGTTGAAAAGATTTCTAAACTTGTTTGAAAAAAAACCCCTGTATATGAGAACTAATGCATATCTCTCAGATCATGCTGTTCATCCTAATTTCTTTGTTGCCCATAAAACTTTACCATAACTTTTCATAAACTAAAGAATTAAGGTCAGTATATGAATGAAGTTAACCCTTTCTTAAACCTAATCAACACAGCCAACTAAGCCAAAAGTGCATCTATATTCAGAGAGTGGTCATTCTTTTTATAGCTTTGTTACAACAATCAATTGGTAGGATTGCAAATGTAAAGTTTTATTATTTGTATACATACTTGGTGTAACTTTAAGTATTGGTTAAATAGTATTTGCTTTACTGTCTTTTGTGCATTGTATTTTCACAAAAGTTGGTGAATTCAGAATACGACCTTGACCTTACAGCATCTCTTGAATTCCACAACATAACATTGGGAATTCAGTCTTGCACTGTCATGTCACCTACAAAAACAACAAAAAAAAATCAGAAGATTATGATGTTTACGAACATGCAGTAACAGAACCAGGACATCAAAAAGAGTCGATTAGCAAATTTTGATCAGTTGACTGGCTTCTAGCAAAGAATATTTATTTTTATTGACATACATTATACATGTTTTAAGGAGATAGAAAAGAAAACTAGTGCATCTTTTGACATAATATGCATTCTCTTCCTTGTATAATTAAACAGGAAATTTGAATACAAATCAGATTCTGATTGAAAATGTTGCCATGACAAAGAATCAGTGACAGTCATTGTATTGTTAATTAAATGAAATATGAGTACATCTCGTAGTTCACTGTGGATATGTTTTTTTTTTATTAAATTCACAAGCATTTTTAGCTTTCTTCATACAATGCTGACTGGTGACCTGTATAATATTACCACTTTCTCAGTAGATATGTTCCTATTGATCTCTCTAATGTGTGGAGAGAAGACGTAAAAATTTTGGTTTTTATATTAGAAATGTTTTAAAGAATCAGTTTGTGCTAAAAGATTTCAACTATAAAACAAAAGGTAGGTATCCATTTTAATGGTATTTTTCTCATACTAATTTTATCTCACTCATATTCCCATAATCCAGTCATATTGTCAGTATAATTTGAAGTTTAAAATATGTCAGGTTCGAAAGAGTACCAACTAAAAATTACCCCCTACCCCCCAACTCAATACCATTATGGTGATAGTGTTATGTATTTCTATGTGGCAACGAATATATAACGGATGAACTAGAATGCAGCTAGTCTTCATTTGTCTGTTTGTAGGGATGAGAGCAAACGCGAATAAGTAATTACGACTATATGGTCTAAAACTGAATAATAGAAAAGAGCAGAAACCAAGAAGTTTTGTGAAATTCAACAAATAATTTATTTCCCTAGAATACAAACATAAATCTTTCTTTTGTTTTTTTTTTAAATAAAGTTCTAACACAATTCCAATGTCCTTCGAAATAAGACCTAACACTCAATGTGTTCATTATATCACGTTTACTTAAGTTGCAGTTTACACAAATGGATATGACATCATTACATATACTCTTATAGACGCGTTAATTTATCGCTATTGTAAGAGCCACAATCGGCCTTTATTGAATATTGCTCTTTTTTCAACCATTTTGATTTCTCAAAATGAAACTTACTTAATCTTTTTTGCTTCTTTTCAACACAAATACCTAAAATAATTTGTTAGTGACCTATCCTAAATATTTAAGGTTTAATCGATAATGCTATAAATGTGGATACATTTGAGGAAGTGTTTGTTGATACCTGTTGATTTTTGGGTTACCGGTAGTTGTAGTTGTTGTTTTATTGTTAACCACATCTGTAATAACAAAAGTTCAGCAGTATTTTAATAATGAAGCAAAAAATAATAAAATGAACTCAGAGCATATATATCTTAAAACTAAACGACAGGCTTCAATAAGGGCCGATCAGCCCGGCCTTGGCAGATTCGACCGATCTGGCTCAATCGGGGCCCGTGCTCACAGGGTCCCCTCGCTTAGTAATTATTTAAAAATATATCCATAGAGAGAAAGTAATTTTTAAGCTTTGGAAGTAACGTATAAGTTCAATATAGTATAATACTTGTTTAAAAATTTATTTTCAAATGCCATGTTCAAAGGGTTTCCCGCGCATAAATCCAGGGCACCCCGTCCAAAACGATCCAAATCGGGCTCGACGTTTGCTAAGGCCGTTACTGGGGCCGATTTTGGCCAACCAATCAGAATCATATGACACTCATTTTTACAAAAGAGGCCCATTTCTCTTCACAAAATTACGTATTTAATTCTTATCCAGGATTATTTTTAATAAAGAGAATCGGCTATTATAAAAGAATGGTTATATCCTGTCATGGATCCTTTTTAGTGGATTATAAACAGAAAGGCTAACAAGCCCCTATGACCCTATGAAACTGACGGCCAAGAAGAGATGCATTTACAATTCTGCATTTGCACACATTATGCGCAATAGTGAATGATACTATGTATAAATCTGTCTTCTTGGTTTGCATCATCGTTTAATTGATTTGTATATTTACCTTAAATACCGTTGATTACCTCGGTTACGAATTTTTGTTTTCATTTAAAAAGCGATGTTTATGTTTGCATTTAACACTAACTTTCATGTGAAAATCTCTACATTATCGTCACACAATAAAAATCTCTGTTTTTGGTTACCGCAAATAAATATCAAAACCTTTCCTATCTTTTGTACAGTAATAAATAGCATAAAAAACAGAAGTTCAGAACATCAGCGACGAAAACAGTTTTGTACATATTATTCAGCAAGAGAAAGTTTACATTATACCTTATTTTAATACATATTCAATACATTATTCCTTATATTGATCATTGATCACAAATTTTAGACACTTGGTATTTGATGAGAGAGAGAGAGAGAGAGAGAGAGAGAGAGAGAGAGAGAATACATTAGTACATTAGCTGCAAGAAAGGGCCACATTGGCATGTATAGTTGCTTAGTCATACATGTACTATATTATTATTATTATTATTATTATTATTATTATTATTATTATTATTATTATTATTATTATTATTATTATTATTAATTTTATTATTATTATTATTATTATTATTATTATTATTATTATTATTATTATTATTATTATTATTATTATTATTATTATTAAATACATGTTTGAGAAACAAGCAAAATGTAAGCAACGATACGAGCTTCGGCACGCGACTTTTCTGTATAGTACATCTTTACTACTGAAACAGATCGAGTTCGAGGATATATACAATTTATACCCAATTTTAGGCTGGCAATCAGTCTATTAATTTTGTCATTTAATTTGAAAATATGCATCAACTATGGTTGAAAATGTTGTCAAGTACGAAACGTATATCAGCTTAAGTGTGCGCACACGTACACGTGTACATATACAACACACATGTACATCACTTTGAAAAATAAAACAACAAAACAGCAAAAAAAAAAAAAAACAAAAACAAAAAAAACAACAACAGTCAGAATGCCGCAACTGAACACTGAAAAATACTAAAGATATGATCCAAAAATACACTCAACGCAAAATATTTCTAACTAGGGTTATTCACATAGCTCCTCAAATATCATATATATATATATATATATATATATATATATATATATATATATATATATATATATATATATATATATATATATATATATATATATATATATATATATATATATATATATATCACATTTTAGTGTTGTTTCTATTTTTGTAAGAATACAGAATTTAACACGCATCGTTGCACTAAAAGCAAACAAATCGTACAATAATCCTTTTCGTCAATACACATTTCTTTCAAAATTGCTGTAGTCGGTGTCATAATGTACTGGTAGCCTACTTAATGGGAATAATTTAAATCCAGTCTAAGGACGAAAATTTAAATTTATGTACTAAGATGATCCATGAAATTGGAACATACCAGCAATTAATTCTTGCGGATATTGCATTTTTACTGGATTCGGTGCTGCTTTCATAGGATTAATATATGGGTGTGAGTCACATTATTATTTCTATTAGGATCCTGATGGCACGAGAGCCAAGATATTGTAAATCACATAGGAATACAATATAAACAATAAATGCAACTTAGTATAATCAAAGCAATGAAAAAAGTAGATGGGGATTATATTTTATTTACCATCACCACCTTTTAACAAATAATTTTAGTCAATATCATTTTTGGCTGATTTTTTGTTTGGTGTGAATATCTTTTCTCCCTATGTAAATTTAGTATTTATTTTCCAATTATTCTGATTATGATTTGCGCTAAAGAATGCCTCCAAATACAATCAGAAACAAAAAGATAAAAAATAAAATCTTCCATACAAATAGCAAGCATCAGTTGGAAAAAAGTCTTTTTAAAGAAACATAAAGAGTAATTTTGCTTTACTGTAAGACAGGCCTAAAGTTATGGTGACTGACATGACAAAGTGATCTAAAATACGAGCTTTGCTGTAATTTTCCTACTAGTTAGTGATGAACGCACACGAGAACGCGTTTAAAATTTGTACATTTGTTAGGTGGTTACAAAAAGAATATTTTATTTCAAAATATCAAAAGCGCCCTCGAATGCGTTGTTAGATTTTGAGGGCATCCAAGAGCCGGAAACCTTGTAAAATTAAGTGTTAATTTCAGACTGTTTTATTATACATATGCTGCCGTTCATATATAATGCATATGACATGATAATAATAATAATAATAATAATAATAATAATAATAATAATAATAATAATAATAATAATAATAATAATGATGATGATGATGATGATGATGATGATGATGATGATGATGATGATGATGATGATGATGATGATGATGATGATAATAATAATAATAATAATAATAATAATAATAATAATAATAATAATAATAATATAATAACGAGGACTTTTATAGGCTTAATCTTTAGAAGCTCTAAGCGCTTTACATTTGACAACGCTTAAAAAGAATAAAAAGACATAATGAAATAATTACAAAAATAAAAACACCACAAAATTAGAAACAGAAAACATGCTGTAAATTTTTAAGATAGGGATACGTTATTAAGGATACATTATTATGATATTATGACTGTTCTTGCAGTTGAAATAGATGGGTTTTAAGGGTTCTCTTAAATGAGATCACTGTGTCTTTGTGTCTAAGTACAGTGGGCAATTTGTTCCACGTTGCTGGGCCCTGGTATGCAAAAGAACGTTGTCCATATGATTTCAACTTCATAGTGGCAATATTGATAATGCGAGTGTCAGAAGAGGAGCGTAGGCATCTTGCAGGTGTATACACATGGGTGATGTCAGATAGGTATATTGGTCTGGAGAACGTCAGTAAAAAGTAGCACAGAGAACAAATTTTGTGTTTAATTCTGGATCGTATGGATAGCCAGTGTATGGTACAGAGCAGCGGAGAGGCATGGTACTCTAAGGATGATCCAAGCAGCAGTGTTTTGAACTTTCTGAAGTTTCTGAACTAGATATTGAGATGAACCAGACAGAATTGAATTACAATAATCCAGTCGTGAAAGTACTAAGTAACACACAAGTGTTTTTGTGGCATCAACTGGCAGATACTTGCGAATGGAGCTGATGCGTCTCTGCTCAAGATATGCAGCCCGGAATATGTTCATGACATGTTGATGCAATGAGAGAGTACTGTCAAGAGTGACACCGAGGTTTCGTACTGACTGCTTGAATTGAATGTTAGTGTTGCTAATATTTATTGTCTGAGGTAAATGATATGAAAGAGAAAGTCTTTGTTTTGTAATCAGGATAGCTTCAGTTTTACCATCATTAATCTGCAGCTTGTTACATGTCATCCATGATTTCACATCAGAAATGCACCTCTCTATGTCCTGGATGTTAGCTTCAACTTCATCTGGATGGCTAGATTTGTATATTTGAGTGTCATCAGCATACAATTAGTGAGACACTCGATGATGATCTATGACACTTGAGAGTGGCTGAGTGTACAGAATGAAGAGAACATAACATGCATAACCATAACATACATCCTTTCAAACTATAATTTATTGATAATTTGGGGGCTAAAAACGAACCTTATCGAACCTTATCCTTAAAGGTAATATATATATATATATATATATATATATATATATATATATATATATATATACCGCATTCCAAATGTAACTTGCTTAAAATGAATATTAGATCATTTCACTAGTATAGATTTAACTGTAGTAATTTACGTTTCCATTCTGTATCTATATAATAAAGATATCATTTCATACAGCTGTTGATCGTTCAGCTCTACAATTTTGATCGACAATTCATTGAAGATAACGACATTGTTAATGCAGATACTACTAGTTGTATTATTATTATTATTATTATTATTATTATTATTATTATTATTATTATTATTATTATTATTATTATTATTATTAGTAGTAGTAGTAGTAGTAGTAGTAGTAGTAGTGATATTAGGAGTAGTAGCATCAATATATAATAAGTATAAAAGATGTTTAATGCAACATGTTCACTGGTAAACTGACAGGTAAAGTCTTCACTTTATTATTGATTTTGCAAAGTTTTTCACAGTAATACACGCATGCAGCATCTCAACAACAAAAACATCAATAATAATAATAATAATAATAATAATAATAATAATAATAATAATAATAATAATAATTTTATTTATTAATTTTTTAGCAGATGTGTAACTGTTATATGATTAATGTTTTATTATCAGTTTGAAACTGACCTATAAATCTTGAATCTAAACACATCATATATGCTGCTAGGGACTTTTTCAGGTCGTTAGGTCATCATTTATACTAAGTTTGCATTTAGGATCTCGTGGAACTCCTGCTGTTAATATGAAGTTTGATATCAAGATCTCGCCCCTCTTTGTTAGTTTAATCAGCAATGTAAATATTTGTTCAAAGCCCATAGTGAGATCTCGTGCAGTTTGCTTTGACTGTAACATATCTTTGACATTATTACTGCCGGGTATATCCTTACGAATCAATACCTGGTGTTTACGAGTGATTTAATGGCGTCGCTTTTCATACTCTTCTATGATATCACTGTCGGGTTTAGATATTTAGTATGATTATTAGGATTGTTAAATTGCCGTGTGGCACATATTCGTGTCCAGATCCGCACGATATATGTGATTGTTTCAAAAAGTAAGCCTACAATTTCTTCCACCGAAAAAGTATCACGGAGGATGCCTTGCATGACCACAAGGGCACTGTCAGCGTCGAAGGAAGAACAATCAACAACCTTTGCTTCGCAGATGATATTTATGAGTTATCAGATGAAAAATAACTGACAGATTTGGTTTCGCGACCCGACACAACCTTCAGGGATTAGAGCCAAAAATAAACAAACTGATGACAAACCACACCAAAGGCATCAGTACAGAAATAAAGGTCAGTTGACAGAAGCTGGAAGGAGTAACAAGCTTCAAGTACTTGGGATCAATTATCACTGACGAGGGCTCCTAACCAGAACTACCTTGCAGGATTGTTCAGATAACAGCAGCAATAACAAGACTGAGACCAGTATGGAGAAATACCAACATTAATTTTGGTTCCAAAATAAGGCTGATGCGCTTGATTGTCATATACATCTTTCTGTATGCTTATGAAACATGGACGCTCACATCAGATCTACACAGAAATATTCAAACCTTCTACATGAGATGTTATTGCAAGATATTAGGCATCTCATACATTGACCATACAACGAACAAAGAAGTTCACAATAGGATCCATTTAACCATAAATCGGGGCCCCGAGTGGCCGAGTGGTCTAAAGCGCTGTCCGTTACGGATCACTGCCATCTCACCTCTATCTGCGTGGGTTCGAGTCTAAGATTCGGCGAATGTGGATATGTGAGAGAGCTTGCCAGTAGTTTCTCGTGGGTCGGTGGTTCTTTCCGGTGATTTCCCGGTTTCTTCCTCCACCATTAATACTGGCCGCCATGTATAGCCTTTCCTGTGCTGAAAAATGGCGTTAAACCCCACAACAACAACAACAATAACCATAAATCTTTTGATGACCTCTTGGCCACTGTAAAAAAGCGCAAACTGATTATATATATATATATATATATATATATATATATATATATATATATATATATATATATATATATATATATATATATATATATATATATATATATATATTCATAGCAATTGGGTTGTTTAAAATTCTGGACACATTAGAATTGCTACAATCGATAATGAATTTTTCAACGTCATCCATAATGACTTCAGTAATTTGGATAACTGATAGCCAAATTAAGCACGAAATGAATGCGCTTTACCTCTTGGGAGGGTCAGGAGGTGATGTTGTTTACAAAAACATAAATTTTACAGTTCATCGTGACATCGTTAATTTTATAAATCTTGGACAAAAGTTTTGATATAATGTAATTCAATTAATCGATGAAATCCCATGTATCAGATATTTGCGTTCAAATTGGGTCGACAGATTACAAATACTAGACTAGGACGCATAAATGCAAATTGACAATATCTTTATCTAACTATGTTATTTTAAATTTATTCCATGCCATCATTTGAATACTAACTGAAACTGTACAAATGAATATTACATACAATATATTAATGGTGTACATAGGTATACTCATAGTGTGTATATGTGTACTGTTAGATGTACCTACCCCATGGGAATGTATACGTCGAAATATGTTCCTCACCACTCTGTATGCATGTAGTTACCATCATTTATAAGTCTCTTCTTTATATACAGTCTATTTTATTTATTAATTACATCAGTTATGCAAATTATAAATTATGTTGAACTTTGGTATGGTGTTCTAGATGAATACGAATGATGTCGGATGTGTGTATGTGTTATGGCCAATATTTGATATGAACGATGTCGAATGTGTGTGTGTGTGTGTGTGTGTGTGTGTGTGTTAAGGCCAATATTGATATGAATAATGTCGAATGTGTGTGTGTTAAGGCCAATATTTGATATGAATGATGTCGAGCGCGCGCGCGCGCGCGTGTGTGTGTGTGTGTGTGTGCTAAAGCCATTATTTGATATAAATGAAGTGTATACATGCAATGTATCTTTCATTTAATAATGAAGTCAGATTAGTTCTGTATCTCCTTTTGTATCGACGTTATAGGATATTTATATGTAATGTCCATATTTGACATGAAGGAAGTGAAATGTGTTTATATTAAGGTCCATGATCTGTATCCCCAATATAAGAAGCACTTTGGACTAGAAAAAAACGAAACTATAAATGGATAAGTGTTGGTCATTCGCTAGTAAACTGAGATGATTGCAACGGAAGCAAATGTCTTGTTCTGCATTTATCGCTTGAGATCAGTTTTCAAGTCTCTTATGCGCCTAATAAAATAAATGCCAATTGGAGTTGTAATAGTGACAAACAGGCCGTTGTGCTCATAGCCTATACAACCAATTATTCAAGCATGATATATTCTGGTAAACAAAATCCTACACGCACATCAAACGTGGTCCGAAAGATGGATTGACAGCAGGTGCATGCAGAGTTCTTTTAAAGGGGTTTATAAATCCTCAACTCTGTCATATTACCATCCTATCTTTTTAACTTGTGGTGCCTTTGGAATGTTTTCTTTTAAAATTTCTCCATGGTCTACTAAGAAAAAGAACATCAGGTTTCGTTGAAGTAATCACGTGCATCATCTGTGAAATACTCATCCATAAAATTCGGAGAAGACCTGGGGATTTTCCACTTATTCACAATTAGACGTCAATTATATTTCTTTACCGATTCTAGTATGTTGAGTCCATTTGTTTTCACTCTCGCACAAGTAATAGAGCCAACGTAAGTCAATGGCGCAGTATCGACTGCGGAAAGAGAGATAGAGACTTGATTTAGCAGTCATTGTATAGTATTTATTTGTAAGATATATAGATGCTCAGAAAGTACTATTGGACTTTTAGTTTTGAACAAAAAGCATGGACTTTACTTCATCAAACCCTTTCTACAACCAAATCATACTCCTCCGTAGGTGGCCGCTATTACTGCTTTGATAATTGTATCTCTTAGACAGTAGATACAGTAATAGAAAGTTTAGATAATTTAGCACGTGAAGGTCTCTCTTTATAGGGTTAGCTAAGTATGTCTGATACATTTGTCTTGGATACATTAACCTTATTCAGTTGTAACATAGGACCTCAGAAGTATTTTCTGTTGTTGACTATCTGAGTTATTTGCTATTTAAGAATAATTTATATTCTCTGAAAAAAGCGCTTCTTCATCAAAGTTTTGGACAAAGACATTCAGTGTGGAAATTATTTGGAATTCTAAAGCGGGAAGCTTATTCTTGATTCACAAAATTCAACGAAGAACTGTTGCCGTCAGTATAACGACCTCATCTGACGTCATCACCTTCCATATTCGAATTTCATCGAGATTCGAATCTGGATTCAAACAGAACTGTTTAGTGATAAGACATATTTTTCAATCTTAGGATTAAATTTTGGATTGTATTCACAGACCGTAATTCCTATTTCCAATCTTTACATTGTTTTCTAGGGAAATACATTATTTTGTTAAAATATACAAAACGTGATGGTTTCGTAATTTTCACTTGTTATTTGTATATATTTGTCAGATTAATTGTATTATTCGGCAACGTATCTTACGCAAAATGGAGTTTCTTACATTTAGTGAGTCTCCCTTTCTACCTCCTATACAAACGCACACGAACACAGACGTCGGGAAGCAGATGGAAAATAAATATTATTGAAACTGTTTATCAGGAAGAACATGTACGTTTGGCCGATTCAAATCCATCTATGTATATCAATTTTTTTTATTACATCTAATACAATTTAAGAATTTATTAAACAAAATATTATAGATAGACAAGACGGTGAGACAAATGACCAATCTAAGTTATTTTGTCCAGCATGTTCTCAAACGCATCCGATGTTCTTTTGGGTTTGTTCGTTTGAGCATATTATTACATACGTAACTTCTAGGTTCATGTAATCTCAAGGAAATTTAGAAAAGGTTGCTATTACTATTAGAAGTGCACAATATGATAGTCATCGTCAAATAAATAGATGAAACAAATGGATCAGCCTCCCCGTATTGTGATGCGACTTATCTCATCCAGCACAGTTTTAAATCCATCAAAAATCCATTCAGAGAAATATCCAACAACCAGAATTATATTTCTTCTGCCACATCCAATACGCTCTATGTATCTTGATATGATCTATACTAACATTATTGTACCATGTAATAGCCACTAGGATTTTGTTTTCTGATGCTAAGCAAGCTGTATCAGATATGGCTTTCTACTTGTTTTCAAATCAGTATTTATAATTACCTGTTTCATAATTTCGTTTCCTAACTAAAGATTACAATTCAAAATATTGTAACTTTTAAGTAGCCCTTGATTATTTAAGGTAGCATTCACCATACTATCGTAACTTTTTCCAAAGATGAAATGAACGTGATATTGGATTTTGATTATCTCTTCTGCCATTTCAAATTGTACCACATAGCTTTTTGAACATGTGACTGGCGTGCGGTATGCCTAATTGTTTCCATGCGGCAATTGCTTCCGATTTTATGTACACTAACTTCTACATATACAAGTACGTAATTTCCTTTCCAAGAAAGCAAACCTATATGTGAATCAACAACAGAATCCTAAATAATTCTCAGATTATAGAGGTATATTTGTGCATAGTACAGGTGGAATTCAAATATATTATAAACCTCACTGGAATTTTAGCATCCTCTTACAACTCATCGCAAAGTCAACATCTCCAAAAATTATGTAAATTATGAAAAGTTTTCATAACTTCTAAATAATATGTACATGATAATGTAAATCTGCATTTAATTTTATATTCTGCTTATTTTTGTGGCAAAATAATTTTGCCATAGCAAAATGCACCCACCTTGTAAACTGTTGATGCTATAAACGCTTCACTGTTACTATGTAATATATTATGTTTAGAGAGAATGTTGCTGATAATGTATAAAAATCCGGAGGCAAAATACGCCTTTGTATATATTTCTTGCACATGTTTTAATCCAATTTTGTTTTTCATAGGTAATACATTTTACAAATGCCGATTTTACAGATACATGTAACATTAAACATCGCATCAATGCCCGTTTAGCAGTAATGCCGGTATTAAAATCTAATTACTTTCTTTAAAATTAATGTGGTCATTATTAGGAGAACGACATACAATTTGTTTTTTGAAGTATTGAGATGGTGTTTGGATCTTGTATTTGCGTGCCACATTTGGCATACTGTCAATAACCTCTCGAACATCTTCATCAAGTACACGGGTGCCATTTGCTATAGCACTCATGTCTCCAGACTTTCGATATCTTCTTTCATTTTCTCAATTGCATTTTACAAGCATATACTAGCATTTCCGGCAGTCCTCGTGACAACATTTACTAGCCTTAGTGCATTTAACTATTTTACAAATTAGTATCGGTTCTTCTTCTGATATCGTTTGCTCTGCCACTTGTTCCAATGTTACTCTTGTGACAATTTTAATAGCACAGGGATGTTCAAAAAAATTCCTTTGTTGGTCTACTCAGTGGTTCAAATGCGTGCTCAAAGCTCACTGTGAGGTCTTCGTGCATAGGTTGTCTTGAATATAACATACCTTTGACAATTTTACGACCTGTTATATAATTAGGAATCAGTTCATGGTGTTCATGTTCAGCTTTACGTTTAATCGGTGTCATACCAAGTCCAACGAATACTTGAGAGTCCATGCGCGTCAATACCTTAAAATATTATTAACATGTTATAGAGGTCGCGGATTAAGTCAGGCACGTATACGTATGGTTGCATCAAATAATCGTATAGGTATATTTTTTATCGACCTCGGGAAATATTATCGCAGGATTTATTTGGTGTTTAATAATTACACAAAATTATTTTCACTTGAAACAAGATCATCAATGGCAGAAGCTTTATCGATCGTGTAATAGAAATCAACCGTGCTGAATATATCATAACTACCTCGACAGTCCTCTGACAATCGATTCCATATTCACTTTTTCAAAATCATATTTAACTTTAGTTTAGTGTTTGCTAACCAAAGATGAGCTTGCGAGCTGACTTTAGAAACATGGAACTTTCAGTTTCATCGGAAATATGCTTGAGCAGTTTAGGCTCTGCTTGTAAAATCAGTGATCAATTTCCTTTCGCATGATGCCATCATAAGTATCAAAACATCTGTGGTATAATACATAATCGTGTCTTTATGTTGTGTGTGATGTCGCATGAAACTTCTTAACGACAAATCCAACGATGGTTCAAACGCGTGATAATGGAGCCACAATGAACGGAACTTTTGTTCAATGTGGAGGAAATATTACATTCATTAAAGAAGACACCGGTGTTGATGTCACTGCGCCATTTAATAAACTGCCAGGAATACTATTGAGAAAATACACTGGTGAAATTACATTCAGGAATGTAATTAATGTGTGTCTGATATACGGCTTGATTTTAACAACCAACCAGAGGCTTGTGGAAGACTTATACACAATACTTTATGTATCAACATCGAAAACGATATCCGTGTACATCAACGTGGTGTTATAAATCTCATTCATGACAATTATTCCTAAGCGTTGAAACACCATATCATACGGATTATTTTCTCTTTCACATAATCGTGTAGGTGGATGCATACACAGGTAAGCGCTAACCGTTGTATATTTGACAAGAAGAGGCAATGACGCTGAGCCGTTAACTTCTAAAGTTGCCTCAAGTGTCACCGATGCATTTAAACGTATCTATGTACATTTACTAATATCACGGCAAGGATTAGTACAAGTAGAGGTCTCGGGTTCGAACACTGGCTGAGTCATCCCGAAGAATTATTAAACGGTACAACAGCCGCCTAACATAGAGCTCAGCATTAAGAAGTTAGTGTCAGGATAATATGACAATGTAGACATGATGTCACAAAAAAGTGATACACTGTAGACATCGAAGCAATATGACTAAAAAACCGTTAAAGTTATGTTAAAAATCCAAATCACAGACACATACACGCACACACACAGACAGAGTACAAGCTGATCCAGGTAAAGAATTTCTTGGATTTGTTGCCGCACTCGTAACAAAATATAAATGACGGGTTCATTTTGAACATACATCGCGACCAAGCTATTGTGGTACGATGTAATCCTACACATGCTGAACGCTTATCCAGACATCAGTAGGCGCAATAATTCTTAATAAGTCCACAGCGATCTCTTGAATTATGGGTAATCGGAATTCCATTAGTCATATATCCATTAAATAAAAACTCGCATATGTAATTGGATTAAAAGTAGTTATGTATCACCATAACTGATATTAACGTATATTCATCCCATCAATGTCAAACCTGCAGTGGCTACTTTATTGCCCTTCCTTCTGTTTTACTGGAGTCAGTATAGACAATTTAACTATTTATGACAGCTGTCATGCCCACATATGTAATTGGATTGTTAGCTCGCATGTATCGATGGCTTTCCATCGAAATTATGCCACGATGATTAGGTCTCAATAAATAAATGCATGTTAATATCAGTGAGCAATTCGAGATTCAGTTTTGATAAAGGTATACAAAAGCCAGTCCTTTTGACGTAATAAAATGTGCAGGGTCTAATTTATAAACATGCATAGCAGTTGTTCAACCGCATCCACGTGCAGCATCATATCGTACCCAAATGCAGAATACAGATCACGCTGGTGGAAATAACTTCGCTGGTAGAAATACAATCGCGAGGCAATGATGAATAAAATGCCTCGATCGGTGACTAATCAGTTTCAGCAAACTTGTCCCATGTGCAGATGTACATTGCGGCTTTTACAATGTTTCACCTAAAATAAAAGTCGTTGTCAGAAAGCAGTTGTTGGGTGATACATACATGTATGCAACTTATGCATGGAAATATTCATTCATTGGAAATTTTAGATCCATACATAATGATACAGCGACTCTGAATCTTTTAGTAATACAAATCAATACTGAGCCGCATTTATTTTGCGAATGTAGAAATAATTGAATAGGAGGAAGATCTTTGTTCCCAACAAACACATTAACAACGATATAAATGGTGCCATTCAAATTTCATAATATCAGTAATTTCTGGAAGAAATTCAGTGTTACCAAAATTGAGTTCATCCTGTTGAATATTTCGAGGCTGATCTCACTTGTGAGATATAACCGTGACAACTTCACCAGTTCAAAACATCGCTGGTCGGAGTTCTCTCATTTATCATTGACCGTAGTGAAATACTCGCTGGCGTTGGAATATAACTTGATCAGAGAATCAATTGTAACTGGTAAAATTGCACTTCAACTAGCATGCATCTGTCATGAGTACATCCCGATGATATATTGGCGTATGTTTTAAACAGGGTTAGGATCTTTCCAATACCGTTGTTGATTTAATCGCTGAGAGACTCTTTGCCGTTGCGGTTTACGATTAGAAGAGAACCACAATGAAACCACAGGATTATGATCCTTTATCGATCATTATCACGATTAAGCAACATTGTTTACTTTGCATAGAGAACAATATCTACTTTAACGCCTGTTGAAATTTTTTGAATTTGCCTCATGTTCGGTCAATGTTAAGACCTAACAACGCAAGTATGTTGGCCTTTTGAGTTGTTACACCGTTACAACAGATTATGGATTATTTGGGACATCTAGTTCTGGAAATGTTGATCCGATTCAGCTATGGGTCATAATAGCATAATGATCGTAAACTGTTTGGTAGTCATATTCCACTCTGTTACGCAATTTGCCTTACTTTAACGAGAGTAGAGCAATTACTCGTTTCGCTGACAACATTTGTAGCACTGTTCTAACCAGCAAAAGAAGTCTAAAAGATATACGAGTCAGCCCAACAGATTATATAAAACAGGGAATGTTCTCAAATGTTGCACATATGTTGAAATACTCTGCCATAACAAGAAGAAACTAAGGTCCATAATTGGATATACTTGGACAGTGATGATTTGATTTGATAATGTGGAATGCAAAACATCATGGTTGGATAGAAAAATATCAGTAACTAAACACAATATTTTAGAGCCATAAAATAGGCGCTTAATATTTGCAATGCTTTTAGCAGAAACAAATAGTGTGTTCTTGAATAGACATCACATAAATATGTAAGTGGAGAAAAACACACAATATTGTCATCAATCATTCATCAATCAACAGAGTAGTTGAAAGTAACAAACAATTCCCGCTACAAACTTTAAATGGGTTTATGAAGAAGGAATTACATAAAATGGGTGTCGTGGAGTGATGATTCTCAATACAAAATGATTTATAGAAGCAGATCAATTGCAATTATCAGCATAATTCCTAATGATAATAATTTATCTTCACTATTTAAATAATTGATTACGTAAGAGTGAGACACAACCTTCAGTGCCAAATTATTATGCCCGCAGAAATAGATGTCATTCACTATTGAAACTTGTTGTTGTGGGGTTTAACGCCGTTTTCAGCACAAGGTAGGATATACATGGCTGCTAGTATTAATGGTGGAGGACGAACCAAGGAAAACCCCGGAAAGAACCACCGACCCACGAGAAGCTACTGGCAAGCTTTCTCACATACCAGTATTGACCTTAACCCGAATTGAAAATTGAATATGCAGTTAGGATTACAACACAAGAAAATCAAAACAAAATTACATTCGATCAAAATCAGTGGTTACAATTATATAAGTAATTAAACATACCACTGAGACAAAAAGTAATCGGTCATACGTAAAATATATAGCTGTGTTCTGATGAAATATTTTAAGATTTATAAGGATATTTCATTTAAAATAATAACAATAAGTGATGATTATATTCGCATACTTAGATTAAAGAAAAATAAAGCAAAATTTGTCAGGAAAATTTATGGTGATTTTCCCGTGCTTTCAGTAAATTAGCAAGGGGTACCGTCATATTTTCGAAATGTATTGTATACTAGATTGTTTGCTAAATCTGTTGCAGCAAACCGTAACAAAGTTATCTCAATCCTTGTAAAGCTAGAGGTACAAAATGACTAAGGTTACAGCTCGACGCATTCATAAACTACAAGTGATTCGAAAACAATTTCAAGAAACCATAAAAGTGGTGCCGAACCCTTTAAAAGTTATATGTATTCTAATTCCAAGGCTTCTAGCCACAACAATCCCTGAAATGGCAGTTGACCCCTCCCATCTTCGCCCACTCACATCGACATGCGTACATTTGCGAGTAAAGTTGTGATAAACCCTGTACACGACAGAGGCATAATAAATAAAAGGCTGCTGGCAGCCGCAATGCCTAAATTAGTCGCTTCAACATCAATTCTAGCGGAAAAGCTATCATCCCATCATTCATTAAGTTTTAAAACATATGCTATGGATACATTTTTCATACACATCTAATATTATCTCTTTAATTAAATCATTTTTAATATTATTTATTTTAATGAACGGAAATTACATTCCATGGCCGTTTGGTGATTTATCTACCGTTTCATTTCATTATTTAATTTCTTGTCTGGTAGTATCGTTTGTGCTATTTGATAGTCAATAGTAAGCTTACCCTAGGAAATTTTAAAACAAAGTATAGTACTTCCTCCTTGCATGTCCTCATTAAAGAGTTGATTTAAATATCGCACTTTAAAGAGTGTTATCTAGCTGTCGTGTTTGGTTCGCTTGTATTTACTAATATAATTGTTATTACTTGAAAATTAACTATCCTATTAACTAATAGGTAAAGCTATTAATCTACGTTCTTGGAAATTGATTTCTTTCATTTGATTCTTTGGTGCACATGATAGAAGCGTTTGCCGTGTCTGATTCCTTTCCAGCATTTTTATATAACGCATACCCGTATAAAATAGTTACGCCAGCTATCAAGTAATAACTGTTGTAGAATATGTTATGCAAGTAACGGTTAATCAACTAATTGTATTCTATTTTCTAAATAGCCAGAATAGTTTTCAAACGTTATGCTTTGGAATTTATTCCTTGAGAACATTTTCCAAAATGCTTCCCAACTTCAAATTTATGAGGATCTTTTATATTATGCTTTTGGAGTTCCCTTCACAGTTTTAAGTTTAGGAAATTAAGAAATTTAGAGGATGCACAAGTACTAATAATGTTGCAAATTTAAAATATATTAGCAGTTAAAATGTATTTTTGCATAAATGGGAACGATATAAAGAACATGAATGATGATATTCTTAAATGAAAAGATCTATTTAACGAATCTAAATTAAGTGAGTTATATCAAGGTTATGAAGTTGAGAAAGCACATATAGGTGGATATTATATATATATATATATATATATATATATATATATATATATATATATATATATATATATATATATATATATATATATAATCAGAAATATATGAATAACATTGGGTTAAAAATCAAAGGAAAGATACCACTAGGTGAAAACAAAAGACCAGCTGTTCAAAGAAAGAGATGTAACAGTTGCTACATTTTCTGCAGTTATTAGTGTTATAGCAACAACTCTTAGCCAAACCATATACTATTTTACGAACACGTTATCAAGAAGAGTAGGTAGGGGATGGTTCAAATGGCAGGGTAGATTTCTTTCTTAATAAATTCGAAAAAGTGTGTGGAAAATGGTGTCGAATATTTCCCAAAAAGCTGCATTATTCCCTTTTATAATTGTTGGTGTAATAGGCTTGTTTTTATCATCAGCCGGAGAAATGTCAATGTGTTGATTCCTATTTTAATTAACTTTTTGTTTGTAATTGTATTAATGCGTTTAGTTGTGATAAAAACAAACAAGTAGGAAATAAGTATATAGTTAATTTCTTTCAGACAGTTCATTACGCCATTTTCTGCAAGCATAGGTATAATAATAAATAACTGCTTGTTGTATTTTACAGTTGAGTACATGAACTAGAAATCATATTATGTACTACTAGTAATATTATCTACTACTCTGATTTAATGCGTTACACTCTGGAAGAAAGAACAAAACTCCATCTCCCTTTATCGTTTGAGAGTAATAATACACATTATTCTATTTTTAATGCCATTTTCTATCCCGCCATTTGTCTAGTGTATAGTTATTTCTTTTCAGGTTGCCTTTGTTTACATTTTATAATAGACAATTGGACCAAACCACTCTTAAACTATTCCCTTTTAATTATTTCCTATCATGATTTGGTAGGATAATAAAGTCATTTGAAGTTAATATAAATTTATTTAAAACTGTGGGGTGTGGCTTGTTGGATTAAGTGACTAAGAATATTGTTTTAGTATTGTGCACTCAAACAACAGTTTAACTATCTGCAAGCATAATGAAACATGTACATTGATTAAGCTCACTATGGCATACGGTCATCGAGTCGACGAAGACCACTCTCGTCATCTGTAAGTTGGAGGGGCTGCATCTGTTCTGTGTGTGCGCAGGTGGCTGATAAGGCCAATCCTTGCCCGGAAGGTTCAGTTGCAGAAGGGACAAGGGATGAGTGAGAGATCTCCAGAAGGGTTTCTAGCACGCGCTTTTCTGACTTGCCTCTTCATCTCTGCATCTGCTGTCCTGTTAGATTCACACAGCTTGGATCCTTTGTGCAGATAGGAACGCCAAGTGACTCGATCACTGGCTGTTTGCTCTCATGAGTCAGAGTTTATGTTGAACGCTTTCAATGCAGTTGTCTTTGAAGCGTTTCTTCTGACCTCCGTGGGATCGGTGTCCTTGCTGTAGCTCTCCATAGAAGAGTCTCTTAGGCAGCCAGTGTGCTGGCATGCGTACAACATGTCCCGCCCAGCGTAGCTGAGACTGCATCTTTATGGTGTGAATGCTGGGGACACTTTCTTGGGCGAGTACCGCGGTGTCTGGGACCTTGTCCTGCCATTTGTTGTTGATTATTTTCACGAGGCTTGTGGTGTGAAGGTGGTTCAGATTCCTGTCGTGGTGTTGATACACTATCTACGTTTCGCATGCGTAGTGTAATGTGGGGAGCACAAATGTTCTGTAGACCTTTAGTTTGGTCGTGATGCTGATGTCTCTTCTATTCCATACGTTCGCATACAATCTGACAAAAGTTGCGCTGGCTCTGGCAATGCAGAGGTTCACCTCGTCGTCAATGATGACACTCTGTGAAAGTGTACTGCCAAAGTAGGTGAAGTCGTTCACAAAGATTTGGCTGTTGATGGTGATTCTAAGCTGAACATAGGGCTTTCCCGGGGCCGGCTGATGCAGTACTTCAGTCTTCTTAGTATTGATAGTGAGGCCAAAGCTTGTGCAAGAACTGGAGAACTTGTCAACGCTACGTTACAGGTCTGCTTCTGAGCCAGCATTGGCAAAAACGAACTCCCTGATGGTGTGTGTCATAACCTTGGTTTTCGCATTTAGCCACTTGTGGTTGAACAGTTTTCCATCTGTACGGTACCTGATGTCGACTCCAACGTCTCCGTCTCTGAAAGCATTAGTTAGTATGGCGGAGAACAATAGACTGAACAGTGTTAGTGCCAGAACATAACCCTGTTTGATACTATTAATTACTGGAAATGGTTAAGATGTCTCTCCATTTTCCTGGATTCGCGACTGCATCCCATTGTGGAAGTGCTGAAACATGGATACAAATTTGTTTGGACATCCATACTTGGCCATTACCTTCTACAATCCTTTTCTGCTGACAGTATCAAAGGCATTTGTCAAGACGATGTGGATGGAAAAAAGGTCAGCATTTTGCTCGTAACATTTCTCTTGTAGCTGCCTTGCAGCAAACACCATGTCAGTAGTCCCAAGTTCTTTCCGGAATCCACACTGGCTTTCTGGCAGGAGTCCCTGACCAACATGCATATTGAGGCGGTTCAAAATGACTCTGGCGAGTATCTTTCCTGCGATTGAGAGCAAGGATATACCACGATGGTTGTTGCAGGCCTGTCGATTTCCTTTGCGCTTGTACAGGTGAATTATGGAAACATCTTTGAATTCCTAGGGGATTGTCTCTTGCTGCCAAATCAGTAAAAATAGTTTGTATAGCCTTTTTATCAGTGCTGTGCCCCATTCATTGTATATTTCTGCTGGAATGGCATCTGGGCCGGGGGCTTTGCCACTGTAGAGCAGATGAATTGCTTTCTGTTTCAAGCAAGGTTGGAGGGTCATCCATAAACAAAAAGTTAATTAAAATAGGAATCAACACGTTGACATTTCTCAGACTGATGATAAAAACAAGCCTATTACACCAACAATTATAAAAGGAAATAATGCAGCTTTTTGATGGGTAATTGGGGTAGACGGTTGATGGTTTCGTCGTTGATGGATGAAGGGCGATTCAAGACGCTGTCAAAATGTTCTGCCCATCGTTCAAGAATCTGCTCTTTGTTAGTAATTAGTGTGTTGCCATCTGCGCTGAGAAGGAGTGGTGATCCAGAGGATAAAGACCCATACACTTCTTTCAGGGTATTGTAGAAGTTCTTCATATCATGCTGTCTGCGTAGCACTGGATCCCATCAGCTTTGTTGCTAATCCATGTGTCTCATCTGACGGAGTATTTGCTGAACAGTTCTGCGTATTTTGTTGTATGCATCTTTACTGGAAGTGGAATTGGGGTTGTTGAGGTAGTTTTAATGGAGGCGGTGTTTCTCATCCAGCAACTGCTTGATCTCATCGCAGTTCTCATCAAACCAGTCTTAGTGCCCAGTTGGTCTCCACATTATGATTGTCCTGAGGAGTGGATTTCAGACGTTCTTCAAGGGCATCCAAGTGCGACTGTTTGGTACTACGGTATTTCAGCTTGGGGATGTTCAGTCATTTAGGAGCCTTCTTTCCCTGTGGGTGTTTTTTGGGCTGAATGCGGATGTTGAGTTTGGTGATGATGAGCCGGTGGTCTGTCCAGCAGTCTGTTCAGACGTTCTTCAAGGGCATCCACGAGCGACTGTTTGGTACTACGGTATTTCAGCTTGGGGATGTTCAGTCATTTAGGAGTCTTTTTTGCCTCTGGATGTCTTTTGGGCTGAATGCGGATGTTGAGCTTGGTGATGATGAGCCGGTGGTCTGTCCAGCAGTCTGCTTCACATAAGGACTTTATCACACGTACATCCTGCAGGATGTAAGAACTAAGGTAGCCTTTAACGAATTAGCCGCTAAAAGGATAAGATTCCTAGAAAAAACAGTGTTTGGGTCTAACAGTTGGTAATTTAGGCAGTAAATGTTAATGTGGGCTTAGCCAAACCCAATCAAAAGATCTTTGCGTCTCTCTGAAGCCCACGAACAAAGATTAGTTAATGTTATAGATTAGAAGTGTCGAATAAAAGTATATTTTAGGCAAAATGTATGTAAACGGGTTTATTCCAGCCTGACGAAAATATTGTCGTACGTTTTCGATGCACGACAGAAAAGATTGATGTTGATATTAGATGTTTGAAGTCCATTGAAGGCATAGAAGAGCAATACTAAGCTCTTTAAGCTGTTGTTGTGTATATAAATATTGTTGCACACGGAGGTTTAGGGGTTAATACGATGACATCTTTGACAGAAGTACTAGATTGGGATAACAGATCAGGCTGTGGGTCTGCCGTGCCGAGTCCGCGAGCAAGACACAGTACTTGCATTGCCCAACATAAAAAAACCACTAACTAAATTACATTAAAAAGGGTTTTGCCCTACCAGACTAAACCGTTGTACATCTCTGAAGCGCACTTTATTGTGGATATCGCGAGGCAGTCGTTCGTATGAGTGGCATGATCAATTTATACGTCAAGCCTTGTCAGCTGTTGTGTCTTCTGGCAGGACACTATCCTCATTGAAGAGGGTTTTGTACAGCCAGATTAAAACGTCTATGCAGCTATGAAGCACACTGTTTTCTTTAATGTTTATCATGAGGCAGTCCTTCGTAAGAGTGCCAGATTCGATTTCCAGGCCAGGTCAGGCCTTGTCGGCTGTCGTGTTGTGTCCTCGGTCTAGACAACATATTCTCTTTCCTTAATAAACTAACCAAGGCATCAGTTTATAACACCGTAAAGCGGACATAGTCCATCCAAACCAAATTGGTTCTGTGTATGTCAGATGCTCATTGATGGGATTTGTGTGTTACTGGCGAAAATATTTTAGTCTTTTAGACAACAACATTAAACATTGTTTCTATCTAAACATTTTGGAAATGTGGCGTACCTTTTATTGGTGTATTGTTTGTGGGATTTGGTTCTAGAAGATAGCAAGCTTTGATGACATACAGATATACATTTAACTTTTATAAGTTGAGAAATAAGTCTAAGTGCAGATGTTTGGGTTATTCTCAAGGGCTAGTATCGGGACTTCTTTTTGGTTTAGTGGAGTTTCGGAGTGGAATTCTCACCTATACGCACCACCCCCATCTGACAAACAAATCTACGAGAACGTTTTGATAGAAAATTTGTTCAGGGAATGATAGGAGCAAAATATAAACTCTGACTCGGAAAAAAAGTATACGATGATCTTGCAGTCGAGCTGCACAGACTTAAAAAAGTTCCCACGACGTAAAGTTGTCGCTAATGGTGTAGATGATATCTGGGCAATAGATTTGGTGGATGTATCCAATCTAGCTCAGTTTAACGTTGGCGCTGATGGTGCTCCAAAAAGGTATTTGTTTAATGTTATAGATGTTTTTAGCAAATACGCTTTCAGTGTACCTGTTTCGGATAAGACAGGGAGTTCAATGACTGATGCGTTAAAACAAATAATAACGAGTACAGAAAGAAAACCGAATAAAATCTGGACTGATCACGGATCCGAGTTTTGTAACAAAAAGTTTGAGCAGTTTCTAGAACAAAATAATATAAAAAGGTATGTTACAGGAAACGAGGGTAAAAGCGTTGTTGTTGAGAGATTTAATCGCACGTTAAACGAGAAATTACACAAACATATGACAGCTAAAAACACCAACAGGTACATCGATGACATTTCTCAAATCGTAGGTGAATATAATAACACAAAACATCGAACCATCAAAATGTCACCTAATAATGCTATTAAAAATCCAATATTAGCAAATGAAAACATGTACCGCAAACATAAATTTAAGGTTGGTGATAAAGTTAGAATTTCTTTGACAAAAAAGGTATTTGCAAAAGGATTTACTCCAAACTGGAGCGAAGAAGTATTTGTAATTAATAAGGTACTTTTCACAATACCTGTAACGTACGCTTTAAAAGATCTGGCAGGGGCACATATCATAGGTAGTTTTTATGAACAAGAACTACAGAAAACTGAGCAGGATGTTTTCGTTATTGAAAAAGTAATTAAGAAAAAAGGAAATAAAAGTTTAGCGATAAATTTAACAGTTGGATCCCAACTAAACAGATTATGATATAATGTTATTATAAATTTCCTCATACTAACGGAGCAAGTTCCGTAATGCAATATTTAACTAAAATACATAGTAAACAACTAAGGCAACATAAAATATCGTCATCTAGTAATACATAAGTGTCTAGCAGTTACTCAAAACATAGTGGCGAGTTGAAATAATCATCACAATGGATGACATGAATGTCGGTCGGTCTCATTCAAAACCCCCATGTGCTTTCAACGAGGGACCGTCTCAAAGCAACGTAATCAATGGAAACAAGGTACATGTACGCAACATCTTAAATAATTGAATTAAACATGCAAATAAAATACAATTGTGAGACTGGCATAGCAATATATATATATATATATATATATATATATATATATATATATATATATATATATATATATATATATATATATATATCCTGATTAAAAAAGAATTTCCAGCTCCACAATCCTCCTCCTCCTCGAAAACATCAAATAGTCAGTCACTGATTACATTTTTGTACTTTTGTTTAACAAGTACATAGAGTTGTGTATAATGCACACTATCAGTCCTACAAAGCTCCATTATAGCCTGTTCGATGCAAAATTAGAAAGCCAAACATTTACACTATTCTGAAAAAGATTTTCTTGGATTCATCTTATTTTAGCATTATAGCATTATAGCATGTTGATTAAGTTTTCCATAAGTGCCTTTCACGTTAAAAATACATGGACATAAGACCCACGTTGATGTGGGTAGAGATTGAACCTACTAACCATGGATTACAAGTCTGGCACTCAATCAAGTAGACTACTCACTTTACTAAACACAACTGCAGGATGATTTTGCACGTACGGACATTTTTGCTGATATGAGAGATATATCGATGTACAAGTACTAATCTTTGTAATATCAGCTTGCACAGCGTAATTGTCTCACATTGTTTAGATCTGATATATCAATAGTAATGGTTGTTGGTTCGGTGGCTTTCTCTCCTGTTTCTCTTTCATAACCTGATTCGCTTTTCCAGCTTTCCTCATCATAAAATTATAGATAACTGAAAAAGAATATAACTTTTCGTATGTATTGCTTCTAATACCTACCATAGATGTTAATAACGTGAGCCTTTAATGTTTTTCTAAAGGATCGTGCACATATGTACTCGTGTGTCGCATGCAAAATCCTTACAATAAATATAAATAATTAATTTTTAACTTTTCATGTGAGAAAAGATAGTCATCTGTCACATCCTTTAAATAATACAATGTAGAATTAAATAAGGATACTGTGCAAATCTGCTTTTCATTTCACAAACGATGTAGATACCTTGTTATCTACCATGACAGTTAGGAGGAAGGGGAATAACTCCAAGTTATATGGAAGTAAACATGAGATAGTCGTAAGTGTTACATCTCTCTATCTCAAGGTTTCAGTATGCTGGTCTACCTTTGTTCATGTTTATCACTTTGGCACTTTATATCGTCATTAGAAAACAGTCATATGTACGATGCTTGTTCAGTCTGCAATAAACGACGTGTATGTTTCATTATTGAATAAAATCATTGGATCAGGAGCTTAAAGCCTAAAGAACCAATGCACTGTGTGGGATAAAGGATATGATAGAGACGATAGTGTTATTAAACAAAGGGTTTATCATAAGATGATGATGGTTATTACTATGGAGGAAAACTTTCTATTTAGAAAAAAAATCAAGAGAAGACACTTTCTCAGGTGTTGCGATCAGGTTTATGGATATTTCTAACTCGAAAGTGTTTCCTATCTTTATTCATATATATGTACAGTCATATGAAAACGCTGATCTTTTTGGAATCAAATGAGCGCCACACATTTCTCTAGCCTCTTGATTTAGCTTGCGGTATAGACTATTTTGCGTACCTTGCAGTTTTCACACTTGCTGGGCGGATTTGCAGATGAATTTCTTAGCACGATGGTAATAGTAATATAAATCAAATAATACAATGTTCTGGATGCATTAATTAATACGATTTACAGACTTCTCGGTAACTGAATCGACTTTCCTATCTTAAGATAACTAAAATAAGGCAATATTCAACTTACCTTGTCATTACTGAGCTCTTAATTACAAAATTACATGATTTATAGATTCTGCAATTAATTAGAGTGGAATGGAAACATACTACAAGAGCAAGTAAGGAGAAAAAACCCATAAATTTCAAATAATAACTCAGCTCTTATGTGACTGAAATAGTCGCAGGCATGTATTACATCATATCGTGTCAAAACCTAAGTATTATTAATACAAATTTGTATAGTATACACCCAGCTGTGTTTACGGTGACTGCATATTATATTTATTTGTTATCCTGAATTCCCAGAGTATAATGAATAAACGAAAAATAGCCCACTGGGAGATTAATTTAATTTACGTCTTTGTATAGTATTGCCTTACCATTCTTACAATAATAATATTAAAACAACAACAAACGGACTTCCTAATATATGGGCTATGGACGGGCAAATTGACAGACAATAGCTGAAAACGATATCAGCTCCGCCGGTAGAATGGCAATGACATTCGCCGGAGAAGACATAAACTCCATAATCAAGTTTTGTCCCTTGATATGCCGGTCAAAGGAAACGTTTGAAATTCCAGTAAGCTGGATATATAGAGAAAATGATATTAGTTCTGTATTTTAAATCAAGACGATAGCAACTGAAATTTTGTTCTCAAAAATGTTTTTTTATATAACAGGTCCACATAAGTGAGGGCCACTATAACAGTACATTCATTATGGTTCAAAACAATGCATTAAAATACTGACCAAAAATAGCAATACATTGCAAGGCCAACTACCAGAAAATGAGATTCAGTCCATAGGATACGCCAAGCGTGTAAAACAGTAAGAGGAACAAAAGCAGAAAATACAATTTATCATAGCACCATATAATTAAAACAGAAGTAGAATAAGGAAGACCCTTGCTTGTGTTTCTGCATTATGAACACTGCAGAGAAAGGAAGACCAAAGAAAAGAGAGAGAGAGAGAGAGAGAGAGAGAGAGAGAGAGAGAGAGAGAGAGAGAGAGAGAGAGAGAGAGAGAGAGAGAGAGAGAGAGAGAGAGAGAGAGAGAGAGAGTTGTTGTTGTTGTTGTTGTGCTAAACGCCATTTTTCAGCACACAATAGGCTATTCATGGCGGCCAGTATTAATGGTGGAGGAAGAAACCGGGAAATCACCGGAAAGAACCACCGACCCACGAGAAGCTACTGGCAAGCTTTCTCACATATCCACATTCGCCGAATCCTAGACTCGAACCCACGCAGACAGAGGTGAGATGGCACTCGGGGCCCCAGAGAGAGAGAGAGAGAGAGAGAGAGAGAGAGAGAGAGAGAGAGAGAGAGAGAGAGAGAGAGAGAGAGAGAGAGAGAGAGAGAGAGAGAGAGAGAGAGAGAGAGAGAAAGAGAGAGAGAGAGAGAGAGAGAGAGAGAGAGAGAGAGAGAGAGAGAGAGAGAGAGAGAGAGAGAGAGAGAGAGAGAGAGAGAGAGAGAGCAATGGTAGAAAACAATGATAGTGTTCAGATGTGGAAATATAACAATACATGCTAAAACAATCTGAAAAAGCAAAAGACGAAAATTATCAAAACCCGTATCACTCAACTACACTAGTTGCTGTTTGCAATGGATACTTTAAATAATAGCTGATGCAAAAATGGTATTTGAAATAATACATCGCCCACCCGAGTAGCTCAACCTCTCCTCCTATTGTTGAGAACAAACCCGCGAACACTTAATAGTGTTGTTCTTCAACGGCCAAACCCACGCCTAATCATAACCCTTTTTACAGTTGTTATATAGGTCCTAACTAGAATTATGCAGTTTATATGTTAAATTCAATGTGTTGTAAAATGTGTTTACAAAAATTTTAAAAATCGATATCACGTTAGCCATTGCTAAACTGGGAAATATTGATATCGGGCATACATAGCTTTTATGTAGTTGGGATATATATGACTGAAGTCTTTCATGTTCATTACCTAGGCACTTTATAACCTCTTGTTTAATCTATCAGTTTACAAAAGTTGGCGGAGATGGGCGATGTAGTTGGAAACTACCACATGCAGTTACCAATCACTTTATCATTTGTGGTCTGCAAACTATAGTGTCAGCTATACTGATTTCAGTTGCTCTCATTTTCTAGGCGTTTCATTTCACTTATAAAAAAATCGAATGGTGCTAGTTTAGATTCCACCCACCCCTATAGCACCATGCCACTTCCTCAGCCGTCAGGTATGGCTCAACACGGCACCATATACAGCAACTAACTCCTGCTTGAAGAGATACTGGTCACATAAGAATATTTTGTCATTATGTTGAATTGAAGTTGTAATTTGCTTCAACGTGGCGGTATCTACATATGTTAGAGTCAATATCATGGCAGATAGAAATTTCTTCAGATAATTAAGCCAGCTTAAATACTTATTCAAATTACATTTGGTTGTGTAATTTTTGTTGTTGTGTACAACCAATTCTATAAATTAACATACGCTAAGTTTTAGTATTTTATACACTAATGCAATCGTATTGTTTGTTCACCCATCCAATATATATATATATATATATATATATATATATATATATATATATATATATATATATATATATATATATATATATATATATATATGTGTGTGTGTGTATGTGTATGTGTGTGTTGTCTGTATGTGTGTGTGTGCTGTCTGTATGGGTGAGATTCTAATTATAGGATTATTCTTTTCACTGAACACTAACATATATTCAAGTCAGTGAAACATTAATTTCTACATTTGCTTGTTTTTCTCTCCAAATTTGGTTCTAGCTTCAACACACTTTTCAAACTTATCTATACATATAGTCCATTTTTTGCACATGACGTAATCTATTGCATCATACCATTGCTTAATATGACTGTGTCAGCTTGACCGAGAGACTGAATTGAAAATCCTATCTACGGATGGAATAAACAATACTTACCGACACAATTTAACCTGTCCTATATTAGTTTCATTCTACTGGCAATGTCGATCAGCGTTTCCAGAGAATTATCAATGAAGAAAAGTGTATTACTTCTCGTCGTCTGTGAATTGGCATATGTTCAGCCAGGTATGTTATTTGTTATGTTGTTATATTCACCCTATCGTACAAATAAATAAATAAATAAATATATATATATATATATATATATATATATATATATATATATATATATATATATATATATATATATATATATATATATATATATATACACCAATTCGTCATGTTCTGTTCAAACAGAACTAACCAATGTTTTCTGACTTGGAAAAGCTCTATGAACATTTATTCTTCAAAATGTATCAAATGATTATGAGATTGTAGGCCATCTCAAAGGAGGAGGCAAAATCTAACCGATTCAAATATTTGTCCGTTTTTTATAAACTGCGTCTGGAGCCTACCATCAATCAGGGATTCACGCACAGCAAATGCTAAATATTTAAATTACGACATAGTAAATCACAGACCTGGTTTAGTGAGACGGAGTAGCAGGCGGAACTAAAATTAAACAAAATGGTTTTTAAAAATAATAAAACCGTAGAGGATAGATTCCTTTGAAACGTACTAATAGCAATACATTAAAAATTGTGACATCTTCCAATTTTGAAGGACTTTTATAATAAAACTATTTTTAACTTTAGAAAATTATTAAGGTGAGGCATTGTTTTCTCACAGTTTATAATGTAGCATGTCTCTAGTTGTTGAGGACAATAAGAACAATGCATATACTTGCCATTTTCTCATGTATGACTTTCAAACGTTTGAGAGAACCATCTTGCTTTCTTCATTAGAGTTACTATGTTTGTCACTTGTAAATATTTGTTGTTTCTTTTGACATAGTTACAATAACATAAGAATTATATTTTATGAATAGTGTTCCATATCTAATGTTAAGAGGGACTTATGATAATATTACTTACGGCTATTAATAATCCTAAAGGTTGTATCACAAATTCATGCCTATAGTTTTATAGTTTTTCGAATGAATTCCAATATTGAATGTGATGATATACCAATAGTTTTTAAATATTCTTATGTACCCAGTGTCCATATCTCACAGTCACACAAAAGAGAGTTGGAATACAGAATAACACCAATGTAGTGTTTCAATCCAGATAGGGAAAGAGTATTTTGTAATTGCAATGAATAACTTTAATGACCGATTCCTCTCAAATTATATCTGACGTGAGCCGTAAACGAGTACACAGACTCAAAAAACAGTAGGACATAATAATATGGCTTACCTAATTCATTTGTACCTGTTTCATTGGTCGTAGGAGATGATAAGGTGCCCAAGATGTGGCCACAGGTTCGTACCTAGAACCTTCTATGTTTGTAAATAATTTTTGGCCTTGAACCCCTATTGAAGTAAATATAATAAAACGATGCAAAAGATCAGGTAGCAGGCAACTTTTGTAATCTGAATCATGGGCAAAAATCTTGCATAGCATAAAAACTAAATATACCTAACGTTTTTCTTCCCAAAGGAAAATAAACATTTATAGCCAAATCTCACTTTAAAAACTTGTTAAATTTACAAATGATGCTGTAATAATTAAACCTGCACTGAATGTTTTCTTATGAACAACTTGCAATAAGCATAAACAACATATTACTTCTATAAATTTGAGTACGCATTGGTAATAAGATTATCGTTTTTATTGTTGTATTTAATTATGAGCTTAATGTCGATATAGTATTTCTGCAACAACATACTCTATTTATAATCTGTAGTTATTTTCTATTGATGAATTTAAAGGGGTTGTCATCACTGAATACGATAATCGGAGAAGGATATGAATTAATATAAGTTTCAAAGAGATTCAAAGCCAATATAAAAAATCTAACGGTCCTAGAGAGTGGAATAATTGATTTGGTACTTGTTTATAGTCGTTTAGAACAATTGCACAAATGATAATTCACACATTATTATGAAAATAATATTATTTTATCGTATGTAAAATTTGATCCAGTATCGTATTTATGTTGTGCTTATGTTTTGTTCGTTACTGTAAACTATAGGTATCATACACAAACAAGATATTACACAGTTTGTTTCTGTCCACGAGTGTAGATCTTATTTTATAATAATAAAACTAGGTGTTTACAAGTTATATTATAATGCATATTGAGCTTCTTGACAAATTTGGAACAATTGCTCATTGGCTAATTAAGTCAATTTGATTTCTTACTGCCATGTAAGTCAAGTGGGAAAATGATGTAAAATAGTGGTTACGTAGTGATGGGTTTATGTATTCCTAATTTAGAATTTATATTTTTATTTATTGTTTCAAAATCAGTCAGCGAATGCTTTAAATGTCCTAGATTTGTTTGGGGAAACCTTTTCATTTAAATTATTAATTGGAATTGTAAAATGATCATGTTGCGTTCTAGATAAAACACATATTCGGACTTTTGTGACGTTCTTTAATGGTTTTTGGATAATGCCAGTTTAATGCATTGAGACTTATGGATTATTAACACTTTCAAGGATATTGGCACGTCAGAACATTTAGGACCTTGAATTCATTATAAACAATTTATTATATTTGATTTGTGATAGAACGTTTTGGAAATATTTTAGATTGTGTTAATAATACTTCAAATTCATACCAGGTTCAGTGTTAGCTCAGAGAATTAATTATTTGTTAAGTGTGACAACAAAATGATGGCTTTGCTTGTTTTATTTTTATGACCATATAGTCGTAACACTGCTTTTAACTTTTTGAATTAAAAAATCCACCAACCAAACAATCAACTGCACCAATTGACAATTACAATAATTGACGCTTATATAGATCTGAAAGAGATGGTGCCCTCTTCAGTGTCACTGTACATTTTTTATTATATATGTCATTCCAACGGAAGCTACATTTCCTACTAATATATTCGTAAGGGGATTTTCAATTATTGGAACATTGCATAATTTCGGATAAGTTACAGCCATAGCCCCAAATCACATCGGTTGCGCACTGCCAGCATGAACTAGATATTCAGATAAAGCCCGGATCGTAATTTCTATATATTAAATTGATCGTGCCATGCTATACATCCCAAAATTGTACCACAAGCAGGGACACTCACTTGTACCTAATCTGAGTATTTGTCAATAAAATGATTTACCAAAGGTTTCCATGTGATGTTTCAAGGTATCCTTCCAGAAGATGACGTCATCGTTGTATACGTTACAATCAGTTTTTCATCCCAAAGAAAATCACTTAAAAGATATAAAATCCATCTGGAATTACAAATGTTGCAATTCCTTTTCCTATTTCTTGGAGTGGAATTGCCAGAATTCTTTTAGGAAAATCATATTGGTGAAATATTATGCATTTACAATATTGCCAATACATTCGTCTTTTCGTGGAATTGGAGATGAGTCCATTTTAGTGACATTGTTGGTTTTCTATAGTCAGTAAACGTGCGGAAAATATTATCTGGTTTACGGATAGGAATACATGGTGAGTTCCAATTGCTTTTAATTTGTTTTCAAAAATCATTCACCAGAAAATACATAATTTCTTTTCTCCCATATTTCAGAAGGAATTCATTCATCCTGCCCCATTGCTGTTTCAAAGATGTAGAATATATCAACATAAAGATAGATTGTACTTACAAAACAGCTGATTTAGTTCGCTTTTTTCTTGTGGCAGTATATATGAATGTTTTTTGTCCAGATTGTTTAATATTTTAGTATGATTAATATTTGTCAATCCAAAATAGTTACTATTAGACTGCATTCCATTAATTACACCCTCACTGTGTGGAACATATACAACTAAACTGACTGAATGACTTAATGGGTTATATTTTTCAAAATACTCGTCTAATATTTTATCACAAAATTGAATATGTGTTTGCTTTCAGGATCATTAATGAAATAATTGAAGTAAATTAGATTCATTTCCATTGTATATGGATCATATCCATTTCAAAGAAGTTTCTCTTTTAACAGCATGTGGTCCGAGCACAGTATATCCAGAGACCCTATCAATAATTATAAATCCATATCGATTCTTGAAAATTTGCCCTTAGAGCAAATGATAGTAAATTATTTCCCACATTAAAATAATGTCTTGTTTCAAAATAATGTAACTGAATCATATTCTTCAAAGTTCGATGAAATGTTTCAAACGCCCAATGAGTGTCAGGGATATAGACAGATGACGTTACCTGCCAGATGTGTGATTCATGCGTAACCAGTTGAAAACTGCCAGATATGAACTTTGAACCTTGATCAGACAGGACAGATTTGGAAAGACCAAAGAGTGTAAAAATATGTTTACCAAAAATTTTGGCATAGTTTAAGTATTAATACTGATGAAATAAATTGTCTCTGTAAATGGTGTGGATGATTATGGCCTTCAATTATTGGTTGATTGACTGGGTCTCACGTGAGTGATAGGTACAGTCCAACATTAATCTGCTCGATAGTCCGTCAAATACATGAATATGTTGCAGATGAGCCTGTGGCATCTTCAAAATGGGTTTTCCTACCATTTAACAAGTGTGACATGATCTATGGAACCTAGAAATATTCATTCTACTAATCGATCAAGTCAGCGATTCATGGTCTTGTGGTAAGGCAACTGAGTGATAATTGACACAGCCGAATAATATTATTTGAGTTAGCAATAGACTGTCATGTCTATATGAATTCGGAACAGGCTTTTTATAGCTCACTGCCCACTCGTCACAAGCAGTTGCCTCATGTGGTCTAAATTTCTCGTAAGGTTTCCACTTTTCGCAACGTTACAAACTGAGACTTAGTTGGCTTCATTCTCGCTAAATCAAACACATGAGGATCGTGAACCTTTTCAACAATGAGTAATTGTTTTTGTCACCTTTATGGGAATAGACAATGTGAAGTACAAAGAAGATAAATGTCATCCCTATATGTTGCCTGATACGAGCAGGACTGACCTCATCAAATGACTGATCAATACGTGTGTCAGATGAGAGTATAATTTCTTGATCGAAATGTTTCTCAAGAGGCCTATGTACCATTGCACCATTAACTCTTGAACTAGGGTATATATCAGTACTTTCATTCTGGACATACTCAATTGTGCTACCCAATAAAGCTTTTAAGTTCCAAATGGCCTAGTAATAAATCAACACAATCGATTTGTTAAAGTAGTCACTACTTTTAAATTCACGGGTCTTGAAACTAGGACGAAAAATTAATGCAATGCAGAGTAGTTGTTGTTGTTGTTGTTGTTGTTGTTGTTTGGCTTAACGCCATTTTTCAGCACACGAAAGGCTATTCATGGCGGCCAGTATTAATGGTGGAGGAAGAAACCGGGAAATCACCGGAAAGAACCACCGACCCACGAGAAGCTACTGGCAAGCTTTCTCACATATCTACATTAGCCGAATCCTAGACTCGAACACACGCAGACAGAGGTGAGATGGCAGTGATCCGTAACGGACAGCGCTTTAGACCACTCGGCCACTCGGGGCCCCGTATGCAGAGTAAACATCCTAAACCGCTCAATATTCCCTGAATAAGAACACTCCCCCCTTTCCACAGACGCAGGCAAATAAAATTCCCAATAAATAACATATTCTGAGAATTTCCAATGCATCTTAATATTTTAATAGCGAAGGCTTGACAGCATTAGGAATGGGTTATATAGAAACGTTCGATGCTACCAGGCCATAATTCTCCATAAAAGAGTCAGGCTAGGTTCATTTGACCCAATAGAAGTATTGGTTTCAATATCAAATTTAGACTTGGATGTATTCGTATGAGAATGCGATATACTGACCAATAAAACTTTGTGAGTCAATGAATAATCATCTACTTCCCAAATTTTCTCATCAATATAGGCTATGACATCATTTTTTGATGCAATTACGTAACTCTTCAATTAATATAAATTATCCTATTGCATTGCAATCTTGATCAACCTTCTGGACAGATTATAACCTATCAAATAATTGTTAGTTGTGTATGTCCAGTAATGTTGTTTTTAATTATTACAACTCTGTCGATGTGTTTTAGGTATCGACTTTTATTCCTTTAAGATAAGTTTTATAACCACATCAAAATTAGAAGCATCGACAGAAGTGCAGATTTACCAGCTGACAGTTCTAATTCTTTTGTTTTGTATTGCATGTTCCTTTCTTCTTTATGCATTCTTTTTTGTCATTCTTCTTTTCCTAATGCCTCCTATATACCCACTTCTCTCGCCCTCTCTGGATTTGTATCTCCCCATCTTCTTATTCTCTTTGCTGCCATTTTTGCCTCTCTGTAACAGTACATGTCTATCGTTGTCTTTTTATTTGTCTGAGTTATTTTTTTTTATCTGATTTATTTGTTTGTTTTCCTTAATTTTATTTCTGCCTTTGTATTTCTCTGTCTCTGTCTCTCTGTCTCTCTCTCTCTCACTCTCTCTCTCTCTGCATGTGTACCTCTCCATCCTCTTATCTTTTGAATTTGCATTTCTTTGATTTCTTTCTGAGGTTGATTAAATGTCAAGATGTGATCCCTTTCATCTCCTTTGGAAACCAGACACAAAATTAATAATCAAACCCCAAATAATATGATCCAAAGTTCAATTTCTGAGAAAATGCAGAACCTAATTTTGCTTTATTTCTTGTTTTGTCAAGATGCTTTTGTTATAAAAGTTCATACATTCTGGAAAGCTCACGTAATATGTCCTTCGTCAGATATTCTAAACCTTCCTAGGTAAGATTGAAAACAATATTCTGCACATTAGATTAGATTGTGAACTTGTTCTGCTGTCAGTAAGGATTTTAAGAACAGGTTAAATTAAGTGTTTACCGGCGAGAATGCAAATTACAACAGAAAGTAAATTTAAGATTTAATGAACGGTTTATAATATCTCTGATTTTTTTTTAAAAAAAGGAAGATACCTAAGGTTTGTTAGTATTCTTTGGTCGTAATCAAAGTAACAAAAAGGCGAGCTTAACATATTTATGAATATTAAGAAAGAATTTGTTATTTCAGTTACAAAGTGAAAATTTAATAATAACTTAAATTACTGTGAAATGAAGCCTAAATAAACCTAGATTTTATCACAACTCTAAAAGAATAGAGATGCTTGAATTCAGTCCAATATTGTATTAGTTTTTGTACCAGTAGTTTTGAATATGATTATTTACCAACACTCGCAATTGTATAATACATAATGTATTGCGGTCATTCATAATGATCCCATTGTAGCGTTTTATTCACTAAAGTTAACAACTAGTGTGTTCTTTTCAAGAATAATTGAAATATTCATTTCGTTAGACACGTAATTAAGCTTAGATTATAGCAACATCATTCAAACACTTTATTTCGTTAGTCTGTATACTGTAACCACATACTAATTTCATAGCTATACATGTTTTAACCAGCTGAAGAAAACGATGTTCTTCGTACACAATATGTGAACCTATCCTTTCGTAATAATTTAAATTGCCTTGGTCATTTGATCAAAATATCAATTCATGGAGTAATATGTTAATGTCTACAAGAAAAGCGTTAGAGCTGAATAATAATAATAACAATACTACTACTACTACTACTACTACTACTACTAATACTACTACTACTAATAATAATAATAATAATGTGGACTTAAAGAACGACGATTAATGAAACATAAATGTACAAACTATATTCAGGCTGATAATTATTCATGCTCATCATAAATTATCAGTATTAAGCCTTAAAAACTTAAAGTCAAAAGATTTGAGACTTGATGGCACTTACAAAGATTATTATACTTTCTCTGTGTCTCTGGTCAACAGGCAATTCGTTCAAACATTGGACCCTGGTACTTTAAAGAACGTTCTGTGAATTTGTTCTAACTTTTGGTAATCATGAGAATATGAGTGTCGAATGAGATATGCAAGTTTCTAAATGGGGTATACTCCAGGGTAATGTCTGTGGGTATATTGTACTGATGCCAGGCAACACAGTATAGCACCGTTAACAGAGTTTAATTTTAGACAGGATCCAACAGTTAGACAGGGAAAGTGATTGAGCAGTTCTTCGTACTATAAGGATGATACAATCGGCCATGTTTTGAACTCTGAAATTTCTGCAGTAGATATGGAGGCAAGCAGATATAAATGAATTACAATAGTTCTGTCTTGAACGTATCATTGAAAACAACTATTCTAGAGGTGTGAATCGATAGAAAATTGCGAATTCAGCTTATGCCTCTCAGCTGCAGATCTGAAGCCTGGTAAATGAACATTACATGTTGGTGTTATGAGGATGCACTGTTGAGAGTAATCTTATAATGGCTGTGTGAATATAATCTTCATGTTGCTGATACTTTTCTGTGTTAAAGGATAATAATGAGAAAGTCTTTGCGTGGATGTCAGGATGGCTACTTATTTATCCTCATATATCTACAGCATTCTCTGTATCACCCATGACATCACATCTTAAATGCAGCACTCTATGCCTAGCATGTTATCCTCACCTTCATTTGAACAGCTACATTTGTATTTTTGAAAGTTAAAAAATACAGGATTAATAGCTTTGGCTCAAAAAGATATATTTATTAAGTCTAATAGTTAGAACATGTATTGTTAGTCGCGCTTTAATGATTGTGCGCATATAGAGAATTTCACATTGACAACAGTATTAATTTCCTTTTGGTCCAAACTGTTTTCTACCGTCATAGCTGTGTGCAACAAATCAATGCATATGCATTCTAGGAATATTGTTTATGTAAATAAATAAAACAGATTCTAAGTAAATAGTAGTAGTAGCAATTCAGCGCAAGAATTTTTTATGGAAATATTAGAAACGCGACTATAATTTCAATTAGTTGTAAATAATGTCAAATGTATTTATTTATATTTATGTTCACTCGTTTATATTTTATTTGCTTTGCTTTGTCTCCATTTTGCCAGCTTCTACCGAGTCTAAGATTGTCTGGGTTAAAGATGTGACCAAAAGCTTCGAGATTAACCAAAGAACACACCGTGACTTAGATCTCCATGATGCCTTGAAATTTCGCCTCAGATACGAGTCGCATCTTCTTACCTTAAACTTGAAGAAAAACTATGGAATTAATCCAAATGCTGACATATATGTTGTGCGAGAATTGAAGGACGGTCAATCATTTCTCGATCAAACGTTTATGGAAAAGTAGGTAAGCTTGCAGCGTAATACAACAAAACCCTGTTGATGGATTAATCGTCAACGTCTACTTAATATACATCTTTTAACAGCGATGCTTTTTAAATGTTTGAAAATTTATTAAAACAGTCCATATATTTCATTTTACACTTAAGTAGATTTCTTAAGATCATGTATTTCTGAGTTTGTAAAAAAGAATTATCGCATCCCAATTTCTCCAACACTCTGGTTAGGAATTCTAAACTTCTTCTTAAATGAACTCTACTACTGTTTTTCTTTAATGACCCAAAATTATCAAAACGAAAATAGCTTGATAGCATGATTACTTTTACATTTAAAAAGATAAGAGGAGTACAAAATGAAAAACCGTGAAAACGGTTTTATAAAATTTTAAAATATTTGAGCTACTAAAACAAGTACATATGAAACAATATTTTAAAAATTAAAAACTAAATTTAATACGCTATTAATGAGGATTTAATGAAAATAAAAATCAAAGACAATCCATTGAACAATATATTTTTAAATCAGTTTGGTATTCATTTAAACGAATGTACCAGAGTTCAGAATGTAAGGTGATAATCACGATCTGCATACTCTTTCAATGGCATTAGCTATACTTGGAAAAAAATAATCATATACTTAAATCGAAAATATTTTCTGTATAGGTGCGAATAAACTGAATGATCAAAAGACTCATTGAAGATATAGGGATATTGGTTCAAGGGTATTTTACCGTGGAAACAAAATTTAAACATACTGAAAAGCTGTGTAATACACGATGACACGAAACGATTATTTATCACTTTGAACATAATTTGCACTTATTTTCATGATGTTAATTGACATGTACCAACCCATCAGCAGAAGCACATATACACCTATATCTACATGTCTTTATATAAATGATGTAATTAGTCATACCTGGTGGAAATGTGCATATGGATGCTTTCTTATAGATGCATTTGTGTCACTTGTCACTGTCAAAGTCACAGCACAATCCGTTGTAATCCTATACATGTTTGCAGGTGCAAATGCTTTTTCTTCAAGGCAGACTGCTACATATGATGTTGTCCGCAATGTTGATATACATCATTCTATGAGAATTAACAACTAGATGAGCATTACGCTATAGACTCGTATAGCATCCATCGCTTCAGGTATATGATAACATATGATATTAAAATGACACCTGTTTCTCAGTCCTACCGATTTTATTACTGGAGAAATCATCATATGCTGATCGTGCGTGTGAAATTATCTGAACATCTATAGCATTGAAACTTATTTCCTCGTATTATTCGGGTCTTCTTCTATCAATTCTATTTTGTAACCTAAAATGTCATGATTGATGTCACTTTACCGTCTGCGTAGTCATTATCCGAGGTCTTTGATTGCATTTCAATGAGCTACTAAACACGTGTTTCAGATTTATTATAAAAGTGATGATTCTATCACAGCTCTATAGTCCCAATCCCATAGATTAGGCTAAGACATGGAATGCAAAAAAAAAAAATCCTACACCATATTCAGAACCAATTTCAGCGAGTTCACTATAATAAAAATGGTGAATGTTGAATAAAGTCTGGGCTAAGCAGCGTTCGGCTTATTATGTATACAGGAAGCCACTGACTCAGAAACTTCCGCTGAAGCATGGGTTGACACAGGTGTCCATAGAAATAAAAGAATATGATTCACAGGTCAAAAGAGGTTTCTAGCTCAGAAGAGGTTCCTGAACCAGATATTTTTAAAGAAACTTCTAGTCCCGTATTAAACAATAAAATATAGTATAATATTGAGTTTGGGACAATGCCAATAAAGAGTGTTGGATTTAATCTAACAAACCTATTTTTAAAAGACTTAATGCTATCAAATCAGCTTCGTGATATACTAGCATCAAACCTAAAATAATAATCAGTTGTATTAGAAAGGTTGGTTATCATTTATCAAACAAATACTAATCAATATTTTATTTTGTTGATTAAAACAATAAGCGAATAGCGGGTTGGGCAACTAATCCAATGATATTCATCGAAGACATGGTTGATGTTTTATTTGACAATGATATTTCTAAACATCTGCTACTACTGGAGCCCCGAGTGGCCGAGTAGTCTAAAGCGCTCACCGTTACCGATCACTGCTATCTCAACTCTGTCTACGTGGGTTTGAGTCTCAAGATTGGTCAATATGGGCATATAAGTATACAAGGGACATGTGGTACACTGTAGGGCTTGTACAGGCATTTAAAGCTTACAGAAGGGTTTATAAAGTTTGATGCATGAAAGGTAGATAGGTTTCAAGCACCATATAATTCGACCGTATATATGTGCATATTAGGAGCAAACGCCAAAAAACTGTCGATACATGTAGAACCAGTGTCATCTTATGACGCTGGAAAAGCAAGTTATTTCGTTTCTGAGAGGAGCATTGCTTAAGTAAATATTTCGAGGCGTGGATGAACCTGTATCAAAACCATTTCTAGTATGCCAGTGGCAAGCTTGAATATGTACATATTAGAGCATAGTGTTGATAAATATGATGCTGACAGAGACAAAAATGTTTGGCCATTTTGGACTTGATTAACGAACAAAATATCACGGCTAAGGCTTTTAGGCGGACAACTCGAAAGCTTGGTTACATTAATAGCATAACAAGTTAGAAATTATACATATTAGGCTCACAAAGATGAAATTGTTGCGGTGTCGGAGATACTACCGTTATGTACCAGTTCTAAAGCTAACGTATTTAAACAGCAAAATTGAATTATTACATGTCTTACAATGAAGAAAGATCAGAAACCCAAACCGGTAAAGTATGAAAGTATATTCGACGAAGACCATGAACGCAATAAACAGATCTGATTGTTAGGACCATTGCAGACCATCAGTCTCTTACACCTGGCATTTTATCGTATGGCTATTCGCTTAGTTCTCGCCACCTGACAGCAAATTATTTTAATGCTTATCGCAATAAGACAAAAGACCAATTCTCATGCGAGCGAACGAAGAAAGTATCTTCGAAACTGAATAGAAACTAAATAACTCTACCGTTAATATTTTATATATATATATATATATATATATATATATATATATATATATATATATATATATATATATATATATATATATATATATATATATATTCTGCCAGTAATACACGATAGCGCCACCCCCGCAAGCCAGTGATTTACTTTGTCACATCACCCAGTCACGTCAAATGTATTATTGTTTGATTTTGTTTTACATCTACTTACATGTGTCAGTATTGTTAGGTTTGGGAGTGTCTGGTGGCCTTGCATGGCGAAAACGATAACGATAATGATCAACTCTAGAGCAACAAACAATCCTCAAAGAAGACCTCTTTGTTAAATTATTATCATTACCTTGCCCTCTGCTTTCTCTAGTCCAAAGAAATTTTTTTTGCAGTTTATCGCATGTTAGCTTACTTTAGTCAACTGGGATTTATTGCTAATAAAACTTGCTATTTCACAGCCGACCTACTTCCTTTATGCTAATTGCGTGGCACAAAATATTTACTTTTATCATTTGTAATTGGTTGTTGAACCCAGTTCATACTCCATCTTACAATTTGTGTGCCATACTTTATCATACTACAATTTACATCACGGATACTTTTTCCACAAAAGCCGAGGTAATCTTGGAACATACCAAAACCACAAATCATTTCCCCAGTGCACTATTGTAGTCATATCTCCGCAAAATCTCTGATATTAGATATTCACGGTAGCAGAGTTCAGTGTTCAGAATAACCGGTTTTATTTATTGTCTACTACCATCTACTACAAACATCTTGCCTAACTTGCTCAACCTGAATGCTTACATTATTAACGATATTAGTAGACGCTAGCTGAATGGTTTTATGTTACTGCTATACTGTTTGCGACTTCACCTTTAGACCCAATGTTCTGCAAAAGAAATTCGCCTTCAGAAATCGGGATAGTTTTGATCTTTGCAAGGGCAAACGCTCTCATTTGGCGATGCGCAGGACTAAACCAATATCAACGCGTCTGAGTGGCATTTCTCCGAAGAAATAATTATGCAAAATTATCTTTTTACACATTCTTCCTTAGTTCTTTTATCACCATTCAACCTAACGGTACATTGTCACCTAATAATTTGATCAGCACATATATGGAGCGTGGCTAATCGTACTGTATTGACCTTTACCAGACACAAGCTAATTAAATCAAGGAGCACCTTTTGACATCCGAGAAAGCACAAATGATTTCGACAAGATAAATGAACAGGTAATGCCCCCAATTAAATTTTGAAAACAATTTTTTTTTTATATCTTTGAAATGGTTTAATGGAATCAAGATCCATAAAGAGAAACCAGTTTCTGTTAACACACGAGACTATTAAATGAAGCAACATAAAATTCCAACCAGCAAGTTTAGTTACATCGAAAAGACTTTATAAGTTACAAACTTAGATTTAAGAACTTCCAGTATTCAGAATAAATCCCAAATAATTCAATATGCTTTATGACAAGTAAAAAAGTATAGAGGTGTCCGAAAAATTCCAATATTTATTATGCTGATATACCAATAGTACTAAATAGTGTTACGTACACACAGTTTTGTATGTAAAAGAATCACAGCAATAGTGCAAAGTTTCTTTGAATCAATTCACAATACTTCCGAAGTGGTGCTTGTCCGAAATGTCGATGGGCACTTCATGTTTCATATTAAGTATTTTTAATTAAATGATTCCTCTCAAATTTTATATAAAGTCAAGAGCAGACGATTCAATAGAATGAGATTAAATCCGGAACTAGTAATTTTCTTTATCTGAAAATTTTATAGAAACCTAAGGCGTAATAAATGTCTAGGCTATCACTTTCTGAACATTATAGCTTATAAATAAGACAGTAAATTGAATTCAAATATCAGCAAAGGTTTATTTGCAAGTTACAACATTTTAAAGACAGGAGCACAGGATAACTATATATTTAACTAAGGACAACGATTAGGCATACAATATAAATTTAATATGTCTAACAAACCTCAAAGTACAAAAATCGAACCGATTATCGTATAAGATTGTGCATTCGTTGAAGACATTTTACGCCACGTCCACTCTAATTGCCTGTAGTGCGTTGTCCATTCAACTACAATTTGTACTATAAATTGCTGGTCTGTCAAATCCGCTAGTATACTAATATTCCATAGTTGATATAAGATTACATAACCAGTATAATATACATTATTTTTAAAGCACTATATCCATGAAATATATAAAAAGTTATCTTTAAATGTACATTGTTCATGCAACCCCAAGTGGCATCTCCTGTAGAGTGTGACAGATATGGTCATCTTAGAACTCGACAGACGAACAATACCCATTGACATTAAGATTCATGTTTTTATGCTAAAACGGATGAAATATTTGAGTTATCTCCATTGAAACTGCCGACCTTTCTATTTGCTTTTACACGTAAATTGTTATCTAAATTACAAACGGTCTCTAAACAACTTGCTTAGGTTGTTCAAGTTCCTCCCTTATCGATCCTTTCATATAAATATCGAGCAGCTGAAATATCAACTTCCTTCCTATCTAAATGCCAATTTAGAAATGTTTATTTGAACATAATGTGGTATACTATCAAGACAAGGAGAATGAGGCAGTTATAACCGCCAGATATAGCAAAGGACCAAACGGAGATTGTGAACGAGCCATAGTAAGTATTTTTATGACAATAGCAAGTACTATATCTTCAACTACTTTGCAGTACCCGCAGCCTTATTTATAGATTCGAATTTATTTCCTGTTTACTAGTGTATTAACGTCGTTTCAGTCGTTTTGATGCAGTTGTGGGTTCGGTCACATTCATAAGTGCATGTTAATGAAAGCCTTATAGATGAACTACAAAGAAAACCCCCAAACAATATATTGTTCACACAAACATATTTCTTAGACTGCCGACTGACATTTATTGTTGCTTTTAGCTACTAGTCTGTACATAAAACAATCAGGAAATGCAGCTGAAACATTTTATTATCTCTTTGTGATGAGAGTATTATATTTTAAATGTATTATTTATTGGTATTAAAACGGCACATTTGACACATCAATAACGTATATCTCATCTCAGTAATCTAATAAGCGGCAGGTTTCGAGCGATCAATTGTTCAATCAAATTTATCGCCATACTGCGCCATGATCATTTCCAACAGATTATGTTTGTGACCTTTTCGAAATTGACCTTAAGGGTTACTTTGGTGTCGTCGTCATTAAATGTCATCCTTTTTACATGACTGGAAGACGAAGCGGTATTTTTGATCAGTCATAAAGGCCACGATCTAGACAATCAGGTTCCTCTCCTCTCTTACAAATTATAAGATACAAAGACACATGGATGAAGGAGCCTTTTCTTTATGCGTTTTGGTTGGAGTGAGGGTATGACGTCTAGAATAAGGAAAATGCCGTAAGAAACATTTATGTCAGTCTCCATGCTCTAATCACAGTTATGTAATCACTTGTCCGGAAAAACAACGCTGACGACAAAGATCATTCGTCTCTGTAACAGAGCAATGTGTGCAATATATACTTGAGCAAGACAAGCAGAATGAAGATGTATTCCGATTCCTGCTGTCATAAAAGTAATGTTATTGAGCTAATTATTGGGCTCATAAATATGACATTGTTAAGAGTCGATGGTTGCAGAAATTTACTTTTGCAAACAGATTCGCCCGTCTCATACCAATATGTTTTGTTCGCGCTTGAGTAACTGATGCAAACCATTTTATAGCTTCATGTAGCGTACCTTACTAACTGTTGTTGCGCTTGAGTAACTGATGCAAACCATTTTATAGCTTCATGTAGCGTACCTTACTAACTGTTGTTGTAACATATAGGACCTTATCATATCTCCATTCCAGATATATTAGAGTTAAGCCCGCAACGAACTATATCTTAGCTACGTTTTAGCAGATGCAAGCGATCCTATACGCACAGTTACAGCCTACAAGACGAGCACATTAAGTGTTAGGTTATCATATGGCTAGTAACAGTCATGTAAAGTTTTGCAAACATTGCGATTTTTATGTTTATGCTCGTTGGATTATATATATGTGTATGTATGTATGTATGTATGTATGTATGTATGTATGTATGTATGTATGTATGTATGTATGTATGTATGTATGTATGTATGTATGTATGTATGTATGTATGTATGTATGTATGTATGTATGTATGTATGTATGTATGTATGTATGTATGTGTGTTATTTTTACCTAAAATAATTTTGTTCATGTTAATCTTTCTTACGACGAGATTTAAAATCAGTGATAAACATGTAAAGTGGATGGATCGAAAGTTTATCTGCAATACTCTGATTATAGGCCAATAATGACCTATACCTTTTCAAATTATGTCAGGATGGTTGATTGATTGGTTTATATTTTTACGACGCACCCGCACGATGTGGCTATTTAGCGCCAAACATTAGGTTATATCCGTTTACATTTAAAACTGGTAAAATAATTTTATCGACCAGCGATTGGGGTCCAAACAATTAAAGGTAAAGCGATAAAAATGTGAACGATGTTAAAGTATTAAAAATTTCCCGATCAACGGGGTGTGCAAAAGTATGATAACGAAAACATATGATTGGCAATTAAAATCTATCGACTGCATAAATATAACACAAAACTGAACAAGGTGATAAAATAAAAGCTATAACTTATGATAGATATTTGCTTCCTTCAGGAAGTCTATAATGTTGGTAATGTCAGGATGGAAACATTCGACTGGGAGACAAATATTACGAACTTAGATCAGTTGAGACTGACATAAAATTCAGACACATAGAAGCTTCAGATTTTCTTGGTTCACCATATGTTCTTCATGAACAACCGTATGTTCGCAGAGTTAATTCAGCCAAAAATAAAGGTTTGTAATAGTTTGTTTTATTTGTAACAAGAACTATGTAAATTCATTTGATAAGTTTTGCCACGACTATAAATTGGCTTGTATAACACATTTACGGTAATATATATATATGATGAATGAATTATTAATTGCTCACTAACTTCATCGTCGCATCAGCTATGGTTCATTGACATTTTCACCAAATTCATGTAACGAAAAATGATATCAAGAAAAAGTTAGGAAACATTACCAACCTTAATAGGCATGCTTCTATTGATATGGACATTAATACCTATTTGACTTTTATTTTACTTAAAATAGGACAGACAGAAAAATATACTTTACCTTACTGTCTTTGTACTTGCTAAATAATATCTCCTCTTTCAGTAAAGATCAATGAGAAGAGTGTAGAAGAGGGAGTGATTGATCTTCACCGACATTTTCCAAATGGTCAGAAAAAACAAACTTCTATTCGTCTTCAGAGCTCCAACTCGTCAGCCGGACGTGTTCGACGTTCACACAGTAGAGGTGAGAACATTTATACTCTCGCAAACAACGACAACCGTTCGATAGTATCACTTATATGGATGTTAAGATAACATCGGATGAAAATAGTAATTATGTAGCAATACAACTCATTTGTAGTGTATTATTACCATTTAATTTCTTAAATATTAACAACGCACTGAGAATAAAAACTACCGAAAGTAACATTTGTCACAGATATTATTATGAAAATAACTGTGTCATTTTGTTCATTATTTGACATAGACATGTCATCAATCAAAGTTTTTAAAATCTGAAACATTTCAAGGTTAGTGTTTGCTCCATTATATTTAATTCACAGATAAAAGGACAATACAAAGGCGTCCTACTGGGTTGAAATCGCTGTACTGATAGATCGAACAGTATAGGACTTGTAAGTATTATCTTTAGATGTACGTGTATATGTGTATGTGTCATATTTTTTTGAAATATGTATGTATGTATGTATGTATGTATGTATGTATGTATGTATGTATGTATGTATGTATGTATGTATGTATGTGTGTGTGTGTGTGTGTGTGTGTGTGTGTGTGTGTGTGCGTGCGTGCGTGCGTGCGTGCGTGCGTGCGTGCGTGCGTGCGTATGTATGTATGTATGTATGTATGTATGTATGTATGTATGTATGTATGTATGTATGTATGTATGTACTTCTCAGTATGTTTGCTGCATAAACTGATATATATATATATATATATATATATATATATATATATATATATATATATATATATATATATATATATATATATATATATATATATATATATATTGGTACATATCGTTCCGACTTACACACTTGTAGTTCTCTTACTAACTGCTATCTCTGATAGCCTATTTACACCCGAACTTAAGGCCAATTATCTACATCTAAATGAAATCCCATACCAATACATTATTCTCCTGGTGGGTAAGACAAGAGGTATTGCACATTAATAATATTAAAAAGCGTTGTGATCCTGATACAAGACTGATCTGGTGGAAGGTCTGAGAAATGCACTATTTACAAAATATTCGCATAATGTGCGGAAACTGTTCAGGAAAGCACCGGATTGTGTGCGTTTTCATACTAACAATAAAATCCTTCAGAGTGGAAGAAATCCTCTGCAATAACCATACATCATTATTCACAGACGTCTCAGGCTCCACTCTGCATGACCTCATCTAATGCTGCTACTACTACTACTGCTACTACTACTACTGCATTTAACGCTCTAATTATAAATCAATGACTACCCGAACCGTATCTCACTTTAAGTAAATAATGTGCGTATTTAAAAAAAAATATGACAGATACGATGACACGTGGAGGATTTAAAGATAACTATTAAATGGCAACATGCCTCAAGCAAGGCTAACAAAATACAGATATATTTTTTTCCAATAATTGCAGAAATATTTTGTGAAATTAACTGTAAAATAGATTCTTAATATATCAATACCTGTTAGTACTGTCAGCTTGCAGTGAGCATCGGTAAATTAAAATCATACAATCTGAATAAGATGCAACGTTTAAAACTGCATGAATATGTCCACCCAGCACGGCTTATTTTTTTTATTAAGAAACACACAAAGAAACGGAGGGGGTGAGTGTAAACCTAGCCATTAAAATTCGGTAAAACTCAGAACACATATTTAATAGGTTTGGAAAGGGATTTTCGTAAATAGGGTCTTTCTACTAAGAAACAAACATTCCTGTACCTTTCCTAATTGGCATTCTGGTACTTCGCTGAAACATACCAGTCACCTCAAAAATGGTGCGCACTGTTGAACATATTAAAATACATATACCTCACTGCCGGTATATTTAGGCTTTCTTGACATTTCCTGTATTTTCTACCTCATTATTTCTCTCTCTCTCTCTCTGTATATAAATATATATATATATATATATATATAAATATATATATATATATATATATATATATATATATATATATATTTATATATATATAGATATGTATGTATATATATATATATATATATATATATATATATATATATATAGATATGTATGTATATATATATATATATATTTGTATGTATATATATATATATATATATATATACTTATATATATATATACTTATATATATATATATATATATATATATATATATATATATATATATATATATACTTATATATACAGAACAGAGAGAGAGAGAGAGAGAGAGAGAGAGAGAGATGTATTCCAGGCGGTGCCACTGTAGAAACATCCCTAAATTGATATGTACCTAGTTATAAGGGACGCTTATAACAATACAAAATTGTCATGATTATCTTACATAAGTGACCGCAAGATAAATTGTTCGACTGGCTAGTTAGCTACGAGAGTACCTTATAGGAACAATTCTGTATGAGCCGATAACACTGGTCTGATTGTTTTTCTAAAGCATTATTACTTAAAGCATTATAAAGGATAACGAAGTGCTTTGTACATATATACTGCATGTTTCATTTGTGTTTATGACTGGAAGCTTATTTTGTTGTGTAAAAACATTGACTTTAGACTCTCTTTCTACTTAGGAGACTCTGAAAGTTCACTTGTAACCCTCTTTCTGGCGTTGTTACTGTGTCGTGGTTTATAATATAAAGGTAGTGATACAGAAACTTGATTATTCCTAACTTATGCATCTAAAATGAAGCCAATAGTTAGATATGTTCATTTATCAATTGTGAGGATTTATTAATTTCAATTATTTATTGCAATTACAAAAATAGAAGTTATAACAATACATGAAATTATTGTGAATTCATTTAAAGACATTCCAGATTAAGATATCGTGACACATTCATTATATTGGCTTCATTTGAAACACAAAGAATTAGTTTCTAATGCTTTATAGTTTTGAACTTTAAGAACTCGTTGAGATTTAATTACGAATAAAGAAGTATTCTAAAATAATTAATTTGTAGTTTAAGGAACTAAATTCTATTTTGTAGTGTAAAAAAAGTCTTGCTTTTTGCTATTTTATGTAACATTAAGACCATCGAGACGTAACAACGGTCTTAGTTCAGCTATATATAAATTTGAATATATCAATCACCGTTTCGTTGTTCATCATTTCTCTTAGTCTATTAACAGCTCTCGCCGATAAATGAATGACTGCAAGTTCAGTGTTTAAGAGCTGGTCATGAAATGTTTCTAGTGATTTGTTTTCCTTCAATTCCAATCATAAGCGTGTTGTATTCATTTAATGACAATAAGGAGGAGAAACTCAAAATGAAAATGCACATTGTACCTATCCAAAGAGAAGTTATAATATATGCAATATTCGTAACAATATATTTTAGAATGATTTAAAGCGTCTAATCTCTCTCTATTTTTGCGATATCCTGTTGTACAAACTCATTTGGACATGAAGTTTCTCTCTCTCTTTTTATCTCACTCTCTCTCTCTCTGTATATATATATATATATATATATCTATAGCTATATATATATTTATATATATATATATATATATATATATATATATAGATGCAATAAACTGACGACGAACAGTACGAAACTAGTAACTAACTAGCCTAAGCGCTTTCGACTCTTAATGAGTCTTTTTCAAAGGCAAATACAAAACATAGTTACGACAAACAAATAAACACAAAAACGTTGCGTTTGTAAACCTCTACATTTCTATCTTCACATGTGTTAAAACTATAAATACATATTTATAGTTTTAACACATGTATTTATAGTTTTAACACATGTATTTATAGTTTTAACACATGTATTTATAGTTTTTATAGTATTTATAGTATTATAGTTTTATAGTATTTATAGTATTTATAGTTTTATAGTATTTATAGTTTTATAGTATTTATAGTATTTATAGTTTTAACACATGTATTTATAGTTTTATAGTATTATAGTATTTATAGTTTTAACACATGTATTTATAGTTTTAACACATGTATTTATAGTTTTAACACATGTGAAGATAGAAATGTAGAGGTTTACAAACGCAACGTTTTTGTGTTTATTTGTTTGTCGTAACTATGTTTTGTATTTGCCTTTGAAAAAGACTCATTAAGAGTCGAAAGCGCTTAGGCTAGTTAGTTACTAGTTTCGTACTGTTCGTCGTCAGTTTATTGCATCTATTTTAATTAATCCCTGACAGACGTGATCCCTTGGTGGATCCAGTACGCTTGAGAGGGTTGTTATTCGCCATATGATTTGTATTCTTTATATATATATATATATATATATATATATATACATACAAATATATATATATATATATATATATATATATATATATATATATATATATATATATATATATATATATGAAGTTGTTCTCGGCTGGTAGAAACAAATAATTCCCTAAACGAAGATGCTCAAGTGTAACGTACAATAAGACAAGTTTTCTCACACTATATAAACGGGGTAAGTAATGATTAATGATTTCCTAAATATGGTTCACAATTAAATTAAAGAATTTAACCAAAAAAAATGTTTGGGAAATGAATACGCGTGATGCAGAAAGCCTTTTCTGTTCCATCATCTAGACAGTGAAGTCTGTCGTGTTGCTTGATTGGATAACATCTGATATAATGTACTCATAACTATTCGCAATTGGGTCTGAAACAATGACAAAAAATAAAATGTGCCAAGACGATATATATATATATATCACCAAACACCTCTACGAGCTGGTCACAAATTATGTTAATAGTGCAACATTTTATATAAGTTTTTCATTTGCTTTAGGTTGATCACTCTCTTTGATAGTATATTTTTGATTGTAGGTGACATTCTTTGTTATCCATAAATCATGATAATGCTGTACATGTTTTGAGAGGAATGTGCAGAAAATTAACTATAACAGATATTATTTTTCCGTGCTGATTTATAACCAAACTGGAAATACTTTGTTTTGTATTTTTGCACAGGTGCAAACATTAAGTTTAACAACTCCAAATTAAAGATGGTTATGCTTTTATGGGTTTAAAATATGTGTTGAATACCATACCAAAAACAACGACACATAAATGTCACGGCAGTGAACAGAGAGAGAGAGAGAGAGAGAGAGAGAGAGAGAGAGAGAGAGAGAGAGAGAGAGAGAGAGAGAGAGAGAGAGAGAGAGAGAGAGAGAGAGAGAGAGATTGCTAGATTGCTTTCATATCTTGTTTAAAGAGAGATGAATTCGAGCACCGACATTCTACTGAAAAGACGCATAAAGGAAAAACTTATATTATTTTCTCGCAAATACCTTAGAGATCTCAAAGATAGCGACAAGAACGTCATTTTGCCATCACAAATCGAATTCGACCACGCAATGCTCTTTACGAGGTAAGTGTATGTAACTCGTATAGAACAGTTCAAATTACCATGATTACGCGCATATATGCCAATTACCCACATCATCCTTTCTTCAAATACGTCATAAAAACGATCAGCAAATATAAATGTTCCTTATTTTCTCATTGCAATTTAATACTGTATATCAACGTTGTAAACCACTGAATACTATATATACCATTGATATCATGGATGCCACATTTTATTAGCTACCACACGGATAAGGAGAAAATCGATTTCTAAATTATACAGTATTCAGAGGCTCTGAATGTTTTGCAAATAATGGCTTATATTTTATAAATAATGCTTTTACAAATATATACTGTTAGCTTTAAACTACTAGTGTATTATATCATTTATATGCTAAAACAATCAAGTCCATTAAGTGAAGAGATTCATAAACAACTAAGGGACAGTTTGAGGTTATGTGTGTCAAATTGTTACTACAAGTGATATCATACAAAATCTGTATCGGTTCTCCACCGAAGCAATGTTTCAGAAACATTTAGTGCTGTTATATTTTGATTGAGATGATTAAATGCATGCACTGCCTTTGTTATTTTTAATTTGAAAGGTAAGACTGGAATATACAAAAATATATATGAGTGCTATGATATTCTTTTACATTTCTTGCTGACTCATATTACCTTTCTGAAAGACACTTGAGTTAAATGTACCTTTCGTCGTTAATTCACTATTTTCAATTAAAGTGAATAAAGCGCCGTTGAAGATCCAAATAATTAAGGAAAAAATACTGCTCTACAGTCTTTATTATTTGTCACGGTTGTACAAACCGCATTAAGAATTTAATTTAAGAATCCTTGTCGTCTCAGGTATTCGCTTATTGACAGTCTTGGAAATCAATGAAGAATCGAACTTCTGATGAGGGTATAGACATGTTTCCCATCTTGAACCTGGAAGTAACGAAAATTTAAATTCAATATAACTATTACTACTAACTGGAAATGCACCGTCTAAAAAAAAATATATCACGTCATTATGCAAATATTTTTGCTAATAGCGCAGATTTTAATTAATAATAATCAAAATTATTAAACAGCGATTTAAACAAAATAGCCTAGTGAAAATTGCTCGTGATTCTAAGTAAGTAGTATACTTGTTCTTAGTCACACATGATTGGAACAGCCGCTGTTAGGACTTAATGACTCACGCGTATTTTGTTACGGTTGTGCTGCTGTTGTCAAGTTTCTTTATATTACCAAACACAATATGTAAATTGTTGTCGCGCTTTTCAAGTTTAAGGAGCGGCATTTTACTAAAACGAAATTCCCAAAATATTCTGCAAAGATCATTTATCACCAATCTCAAGCACCCCAATTGTAGATCATCTCCGCCAATGATCTCTCATGTATCCAATACAGTAATTTTCTTTTTGGTCATTTGAAGTAATCACTCTTTTCGCTTTTCCGTATGATAGTTCACCTTTCAGTAACATCCGCCTTTTAAAGGTCTTTCTGTCTTTAACGCAAACCAGCATTTGTTGCAGTCTTTGTTGTATCATAGGTGTTCACGAGTTATTGTTCATTTTACCCAACTTTTATGGTTGGAGAAATTGATAGAAGTAAATTATTTATTAGAAGCTTTTCATAGTCAGAAACTAGAGTGACTGTTGATTTTCTTGGGCTTACCTTTTCATAAAAGTATTAGCCTAACTGAGGAAATATGGAAAAACCTTCCTTAGGCTGATAGTTAGAGATGTAAGTTTAAAAGTATCTCTTAGTCTCTTAGCAATTAGAGCATAGTCCGCGTACGGTAAATATAAATATAACTTGTCCATCATTTTGATTTGCAATGAAAGAATTTAGGGACTGGTTTCTAGATTTCGCTTTTGTGAGGAGAATGTTTAACTCACAGTTAGTATGTCTTTAGCATTGAACCAAAATATCGTTACTACAAATGGAGACGGTATACAATTATATTCCTTAACCTATGCACATTTCTTTATTAGTGCTAAAATATTATGTGTCTGCAAGCAAGAATTATATGGTTTTCAATAATTCTAGACAATGATACAGTTACCTTATTAGTATGAATCGTCCAACTTTTATTTCTAAAACAAGATATTGTACATTTATCAACGCGACGTGGTTCATAGATTTAACCTTACTGGATATTTCCAAATCCTAAAATTCATAATGTGTTTTACGCCCAGTTAATCAGGCTTTTCTCCCCTAATATTTCTTTGGAGATACTGACTTATATTTTGATGGATATAATTGTATTCAGAGACAAAGGAGAATCAAAAATTAATATTTACATACAATATGCTTCCATCAGTCCAGGAATACAGAGTGAAAATTGTCTAAACTTATGACGATCAAAGTCTATATACTTAACGTACTACTACTTAAAAAACATTTGTTGTTTTATATCATTACAGACACGTAACATATATAAACTTAGATAGGAACCAAATATGACCAAAGCTAGTTGCAGATATTTCAACTGGAGGCACTGTGTGATATACGGAAGTTTTCCAAAGATAGTTGACATAGTAATTATACCTCATTGCGAAAGCTTCATATATTTTGTCGCAATAAATCAGTATCTAAATACATGATTTGCTATGGGCCCCGAGTGGCCGAGTGGTCTAAAGCGCTGTCCGTTACTCATCACTGCCATCTCACCTCTGTCTGCGTGGGTTCGAGTCTAAGATACGGCGAATGTGGATATGTGAGAAAGCTTGCAAGTAGCTTCTCGTGGGTGGTGGTTCTTTCCGGTGATTTCCCGGTTTCTTCCTCCACCAATAATACTGGCCGCCATGAATAGCCTATCGTGTGCTGAAAAATGGCGTTAAGCCCAACAACAAGAACATAATTTGCTACATTTTGCAGTTTTTATTATCTTTAGAATTTTTAGCCAACTTTTATAAATGAGACAACCAGCTTTCAAACTCTTCACGAAGTGACTCTCTAACATTGCTGCAACGTGCTTCGATATTTCCCGTACAATCCCGCAGTTACGTTTGACATAAACATAATAAATTAACTAGTTACAGATTATTTCTATTCATAAGTTGTTACCTCGTATATTTTACTTAGTAGATCAGTGTGGATTGATGTCACAAAACACAGATCTCAAAATAGAAATTAATAAAGTAGACTATATCACATTTGATAAGTAGTTGTTTAACATGGATGCTTGTACATTCCAGTAAATTTCATCTGCCGAGGTTAAATATTACTAAGAGATCGGAATTTTAAGATAATGCCTCCTTTTAAATGAACAAGTTTCTAACTGCAGCATAAATGCAGGAAGAAGACGAGTATCATAGTTCGATGATTGTGAACATATCTAATGATTTTGCCACCAAGTTTAGGATTAATATCAACACTTTTTATAAACTGCTTTACAAGCACAGCTTACTGCCAGAAGAATTCTGAAACAAACTGCAAGATAAGATACTATGACAACAACTATTGTTTACAGCTGTGACAGGACATTAAGAGAGAAGCAGATGCCAACAACATCAAATGCAGATGTGACGGAATAAAGATAGCATTAGAAGGCATCAGATCCAACAGTTTGTATAAAATCGGATCCATTAGTCATCATCGGTGTTCGTGACAAGCATATATAATAATGAATGGAACATTCATTGGGACAGTACTTGCCGGAAAACATTATCAATGACACAAAGATTAATGCCGTCGAAATGATACATATATTGAATTTAAAGATAAACAATTTGTTGAAAAGCTTAGCGACGCCATATCTGGTGTAGCAAAGACAAGTTATCTTGGAAATGTAGTCATATTTTCCAGAAACAATCGAATGTGGTAGAAAACTGTCTTGTTCCAGCTCCTCCATGATCTGTTTTGCGTATACTGAAAAAGGATGTATTACTACAAAATATAGAAACCTCATTATCAAGCTCTACAAAACAAGTGCAACTGGATGAAGCAAAGGAAATGTTCTGATGGAAAGGTTTTGAACGGACCTCAGAATCGATTCTATCCCGAAAGATAATGTGGCCTAATAATAAAATGATCCATTATCAACGAAATGTATGGAAAAGAAAAGGCGAATTTGTATATCTTTCATGCTGTTAGAAAATAGAGGATAGCATTCAAGATCGATGAGCAAATGTATGGCACTATTCATAATGATGTTATATCGTCCTAGTATTTGATATAGCCAGTCAAAGTTAGAAATAATTAAACTTTTCCTAATTTGTTCGGAATTTTCTCCTAATAAATATTAAAACATGTCATATCAAGGTTAAATTGAACGTTACACAACTTCGTAGGATGCAAGACAAACAACCGCAAAGTACTCACCAGTTACCCGCGCTGTGTTGATGATGTATTAGTGATAAGTCACACTGGTTCAACACAAGAACTTCTTCATCGACCCATATCGCATAATTAGTAGGATTTGTGCTTAAGTCTACTTGGATTAGCAGCTAGTGACATGACTAATTCATAATGATCTTTTAACATTGTCAGCAAGTTAACCCATCACAGATTGCAGAGCACATTATCTGGAAAAGAAAGGCTGCTTTAACAATACCAACCCTTAGCAAGATAATCAGAAGCAACACCACTATCTAGTCTCTAGCAAAAGGCCATCAGGCCACAAACAATTGCGCTCCAAACAAATTTGCACTAACTATATCAACGCACATGACATCACTAGCATACGATTGAAGTTGCTGAAGAAACGAACCAGAGTAGCTTGAGAAAACGAACCTGAATGAGAGAACACAGTTACAGTGTTATAGAGGAAAGAACCCCAAACACCAAAGAGCAATCAAAAACATCCATTAAAGACTGCCAAACCATTTTGGGTCTCTTCATCCAAGAACTACCCTCTTCGTCACCCATATGCGCGAGATGAAATTGTTCTGAAACGACCATGATTATCTCTCCACTATTTATCTTCCAGCCCGTACTTTGGCTCTAAACTTTCTTTCAGTGGCCGTTGTAAATAAAATAGTTTCAAAATTGTCTAAAAAAAACGATTGTTTGTGTCTTATGTAGAAGCGAGGCTCATTTATGTTTACGTTGATAACCTTTATAGAGACATTCATTTTTATGCATGGCTCAGAGGAACCATATTAGAGTTTTGGTATTTTTCATATCATTCAAACATCTGCTGTTCATGTTCTTCTTTCTTTACTTTTTCTCCATCAAAAAGTTTCGTTAAATTTATAATTATATAGAAACTTTTAGTGAATGAAAATCCCATGGGTCAGCGCGAAGATGTCATTGTAATGTCATATGGGTTTCATTTATTCTTCATGACTTAGTCTATACTTCGTGAAAACGTTTTCTATTTTCACTTGCAAAGGGCATTATTTTGTACCAGGATTATCTAGTTCATTTCTATAAAACCTCCCTTTCAATACAGGGATCTGTGTTGTAAGCGAAAATAACGGAAGGAATATTTAATTAAATTTCAGGCATGACTTGTATTGTCACACAATTTATGATAATGAAGACACTGGTAAATAATCTATCTATCTATCTATCTATCTATCTATCTATCTATCTATCTATCTATCTATCTATCTATCTATCTATCTATCTATCTATCTATCTATCTATCTATCTATCTATCTATCTATCTATCTATCTGTCTTTCTATCTGTCTGTTGGTAGGGTTGACTGTGTCTTTCTGTCCCATTGATATCATACACAGTACCATCCATTTCCTGTGCGTATTTTGACATGACAAAGGATACCTGGAATATATTTCTTATCTTAGCAAAACGATCTGTTTAAAAAGTAGCATACTATGGCCTCTACCAGATATGTTTGTAAGTAAACATGGCACGTGTTAACATTCAACACATCAAAAGCTGAAATGGTTAATTTTCTGTCATGCAAACGGTCGTTATTATCATTTGATCATTTACTTTCCCAAGCGCTTACCAACACAAACTGTCCTTATCCAATCAGTATGAGTGAGACAGTAGAAGTATAATTATTTGTGAAGGTTTGATCTATACAAATATTGCACAAATATGTAAAGCAATACTAATAAAGACAACCTGTTAAATTAACCAGCATATTTGAATGTGCATTTGATACACAATATGTTCAACTGGACACTACAATATAAGACCAACGAACTTTTAAAACTTATTAACATTAGCCAACGGATCTGGTAAGATATCCTATACTTTTCCACTATGCTTTGTGAAATTTGTTCTACCTAATCTAGCTATACAAAACTTTCCTCCGCAAACATATATTCATATAAAATTAAGCTGTTTAGTTAAATAGTGTTACAGGGACAACACATCAGTCTGCTGAAAAGTTGTTTCATTACTAATGTGATCTTAGTAATGTATTCAGATGACACTTTGTAATGGGCCGGTCATACTACTGACATGATTGCTGTAATGTTACTGTATAATACGATTTAGATGACTGATCACATTAGATTTAATGATCACACGTTTCTGACATGCAGTATCTCCACATATCATATGGACATCATCCTTAGTTTTATATGTCTGATTTTAGGAAAAATAAACTGACGGCATGATATGCTAATATTTTTAAACTTTGTTAAAATAAAACTGTAGCGCAATAAACAACAACCCAAAGTACAACCTGAGGTGTTCTTCCTAAGAAAGTAATATATACATGAAAGGAATAAAATAACGGAATACAGACCACCTGTTGTTTCAATATATATATATATATATATATATATATATATATATATATATATATATATATATATATATATATATATATATATATATAAGCGAAAGACACTGGTTTCTGTAAGAATGATGAGGCAGCAAAGGGAAAAAATTTCATCGGTGAAAGAGTTTTGAATCTGAACAAACCTTCGTACTAACGAATGTTTTCCACGTCGATAAGTTCTGTGATAAGCTGACTTCGTACAACAATCATAACGCATCAACAAATAACGCATAAGACCGTTAAGCTGCATGTTCTTCGCATGTAGTCACCGTTCTTAATAACTTACGAAATTTGTTCTTATTAATATTAAACTGAAATAGTTCGTCGTATACGGAAATATTATGTACTTATGACAGTTCCTGTAATGATACATCTTTCATGTTGCTCCAGCTGTTTTTCATACGTCAAAACTCTCCTCACCAAATTAGAAAATGTACTAGAATCAAAACATACCTTTTCCTCCCCTCCTTCAATCACGTTCAAAGTCAGACAGAGATATAAAAAAAAGATTTAAAAACGCACATGTCAAAAGCGCAAGACGCTACACAGAACATACGAATGTGAACACAAGTCTTTTATGAATATTTAACGTCTTAAGAGAAAATGACAATCATTCTCCTTTTAGATTCTTGTTCTGATCGTTCAAAAATACCCCTGCCCCTTTGTCTTATCTTGAATAAAACATTAATGACCAACCGAGATGACTTGGCCACAAATGCGACATCTTCAGCTTTCCTGTTAACATGTTTTACTTCTTGCTATCGGTATGAACCTGATCGACGCAAGTAAAACTGTCCATATTCACAGGTACATTTATGGATATTGTTTCATGCCATAAAAGGTTTTAATATGATGGACTGACCAATCCCAGCTTGAAAACTGCAAAGTTTCTACATTAAAGGGCTGGACCATGTTTCATCCATTATCTATCTATCTATCTATCTATCTATCTATCTATCTATCTATCTATCTATCTATCTATCTATCTATCTATCTATCTATCTATCTATCTATCTATCTATCTATCTATCTATCTATCTATCTATCTATCTATCTATCTATCTATCTATCTATCTATCTAATGTGTGTACGCGTGTATGTGTAAAGTAAGTTAAATCTTTATTTGATTAATCATTTAAGAAATGCATCTTAAAAATATTCCTGACGACACTTGAATATTGCTTCGTGAAAGCTAACGTTGGTCCTTGAAACATGAGATCTCCATGATCCACTCAAAGTATAATATCGAGTCAGAACGTCGTGCAACTGTTTGAATCTCTGGAATTCCATACAGTCTCTTTTGAAAGTGTTGATTTCTGTTAAAGGATTTCTGTTTTTCTCCGTTATTCCGGCCAACGTAAATTTCTAATTTCGCTCCATACTAGTTTTTGTTTCGTTGTGTTGGTTTTGTCGGTATGAGTTGGCAACTCCGTCATGGCATCGGTTTTACACATTTTATCTGAGCAATTACAGTCAGAGCCATACTTACATTTGGTGCTGAGAAACTGATCCATATTAAATACTTTATGTTGTCTGCTGCCTCTTGTAGATAAAACACGAGTTATAGTAGGTTTGTTTGATCCACTATCTGAAACTCTTCGTTCATTATATATTTTTTTTTCTCGACGATTATGAAGATGTTTATTAAACAGTATGCAAAACTCAATCTACGCATGAGTCTTCATACTGTCATGAATGATCGATGTCAGATATTTATCGATGTCAGATATTGATCGATGTCAGATATTGATCGATGTCAGATATTGATCGTTGTCAGTCGATATCATTTATTTATCGATGTCAGTCGAAGGTAATATTTAGTTTGAAACTGTTTAATTTCTCTTACATCGTTTTGAATAAGACATTAATGAAAACGATGCTACGTTCTACTCAGAAATGAGACTTAAACTCTTTAAATTAATTTCAGTGACCAGTGGTTACAGAACTGACTTTATATCACTTTGTGGGTCGTTCAAATGTCCCCATAATTTTCATTGGCAACCAAACTAATCACTTTCTTGACTAATATTGACCATTTTGATGTAATAAAGGAGGTAGACGGTATAGGATCATTGACATAGATCATATTATTTTCGAAATCACTAGGTGAATTTCTTCATTTAATTCCTGAAAAGTGTTGGGAGACACTGAATGTCGTCGTGGCTTGGTTGATAGTTTGTCCTCAGAAGGTTTGTCTGCATCATGATAATTCAAATTTAATTTGTCCTAGTACACACACTCTCATTATATATGGAACATTTCTCCACTTAAGATAAAACGTGTAAGTAGTTTCATTTTGTGAAAATATACGATTCACAACAAATCGTACTTTTCGTAAGATTTACAGAGGGCCATTGAAAGTACACTTCTGATATAACAACACATACAGCAATGGGTAGAACAAATTGTTCCATAAACATCCTAGCATTGGCTTATATCTCACTAGACGGGATATGTTCATATTGTGGCTTGATCAAAACACTTAAATTAAAAAAACCCTCTGTCTTTGTTCTGTCATTTGCTATCTGGTATATTAACTTCCACACTGTTAGACAGTTTGCCTTCTTAACATGAACTAAGTTAACAAACTGTATAAATATGCACCCCCATATACGCCATAAACGTTTTAGGTAAGGTAGTTTTTATTAAAAATCTTGACCCTTTCTTTTAAAGATTTTATATATTTTAATTGTACCTTTAAAAAGTGAAACATTTTTATTTTTCTTAATTCTCGTCGTGTTATTTTCCAGTGTTTGTGTTACTTGAAAGACTAAAACTTATTTATATTTTCATTTCTGTTTACTTTAAATAAATGCAGTTATCACTAAATATCATAAACATAATTATAAGAATCTTAACAGGGATAAGGAAATTATGTTAAGTTATATTAAATTAGAGTATCTGATAAGTTTGAAGTCACTGTATTTTATTTGGTTGAATTCAATAATCAATTTATATAACCCAACCTATTCAGGTCAATAAAAATGGATATTGCCATAAAGTAAACTCAGACTATATATAGTATTAGAACATTAAACTAATCTAAAAGTGAAACAGATTTAAAGTATAGTTCAAATAGTTTCTTGCTAGTGAACTGTTTGTCTTGTGACATGTGCTGACTTCATGCTCAAGAGTGATTAATTATAGTCCGCAAAAATGATCTCGAAACAACTGGCTTCAACATTAAGGATCATGTGATGAGGATATTGTTATTTCTCTACCTTAACGTGACATTCCAAAAACGGAAATACTCATTAAAAATAGTTCCTTTGACATACACACATACTCGAGTTAGCAAATTATGCTATTGGCATTGGGTCATTCGAGCTATATTTATGTCAGTATCCGTATGTATACCGAAGCAATAGCCGTGGTGGCATTAGATGTATATTGTGCGCGGTTGCATTAACCCCTTTGCAACGTATGATATTAAAACTTGTGCAGAATTAAACTTAGCTGAAATGCAGAATATAAGTTTAGTATTCAATAGCCATTGATGCGTGTTTTTAAATAAGGATAATTTATTCATACACCTCTTGAAACTGAATGTGAAGATTTCAACGTCAACCTTGGAGAATATAATTATGGTCTCTAATCTTCTTTTATTTTTTCCATTTACGTATCACCTACAGAGGCTATATATGTGACAAGGTTTACAGATGTTCCGTCGTCGAGATGGGTGATTTTTTTTACAATGGTGACCAATGCATCACACGAACTTGGACACAAGTAAGTTGACTGGTTGAAATCTACTCTTCTCCGATAATTCCGTTTTCTACATTAGCACTTTTGGTGTCTCTGTTTTTGATATTCTTGATATTCAGATGTACAAATGTTTGTTATCGCCATCTCAAGCGCCGAACCAACGCATAGTCAGGTCTGTTGATAAAACTTACGAGTCGATCCCGAAAGTTAAATAATCAGCAAATCTCTCGCTTTAGAAAGAAAACTAAACGGCTCACTTCTTGTCGAATCTATTTATATTTATTTTTTCATGGCTTTGTTTTCTTTGTGAGATATGGTAATTGTGATTACCATAAATAAGTGAAGTAATGCGGAATATTTACTGAAGATACTGAAATTCGTGACTGACCACTTGACTGACCCTGCATGTGGATTTAGATGACAATTACCAAAAACATCCATCTACTGTTTCTCAAACATGCCTGTCATTTTGTAAATAGTTTCGTTTATATACCAAACGCGTTTGAAAAAGGCAAACACATGATTAAATGCAAATATCTGACAAATGTAAATACAAATTTGTGAATTCGTCTGACTGTATGAGAGACATGCAGTTAGATAATAATCTTGCTTTACAAAGCTGCTGGATAAAGTTACAGTTTATAGGATAGTGAACATTATATATATATATATATATATATATATATATATATATATATATATATATATATATATATATATATATATATATATATATATATATATATATAATGAGGAGCATATATACTGGATTTATTACACGAAGAATGTATTATAAAAATTATAAAAATGATTTTGCTATAGATATATTGATGTAATGAGAAACACGTGCAAATGTATTCCGATTATGGCTCGTCGTTTTAAGCCTTTTAATATATTTGCAATTTTGGTAATTGGATTCAATCCTTAAACATTGTTAAGATATTTCCTGTGTCAAATATGTTACCTGGAGTTTCATATTGTTCCCATTTGAATTTTGAAAAATACTTTATATTATGCCATGATGAAGGGATATTTGATGTAATGGGCAGCGCAATCTTAATTCGCCTTGTTTGTTTCTTCTTTCCAGTCTAGGAGAATGCCACGACCGAGACCGGGAAGCCAAAGATTGTAATCCTAAAGATGAATTTATTTTGGCTCCCCATAACAAGGAATTCAAACCAGACGCGCCATACTCCAGAAACCCCTGGTTGTTCTCTAACTGCTCAATACAATCATTGAAGAAAGTACTAAGTAACAAGTACGTACCTTGTATATTGGAACAGATAGCATTATAAAAAGGGGACTAACCTAATTAATAGACCCTGAGATGGACTGAACATTTACGCGCTCACTTTGGGAAATCTTGAGCTTGCAAACTTAAGAACCCACTGATCAAATAAACCATCGACTACTACAATAGTCATGAGACAGGTGTCATTTTAACGATATCCGTCTGTGTTTGTCTTCTTATGCTTTCTGTTTGTGGGGAGACATAAAATTTATAGCATAGATTGATGATTGATTTTTAGTTTGAAGGTAATAATCTAAATAGAGTTGCATTTAAGTAGGTATTTGAAAGGGTAAACAATCATAGAAAGATCAAAATTTTCGAATTTCAGGACATGTGTTACCAATAAGGGTGTTTCTTCAATGAAACAGAATGGACTATGCATGTGAAGAAACTGCCAGGAGAGGTGTATACTCCCAATAATCAGTGTGAGCTCCTTAATGGACGGAACTCCGAATTCTGTGGTGTAAGAAATGTTTTTCTTTTTATGTATGTGTGACCAGAGAATCATTCTTTGGAACGATAATGCAGCACAATATACGATGCTGACTTTTACATTAACTTGCTCATAATAGTAATAATAATAATAATAATAATAATAATAATAATAATAATAATAATAATAATAATAATAATGGTGATGATGATAATGATGATGATGTCATGTTATTAGCCAAATTAGTAAATAATACCTTTAATAAATGACATCATCGCAAATATGGTAGACAACAAATGATAAATAATTTAGTGAAATCGCAATCACATTTGCAGAAATGCTCGAATCCTTTAGGAAACATTAGATTTTTAAGGACAACTTGACGTTTAAATCTAAATATTAAATCTAAATTTATGTCGAATTACATGTAGCATTACTAATATTTCGATTCCTTTATTGGCATTGTTTTTCTGTTGCAACTTTGATTATTAGCATTCACATCCAGTTTAAATAGGGATAAATAAGAAACTATACGACATCTGTGAATACTTTGTGCACGTTAAAAGATATAAGACATACATTTAGTTAGGCATCAGTGAGCAACGAGAAGTACCATGTTAAGGTAACTTACAACGCGGTATATGGCTAACAAACCGAAACAATTGAAAAAATTGAAAAATGTTAAGTGTGAAAATGTACGCAGATGAACTGGAAAAGAATATAATAACAATGGAACTGTTATCCGAAAATAAGAGCAATCATAAATGGCCGTAATACATTTGTAGTGTCAAGCAAGATCAATAGTAATTATATGATGGAGTTACTGTTTTAGACTTAAGGAGAGGGTTTATTATTACTAACAGTTGAAAGTTTACGTTAAGGTGAGATCACTTTTAACCGATACACATTCATTTTGTACCAGTAATTGGTATGGAGACATAATCGTGGAACATTCGAGTTTACTTGACAACATTAATAGTATTTCTCAAGGAAATGAGACACTTGATTTTGTGAAACTGACAACACTAAATCATTTCTCAAGGAAAGGCGATAATTGTGATTATGAAAATGGCAACATCTATATTATTGCGACACTTGTTATTGTCACACTGACAATATCTATAGCATTTCTCAAGTCAACGCGCCATTTCTGATGCTCAAACTGACAACATTTGTAACATTTCTCAAGTAAACTATAAATAAATATTAGTAACATAGAGTTGATAAATCATGATTTCTGAGAAATATTCTAAAGTTCAACATAAATATTAAAGAAACGAAGAAAAACAAAGGAAGAAACAATAGATCAGCTGCCAAATTACAACATACAAGACCGAGGGGTCAAAACCTATGCATGAATAGAAAAAATACGGATATTATGAACAAAAGCATATATGTAAGTAGAACGAATTTTTCGAGATAAATGTAATCTCTGAGGTAGTTCAACTGCAACGTGATTGCATTTTCAGCGCATTATAAGGTAAAACGCTATAGTAAAATCAAAGGGTTGTCTTTCTCTTAACCCTGGTGCAAAGTTTAAAACATAGCAATGACGGCAAACCAAGCCTAAGCGTACAAGAAAGGTTGCGGATGGTACAGACATATTTTGAATTGTAATTCACTTTTTTATTTACAAATATAGAGATGAAGTAGAATATATCAATGGAGAAGATGGAGTACGTTTTGACATTTGGTCCCCTCCTATTCAACAGTAAGAATAAAAAACATTAAAACCTTGAGAACAAAACTCAAGTGATTACATAGTAAAGGGAATCAAACATCAAAGAAGGATCGCACACACACGCAGGCACGCACACACACACATTAACACATACACACACATACACACACACACACACACATATATATATATATATATATATATATATATATATATATATATATATATATCTATATATATATATATATATATATATATATATATATATATATATATATATATATATATATATATATATATATATATATATATATATATATATATAGATATATATATATATATATATATATATATATATATATATATAATTCATTACTAGCAACAGAGTCTTCCTTACGAAAAAGGAGTTTCAACTATTAAAATCAGTCACACAGACTTAAGGGTGTGATACAGGTAATATGTAATTCAAAATAGATTTTTGATTTAATCAACATACTAATAAGCTTAAATATAACTTTGCTAGAAGGCAACTAACTTTGCTTCCATTTAACAATGATGGTTTGGTTATATATCATGCTGTATTTATAGCCTACTGCATTTGAATTGGAGAGTATGAACTAGTTTTTCGGATGTGTTTACTCTACTACTTTGGGAGTGCAGTATATCGATCAAACATAACGATTTCATATTTTCCCCTACAAATATAGTAACATTTTTATTATATGCTCATTTTCGTATTCTACCCAATGCTTTATTATATAAAAATGCACTACAAGAAACAAAGTAACTGAATGTATGCCTTATTCCAAACTATATACGCTAACGCATATTCATCATTACACATCAACATTTTAATGGGGGCCCCGAGTGGCGGAGTGGTCTAAACCGCTGTCAGTTAACGCCATTTTTCAGCACACGATAGGCTATTCATGGTGGCCAGTATTAATGGTGGAGGAAGAAACCGGGAATTCACCGGAAAGAACCACCGACCCACGAGAAGCTACTGAAACGCTTTCTCACATATCCACATTCGCCGGATCCTAGACTCGAACTCACACAGACAAAGGTGAAATGGCAGTGATCCATAACGGACAGCGCTTTAGCCTACTCTGCCACTCTGGGCCCCGAAAAATAACATACTAAACGCAATACAATTTGTTACCGTGCCCGAGTGGTTTAAAGCGCTCTCCGTTACGGATCACTGCCATGTCACCCCTATCTGCAGTGGGTTCAAGTCTAAGATTCGGCGAATGTGGATATGTGAGAAAGCTTGCCAGTAGCTTCTCCGAGGTCAGTTGTTCTTTCCGCGGATTGCCCGGTTTATTCCTCCACCACAAATACTGGCCGCCTTGTATAGCCTGTCGTGTGCTGAAAAATGGCGTTAAACCCAAGAATAACAACAACTTACATTGTATAACGGCTCACTGTTCGGTGAACCGTTTCAGTTTGTTAGTTACCGTACTGAAACATTAAAACTGAAGTCCATTTTAGTGTTATTATGATTATGCATCCAGTGCTATTTATAGCAGGGACTCATGACAATGATAATTATTTCTCTAGCACGTTTTGTTTTAAATTTTGAAATGAACAACCAAACAGTTCATTCAAGCTACATATTTGTAAATATATCCAGTGTGAATGTGTTCGTTGCATGTCCAAACTCATTGAAGTTGCATGATTTCAGATTTGAATGATTCAAAATGACACAGTTATTGCATTTTGCTATTGAGTCCTCATATGAAAGTATATTAATGAATTATATTACTTCCATATATGTATATATACTTATATCTATCTATCTATCTATCTATCTATCTATCTATCTATCTATCTATCTATCTATCTATCTATCTATCTATCTATCTATCTATCTATCTATCTATCTAATGGAAAATTTTGACTGTCCAAAAGTTAAAACATATATATGAAATCACCTAATCCTAGTTTCAACAAATGCATTTATTAGTCTGTGTATGAATTGTACATGCTTTGGCACTAAGAAAATATATAAATAACTGGCTATAATTTTAAATATTTCTTTATTGGTGAGACAAAAATATATACACGACTGACTGTTTGAGAAGCAAAATCAACAAAATCAATCTCAATAGCTAGATTTATTCAGGGCCATTATATGTTACCAGATTTGTTGAATTAGCGAAGCAAATTAATTTTGTCGGTTATTGAATAAGCTATAAAGGTAAATGGAACCATCAATATTAACAAAAATATTTATTTTGATCATTAAATCTTTTTAGTATAGTAGCACACTGTATGACAGAAACGAAACATTATTTTCCTCAATCTTATCAGCATTTTTACGGTTTCATATTCATTCAGAATCAATAAAATCTGCAGCTGATGAAATAAAGCAATCCACTTTCTCAACAACTTTGCATAGATTCTTCTTTCGATACTGAATTTCTTTTTTGCATAGCGGCAAAGTCATAGATGGTCAAGCAGCAGTTGACCTATTTGCCTAAAGCTTCTATGTCGTTTTCAATCCAGATCTTACCGTATCTAAGCATGTGATCTCTTCAATGCTGCTGGGCAAAATAAGATGATTTTTTTTGCCTTTTGCTTTGATGCGGGCAATCTCATCAACATCACCAATACACGTATTTATAATGTCCTCTATAGGTTGATATGTGCTTGCAACATTATCTCGATCAACATATCATTCCACGTTATAACACTATTTAACACAAAAATGCTGATCACAGATCAATCTTTACAATATTCCTAAGATTTACCATGGTCAAACAACACCCAGCATATTTTATGTCAGTATCCCTGTCATTTCCTAAACATATATATATATATATATATATATATATATATATATATATATATATATATATATATATATATATATATATATATATATTTATATTTATATATATATATATATATATATATATATGTATATATATATATATATAAATATATATATATATATATATATATATATATTTTATATATATATATATATATATATATATATATATATATATATATATATATATATATATATATATATATATATATATATATATATATATATATTTGTCTTTTTCAATGTCCAATACCTCCGAATCTGTTAACATTACCTCAATAACCCAGTATGGATGATATATAATGATAATATAAACATATTTGTGATTCGCGTTATCATTGCTAATGAAAACATCAATCTCATCAAACAGCAGGTTCATATTTAGATTTTCATTCTGATAATACTCTTTTTCACCTGGCAATTTTTTTACTCGTATTTGATAACATTCATATACATACATAATGTTGCATATAAGCAAAAATATTTCAACAATTGTGTGATCTTCGAATTTATCTAGATAAAATTGAAGATTGTATACGACTGACAACATCGCATCAGCATGTAGAACAATTAAATTATATCAATAAACATATACTTTTTATGTACTTGATCGTACATCAGGTATTTTATCTCAACATGGTCAAGTCTATGTTGCAGCACAAGCACGATATAATGTCATATATCGCCTTCCAAAATGATAATTTCATTTTACTGTCACAGAGCATCATAACGTTTAGGAGAATATTTTATTTCACTTGTTTTTATCCAACTGTTAAAACTATCGCCGTAACAGTGCCATTTAAATAAATTTCTTTTACTACATCTTTTTATCACTGGATCTAAGACAAATAAGTATTGTGTTGTAAGTTGAAGATCTTATTCACATAAAAGTACTATTACGTCTTCGTTTACAATGTCCCTTAGCTTGTCCACAAAATACTTTTTCGGACGAGTTCGTGTAATATACTTTTCAAATGTCTTTATCGATAATAAAATCCTAAGCTGATCGTCAAAGTTAAACATGTATCTGGAACATCTGTTCTAGTTTGCATGAACCGGAATTTATATAGTTGATTATTATGGTTATTTTGTCGCTGAAACACGATGACATTATGCATCGGAAACTGTTGGCTAGGCGCTGTTGCTATTCGTCATGTGTTTTTGGTTGAATTTGAGACTGCAATGTTTGCTTGAATTTGGGACTACAATTTGATACACATTATGCTGTTCAAAATTATCATTCTGTTTTACGCGGTTAACATTGTTTCAAGTTATATTAGTTTCGATAAGGATAAGACAACTCATGGAATCCATAAAACCAGTCATGAAATTATAAATTAGCAATCAGCCATCCCAGCCGCTTTTATCAGACAAACGTTACTGTCAACTCGGTCAAGTATAAGCGTATGTTTCATACCACGAAAAATATTATTGTAGTCCCTGCATCCAAATCTTGTGCTCAACATAAGCATTGATGAAATTTGACGTGATTGAGCTGTATAATTTCTTCGTTTAATAAAACAATCGTTGTATATTCTAGGATTGGTTACTGGAATGAATTACTCTGAGCTTTTGCTATCAATACAGCTGCGTTAGCATCATTGCCTGGAGGAGTAATTCCAGTTGACTTAAAAAAATATCAGATATTTTGTTACATGTTTTATGTATTATCAGTTGTTTATTGATTATGAAGCAATAATAAAAAAATGTTTATGTTAGTGTGAGTTCCATCATCGTTAATAACAGCAATAGTTCCATCATCGTTGACACAAGCAATAGGTGTTTTATAAATTTGACTAAGATCCAGGTCAGCAATACCACCTCATGATGTGTTCTTGATCGACATCATATTCATTGCAACAGATTTCGAGTAAGCATCTTTTAAGAACACTAAGTTTAGAATAGTACTTGCTATCAGCAATTGCACCGTTTTTATTGGCGAGTTGATGTATGACGTTTTTGAACAATCTCCAGCTATTGTTGACTGATAAAATATAGGCACCAGCACCACTTTCAACATATGCGTCTGTTCATATACTACCACGTACTTCAAGTACGGCTTTGTGTGGCAGGAAAAAAACACATTCGTCTCTCGTATTAAATTATTTTTTGAAACAATTCAAAGATCTAACCAATGTTTCAGTGTCCTGTGCCAGATGATATAAATAAACTTAGGGAGATCTTATCGACATTCAGTCTGGTTTATACTGGATAAAACCTTTCGGTTAAAAAGTTCAAAAGTGTTCATATGATTTAGCATTCATTTTGCTGTAGATATATTTTCCCAACTTGTAAATAGTTTCCTTGCAAAGAAATACAGATGCACGAAGATAAAAAAACCCCTCAACAATTCCCTCCTAATGGTATGTGAAATCACCTTCTAACGAATTACACCCTTACCAATACAGCCGGTTATGAATGCCAACATGAAATTTATACATTATGCTATAGAATGTTAACTTTTGCTGAATGATCTGATACTGACGTTTGGTTTTGAGTTAATTAATAATTGATAATGTCATTGTTAATCTAGCATGTAATTTTATACGAATTCAGAATTTATCTCTAATATTTATAATTATTTTCCCTTTGATTATTTACCATGTTAAATTTTCTTACCACAGTGACGTGACACTGTTGATCCATAGCACGGTCTGGCAATTATTGTTTTGATATATCAAAACGAAGTATGTATCCCCTTGACTGTTCATATCAGCCAGAATATTGCATGACACAAAGTAATCTCGTTCATCCGTGACTTAAATGAACAATACCAACAGAGGGTTTTGTCTACATGTCAGAGAATGGAATCTCAGAAGACTGAATTAAGCAAGAGATTAAGTCAAGGTGATCGAATTACCATGAAGGTACGTTATGTTCTTTAATTTAAGCTGAAAATTCAATTCATGATAAAAAACCTCTCAGAAACATTAGTCATTCTCACTTACATGATTGCACGCTCGTTACAAATGTTTCCATGAACATGTTAATTTTTTATGCTATTAAAGATTTTACGACATATGTGGCACTACCTTAATTGCTATTTGCATTGAATAAACTCTTTATAATGTGTCGGTTGATGACCTATTTAAATTTGCTTTAAAAGTAACTGACGTCTGCAAAAAACGTCTAAGAATTATTTATTGCACTAAGTACCAATCAATAAGATCCTCAATCAGTTTCAAATATATATCTACATCGCATTGATCATTCTATTTTGAAAATGATTTTGTTTTTATAGAATGTTATCTTTATTTAGATATAAGATTTTTCTTTCTTTCATTGTTTATTAAAAAAGTATAATCTACTTATACCAGCTCATCTTGTTAGGGACTATATTTAATATACCACAAATGAAAGGTGCACCGTCTGTCCGAATCTACAAAATTATTCGTTCTTATCTCTCTACATAATTTCCACTGAAACAAAATTATGCGATAAAAAGAATCTCAGATGGGTAATGCTTTACTATTAAATTAATGAAACTCGTTGAATAATGTCCACATTTGCAGGGTCGCAAAAGCTGGACATAACTAAATTCGTTTTATAAAATCAATATTAGATCATTAACCATTTAAGATTCTGTATATATGACACTATGCCTACTTGATCAGGATAAAACGAGTGGTACAAATTCAAAACTGTGATCTAAATATTGTATAGAAGTCATCATAATTTTTGACCGGCAGGCTAGGCAAAATCTTATGATTATATGAATAGAATGTACTTCATAATAATAATAATAATAATAATAATAATAATAATAATAATAATAACAATAATAATAATAATAATAATAATAATAATAATAATAATAATAATAATAATAATAATAATAATGGTGATGATGATAATGATGATGATCTGTTATTAGCCAAATTAGTAAATAATACCTTAAATAAATGACATCGCAAATATGGTAGACAACAAATGATAAATTATTTAGTGAAATCGCAATCACATTTGCAGAAATGCTCGAATCCTTTAGGAAACATTAGATTTTTAAGGACAACTTGACGTTTATATCTAAATATTAAATCTAAATTTATGTCGAATTACATGTAGCATTACTAATATTTCGATTCCTTTATTGGCATTGTTTTTCTGTTGCAACTTTGATTATTAGCATTCACATCCAGTTCAAATAGGGATAAATAAGAAACTATACGACATCTGTGAATACTTTATGCACGTTAAAAGATATAAGACATACATTTAGTTAGGCATCGGTGAGCAACGAGAAGTACCATGTTAAGGTAACTTACAACGCGGTATATGGCTAACAAACCGAAACAATTGAAAAAATTGAAAAATGTTAAGTGTGAAAGTGTACACAGATGAACTGGAATACAATATAATAACAATGGAACTGTTATCCGAAAATAAGAGCAATCATAAATGGCCGTAATCCATTTGTACGTGTCAAGCAAGATCAATAGTAATTATATGATGGAGTTACTGTATTAGACTTAAGGAGATGATTTATTATTACTAACAGTTGAAAGTTTACGTTAAGGTGAGATCACTTTTAACCGATACACATTCATTTTGTACCAGTAACTGGTATGGAGACATAATCGTGGAACATTCGAGTTTACTTGACAACATTAATAGTATTTCTCAAGGAAATGACACACTTGTTATTGTGAAACCGACAACACTAAATCATTTCTCAAGGAAAGGCGATAATTGTGATTATGAAAATGGCAACATCTATATTATTGCGACACTTGTTATTGTCACACTGACAACATCTATAGCATTTCTCAAGTCAACGCGCCATTTCTGATGCTCAAACTGACAACATTTGTAACATTTCTCAAGTAAACTATAAATAAATATTAGTAACATAGAGTTGATAAATCATGATTTCTGAGAAATATTCTAAAGTTCAACATAAATATTAAAGAAACGAAGAAAAACAAAGGAAGAAACAATAGATCAGCTGCCAAATTACAACATACAAGACCGAGGGGTCAAAACCTATGCATGAATAGAAAAAATACGGATATTATGAACAAAAGCATATATGTATGTAGAACGAATTTTTCGAGATAAATATAATCTCTGAGGTAGTTCAACTGCAACGTGATTGCATTTTCAGCGCATCAAAAGGTAAAACGCTATAGTAAAATCAAAGGGTTGTCTTTCTCTTAACCCTGGTGCAAAGTTTAAAACATAGCAATGACGGCAAACCAAGCCTAAGCGTACAAGAAAGGTTGCGGATGGTACAGACATATTTTGAATTGTAATTCACTTTTTTATTTACAAATATAGAGATGAAGTAGAATATATCAATGGAGAAGATGGAGTACGTTTTGACATTTGGTCCCCTCCTATTCAACAGTAAGAATAAAAAACATTAAAACCTTGAGAACAAAACTCAAGTGATTACATAGTAAAGGGAATCAAACATCAAAGAAGGATCGCACACACACGCAGGCACGCACACACTCATTAACACATACACACACATACACACACACACACACACACACACACATATATATATATATATATATATATATATATATATATATATATATATATATATAATTCATTACTAGCAACAGAGTCTTCCTTACGAAAAAGGAGTTTCAACTATTAAAATCAGTCACACAGACTTAAGGGTGTGATACAGGTAATATGTAATTCAAAATAGATTTTTGATTTAATCAACATACTAATAAGCTTAAATATAATTTTGCTAGAAGGCAACTAACTTTGCTTCCATTTAACAACGATGGTTTGGTTATATATCATGCTGTATTTATAGCCTACTGCATTTGAATTGGAGAGTATGAACTAGTTTTTACTACTTTGGGAGTGCAGTATATCGATCAAACATAACGATTTCATATTTTCCCCTACAAATATAGTAACATTTTTATTATATGCTCATTTTCGTATTCTACCCAATGCTTTATTATATAAAAATGCACTACAAGAAACAAAGTAACTGAATGTATGACTTATTCCAAACTATATACGCTAACGCATATTCATCATTACACATCAACATTTTTAATGGGGGCCCCGAGTGGCGGAGTGGTCTAAACCGCTGTCAGTTAACGCCATTTTTCAGCACACGATAGGCTATTCATGGTGGCCAGTATTAATGGTGGAGGAAGAAACCGGGAATTCACCGGAAAGAACCACCGACCCACGAGAAGCTACTGGCACGCTTTCTCACATATCCACATTCGCCGGATCCTAGACTCGAACTCACACAGACAAAGGTGAAATGGCAGTGATCCGTAACGGACAGCGCTTTAGACTACTCTGCCACTCTGGGCCCCGAAAAATAACATACTAAACGCAATACAATTTGTTACCGTGCCCGAGTGGTTTAAAGCGCTCTCCGTTACGGATCACTGCCATGTCACCCCTATCTGCAGTGGGTTCAAGTCTAAGATTCGGCGAATGTGGATATGTGAGAAAGCTTGCCAGTAGCTTCTCCTAGGTCAGTTGTTCTTTCCGCGGATTGCCCGGTTTATTCCTCCACCACAAATACTAGCCGCCTTGTATAGCCTGTCGTGTGCTGAAAAATGGCGTTAAACCCACGAATAACAACAACTTACATTGTATAACGGCTCACTGTTCGGTGAACCGTTTCAGTTTGTTGGTTACCGTACTGAAACATTAAAACTGAAGTCCATTTTAGTGTTATTATGATTATGCATCCAGTGCTATTTATAGCAGGGACTCATGACAATGATAATTATTTCTCTACGCACGTTTTGTTTTAAATTTTGAAATGAACAACCAAACAGTTCATTCAAGCTACATATTTGTAAATATATCCAGTGTGAATGTGTTCTTTGCATGTCCAAACTCAGTGAAGTTGCATGATTTCAGAGTTGAATGATTCAAAATGACACAGTTATTGCATTTTGCTATTGAGTCCTCATATGAAAGTATATTAATGAAGTATATTACTTCCATATATTTATATATATATATATATATATATATATATATATATATATATATATATATATATATATATATATATATATATATATATATATATATATATTTATTTATATCTATCTATCTATCTATCTATCTATCTATCTATCTATCTATCATCTATCTATCTATCTATCTATCTAATGGAAAATTTTGACTGTCCAAAAGTGAAAACATATATATGAAATCACCTAATCCTAGTTTCAATAAATGCATTTATTAGTCTGTGTATGAATTGTACATGCTTTGGCACTAAGAAAATATATAAATAACTGGCTATAATTTTAAATATTTCTTTATTGGTGAGACAAAAATATATACACGACTGACTGTTTGAGAAGCAAAATCAACAAAATCAATCTCAATAGCTAGATTTATTCAGGGCCATTATATGTTACCAGATTTGTTGAATTAGCGAAGCAAATTAATTTTGTCGGTTATTGAATAAGCTATAAAGGTAAATGGAACCATCAATATTAACAAAAATATTTATTTTGATCATTAAATCTTTTTAGTATAGTAGCACACTGTATGACAGAAACGAAACATTATTTTCCTCAATCTTATCAGCATTTTTACGGTTTCATATTCATTCAGAATCAATAAAATCTGCAGCTGATGAAATAAAGCAATCCACTTTCTCAACAACTTTGCATAGATTCTTCTTTCGATACTGAATTTCTTTTTTGCATAGCGGCAAAGTCATAGATGGTCAAGCAGCAGTTGACCTATTTGCCTAAAGCTTCTATGTCGTTTTCAATCCAGATCTTACCGTATTTAAGCATGTGATCTCTTCAATGCTGCTGGGCAAAATAAGATGATTTTTTTGCCTTTTGCTTTGATGCGGGCAATCTCATCAACATCACCAATACACGTATTTCTAATGTCCTCTATAGGTTGATATGTGCTTGCAACATTATCTCGATCAACATATCATTCCACGTTATAACACTATTTAACACAAAAATGCTGATCACAAATCAATCTTTACAATATTCCTAAGATTTACCATGGTCAAACAACACCCAGCATATTTTATGTCAGTATCCCTGTCATATCTTAAACATATATATATATATATATATATATATATATATATATATATATATATATATATATATATATATATATATATATATATATATATATATATATATATGTCTTTTTCAATGTCCAATACCTCCGAATCTGTTAACATTACCTCAATACCTCCGAATCTGTTAACATTACCTCAATACCTCCGAATCTGTTAACATTACCTCAATACCTCCGAATCTGTTAACATTACCTCAATACCTCCGAATCTGTTAACATTACCTCAATAACCCAGTATGGATGATATATAATGATAATATAAACATATTTGTGATTCGCGTTATCATTGCTAATGAAAACATCAATCTCATCAAACAGCAGGTTCATATTTAGATTTTCATTCTGATAATACTCTCTTTTTCACCTGGCAATTTTTTTACTCGTATTTGATAACATTCATATACATACATAATGTTGCAGATAAGCAAAAATATTTCAACAATTGTGTGATCTTCGAATTTATCTAGATAAAATTGAAGATTGTATACGACTGACAACATCGCATCAGCATGTAGAACAATTAAAATGATATCAATAAACATATACTTTTTATGTACTTGATCGTACATCAGGTATTTTATCTCAACATGGTCAAGTCTATGTTGCAGCACAAGCACGATATAATGTCAAATATCGCCTTCCAAAATGATAATTTCATTTTACTGTCACAGAGCATCATAACGTTTAGGAGAATATTTTATTTCACTTGTTTTTATCCAACTGTTAAAACTATCGCCGTAACAGTGCCATTTAAATAAATTTCTTTTACTACATCTTTTTATCACTGGATCTAAGACAAATAAGTATTGTATTGTAAGTTGAAGATCTTATTCACATAAAAGTACTATTACGTCTTCGTTTACAAGATCCCTTAGCTTGTCCACAAAATACTTTTTCGGACGAGTTCGTGTAATATACTTTTCAAATGTCTTTATCGATAATAAAATCCTAAGCTGATCATCAAAGTTAAACATGTATCTGGAACATCTGTTCTAGTTTGCATGAACCGGAATTTATATAGTTGATTATTATCGTTATTTTGTCGCTGAAACACGATGACATAATGCATCAGAAACTGTTGACTAGGCGCTGTTGCTATTCGTCATGTGTTTTTGGTTGAATTTAAGACTGCAATTTTTGGTTGAATTTGGGACTACAATTTGATACACATTATGCTGTTCAAAATTATCATTCTGTTTTACGCGGTTAACATTGTTTCAAGTTATATTAGTTTCGATAAGGATAAGACAACTCATGGAATCCATAAAACCAGTCATGAAATTATAAATTAGCAATCAGCCATCCCAGCCGCTTTTATCAGACAAACGTTACTGTCAACTCGGTCAAGTATAAGCGTATGTTTCATACCACGAAAAATATTATTGTAGTCCCTGCATCCAAATCTTGTGCTCAACATAAGCATTGATGAAATTTGACGTGATTGAGCTGTATAATTTCTTCGTTTAATAAAACAATCGTTGTATATTCTAGGATTGGTTACTGGAATGAATTACTCTGAGCTTTTGCTATCAATACAGCTGCGTTAGCATCATTGCCTGGAGGAGTAATTCCAGTTGACTTAAAAAAATATCAGATATTTTGTTACATGTTTTATGTATTATCAGTTGTTTATTGATTATGAAGCAATAATAAAAAATGTTTATGTTAGTGTGAGTTCCATCATCGTTAATAACAGCAATAGTTCCATCATCGTTGACACAAGCAATAGGTGTTTTATAAATTTGACTAAGATCCAGGTCAGCAATACCACCTCATGATGTGTTCTTGATCGACATCATATTCATTGCAACAGATTTCGAGTAAGCATCTTTTAAGAACACTAAGTTTAGAATAGTACTTGCTATCAGCAATTGCATCGTTTTATTGGCGAGTTGATGTATGACGTTTTTAAACAATCTCCAGCTATTGTTGACAGATAAAATATAGGCACCAGCACCACTTTCAACATATGCGTCTGTTCATATACTACCTCGTACTTCAAGTACGGCTTTGTGTGGCAGGAAAAAAACACATTCGTCTCTCGTATTAAATTATGTTTTGAAACAATTCAAAGATCTAACCAATGTTTCAGTGTCCTGTGCCAGATGATATAAATAAACTTAGGGAGATCTTATCGACATTCAGTCTGGTTTATACTGGATAAAACCTTTCGGTTAAAAAGTTCAAAAGTGTTCATATGATTTAGCATTCATTTTGCTGTAGATATATTTTCCCAACTTGTAAATAGTTTCCTTGCAAAGAAATACAGATGTACGAAGATAAAAAAACTCAACAATTCCCTCCTAATGGTATGTGAAATCACCTTCTAACGAATTACACCCTTACCAATACAGCCGGTTATGAATGCCAACATGAAATTTATACATTATGCTATAGAATGTTAACTTTTGCTGAATGATCTGATACTGACGTTTGGTTTTGAGTTAATTAATAACTGATAATGTCATTGTTAATCTAGTATGTAATTTTATACGAATTCAGAATTTATCTCTAATATTTATAATTATTTTCCCTTTGATTATTTACCATGTTAAATTTTCTTACCACAGTGACGTGACACTGTTGATCCATAGCACGGTCTGGCAATTATTGTTTTGATATATCAAAACGAAGTATGTATCCCCTAGACTGTTCATATCAGCCAGAATATTGCATGATACAAAGTAATCTCGTTCATCCGTGACTTAAATGAACAATACCAACAGAGGGTTTTGTCTACATGTCAGAGAATGGAATCTCAGAAGACTGAATTAAGCGAGATTAAGTCAAGGTGATCGAATTACCATGAAGGTAGGTTATGTTCTTTAATTTAAGCTGAAAATTCAATTCATGATAAAAAAAACCTCTCAGAAGCATTAGTCATTCTCATTTACATGATTGCACGCTCGTTACAAATGTTTCCATGAACATGTTAATTTTTTATGCTATTAAAGATTTTACGACATATGTGGCACTACCTTAATTGCTATTTGCATTGAATAAACTCTTCATAATGTGTCGGTTCATGACCTATTTAAAATTGCTTTAAAAGTAACTGACGTCTGCAAAAAACGTCTAAGAATTATTTACTGCACTAAGTACCAATCAATAAGATCCTCAATCAGTTTCAAATTTATATCTACATCGCATTGATCATTCTATTTTGAAAATGATTTTGTTGTTATAGAATGTTATCTTTATTTGGATATAAGATTTTTCTTTCTTTCATTGTTTATTAAAAAAGTATAATCTACTTTTACCAGCTCATCTTGTTAGGGACTATATTTAATATACCACAAATGAAAGGTGCACCGTCTGTCCGAATCTACAAAATTATTCGTTCTTATCTCTCTACATAATTTCCACTGAAACAAAATTATGCGATAAAAAGAATCTCAGATGGGTAATGCTTTACTATTAAATTAATGAAACTCGTTGAATAATGTCCACATTTGCAGGGTCGCAAAAGCTGGACATAACTAAATTCGTTTTATAAAATCAATATTAGATCATTAACCATTTGAGATTCTGTATATATGACACTATGCCTACTTGATCAGGATAAAACGAGTGGTACAAATTCAAAACTGTGATCTAAATATTGTATAGATGTCATCATAATTTTTGACCGGCAGGCTAGGCAAAATCTTATGATTATATGAATAGAATGTACTTTATAATAATAATAATAATAATAATAATAATAATAATAATAATAATAATAATAATAATAATAATAATAATAATAATAATAATAATAATAATAATAATAATGAAAACAACAACAACAATAATAACAATAATAATAATAATAATAATAATAATAATAATAATAATAATAATAATAATAATAATAATAATAATAGTGATAATAATAATAATAATAATAATAATAATAATTAAAAAAACAAAAATAATAATAATAATAATAATAATATTAATAATAGTGATAATATTAATAATAATAATAAAAATCAATAATAATAGATGAAGTAGTAGTTGTAGAAATAGTAGTATTAGTAGCAGAAAGACGATGAACAATAATAATAATAATAATAATAATAATTATTATTAATATTATCACTATTATTATTATTGTTATTATTATTATTATTATTTTTATTATTATCATTATTATTATTATTATTATCATTATTATTATTATTATTATTATTATTATTATTATTATTATTATTATTATTATTATTATTATTATTATTATTATTATTATCATTATTATTATTATTATTATTATTATTATTATTATTATTATTATTTTTATTATTATTATTATTATTATTATTATTATTATTATTATTATTATTATTATTATTATTGTTTTTTATATATACGTCGCTAATCTAATAATTCTCGCATATAGTCCAATAGAAGTCACCATGCACAGCATATATTTGCATTAACGACTGATGATCAATTTTTTTAAAAAAAAAGTAGAATCATTTTAACCAGCACAACAATAATTTTTATTTGTTTTTCTTGTTCTGTGGGTAGAATGAGCGACTTACAACCATGGAAAGCAGCGGCATGATATCAGTAAGATACTTACAGCTAAGGATGTGAGAAGGATGAAAACACTAAGAGATTAGAGTGTCTTAGATTTTTACTATAGTCGCTAAAGTGTTTCATTTTGGCAAGAAAGTAATACAAAACTTTACATTATCAATGTCTTTCAATTAAAAGCCCTTTATGTTTTCTTATTTGTCATGGGCAGCTGTGTCTCTCCATCCTGGGGATTCGTGTGTGTTGTATATGGCGTTTCGTTTTGCATGAGATAACATTCGTAGCAGAGGATGTTCTTCCAGACGTGATGCCATAATGACATCTCATCACCATGTACTGAGTTCCTACATCTATGCGTACGGTATGATAACATTTGTTAAATAATCGTAGTGTAAAACCTCAAATACGATGCATTTAGCAGACTTCCAAGCGGATTAGTCTTATATCATGATCTCAGCGCCATGTATTGTTAACAATGTGCAATAACTTCTGTTATACGCATCAGTAGGATCGTGCATTGGTTGATACATATAGTTCATTTGGTTTGAACTATATATATATATATATATATATATATATATATATATATATATATATATATATATATATATATATATATATATATATATATATATATACAGTCATATAAAAACGCAGATCTTTCTTCCTTCAAAAGAGCATACAACATTACTCTAGACTCTCGACTTAGCTTCCAGTATAGACTATTTTGTGTATCTTTCAGTTTTCTCACCAGCAAGGCCTTTTTACAGACACATTTCTTAGCACGATATTAATAGTGTAATAATATAAAACAAATAATGCTATGGTTTAAGAACATTCAATAATACGATTTCCAGAGGTCTCGCAAACTGAATCGACTTTCCAATTTTAAAATAACGAGATGACTTTCTCATTACTGCCCCCCCCCCGTGATTACAATTTCACCTAGTTTTGTAGTCTGAAAATTAATTAGAGTGGAAGTGAAACATACTACGACAGCATTTAAGGAAATCAAACAAATTTCACACAACAATTCAACTCGATGTGACTGGAATAGTCGCATACATGTATTACATCAAATAGTGTCTAAGCCGAAGTGTTAAAAATACCGAATTGTATAGCGTACACCCAGCTGTGTTTTTGTTTACGGTTACAACATATTCTATTTATTCTTTGCCCTGAAATCCATGAGTATAATAAATGAAAGAAAAATAACCCACTGGGATATTATACAGCATGTTATTACCATTCTTACTAGTAACAACAAATGGATTTCTTTATGTACCGGCTACGGACGGGCAGACTGAGACACAATAGCTGAAAATGATACCAGCTTATCTGGTAGAATGCCAACGACATTCGCCGGAGGAGACGCAAAATCCATAATCATGTATTGTTCGTCGATATGCCGGTCGAAGGGTACGTTTGCACTGCTAGTAAGCTGAATGGACAGTGAAAACGATTATTTCTGTATGCTGTATTGAGAAGCTAGCAATTAAAATCTTGTGCTCAGAAATATTATTTTATATAACAGAGTTAAACCTAATTGTTGGCCACCATAACAGTTCATAATAAATATACTTTGTTATTGAGAAAGGTATCTTCATCAGGGTTCAAAACAATACATTCGAATACGGATTATAAATAGAAATACATTGCAAGGCTAACGACCAGTCAACAAGAAATATTCCATATTATAAAGCATGTTTGTGTTTCTGCATTGTGAACAGAGAGAGAGAGAGAGAGAGAGAGAGAGAGAGAGAGAGAGAGAGAGAGAGAGAGAGAGAGAGAGAGAGAGAGAGAGAGAGAGAGAGAGAGAGAGAGAGAGAGCAATGGCAAGAAACAAGGGATGTGTTCAGATGTGGAAATATAGCAATACATGTTAAAACAAACAAAAATGCAAACGACGAAAACAATCGATACCCCTTTCACTCAACTAAACTAGTCGTAGTTTGTATTGGATACATTAAATGATAGAACCGAGTGGCTCAGCCTACCCTTCTATGCCTGAGAGCAAACCTGCGGTTACCTAAAAGTATTATCCTACAGCGGCCAAACCCACACCTAATCACAAATAATTTTTTCCTTTGGTATATATTTTCTAACTACAGTTATGCAGTTTATATGTTATATTTAATTTTTTATAACATGACTTTACAAAATTGTTCAAATAAGACAACACCTTAACCACGGTTATTTATATCGGGCATGCACATATTTTATGTGGTCGTGACATAAATGACTGAAGTCGTTTATATTCATCATCTGAGGCACTTTCTAACCTCTTGTTGAACCAATCAGTTTACAATAGTTGTCGGCGGTGGGCAATTTAGGCTAGAGTTATCACATGCAGTTGCCTTTCACTTTATTATCTGGGGTCTGCCGAGTATAGTCTTAGCTGTATTGATCTCAGGTGCTGAGTATAGACTTAGCTGTATTGATTTCAGTTGCTGAGTATAGTCTTAGCTGTATTGATTTCAGGTGCTGAGTATAGACTTAGCTGTATTGATTTCAGTTGCTGAGTATAGACTTAGCTGTATTGATTTCAGTTGCTCTGATTTTCTCGACGTTTCATTTCGCTCTTAAAAGATTCATCATGTCATTTCTTCAGCCTTTCTGCATTGCTCAACACCGTACATTATATAGCTACTAACTCCTGATTCATGATATATTAGTGATATAATGAGAACATGAAAATGAACATAAGAATAAATTTTTGTTATGTTTCCTTGCAATTGTAATCTGCATCAACGGGGAAGTGTCTACATAAGTTCCAGTCAGTTATTATGGTAGATAGAAGTTTATATATATATATATATATATATATATATATATATATATATATATATATATATATATATATATATATATATATATATATATTTATTTTTTTCTTCTATCTATCTATCTATTAAATTTTTTTATTATTTAATAGATATATATCTATTAAATAATATCTGTCTATCTATCTATCTATCTATCTATCTATCTATCTATCTATCTATCTATCTATCTATCTATCTATCTATCTGTCTGTCTGTCTGTCTGTCTGTCTGTCTGTCTGTCTGTCTGTCTGTCTATCTATCTATCTATCTATCTATCTATCTATCTATCTATCTATCTATCTATCTATCTATCTATCTGTCTGTCTGTCTGTCTGTCTGTCTGTCTGTCTGTCTGTCTGTCTGTCTATCTATCTATCTATCTATCTATCTATCTATCTATCTATCTATCTATCTATCTATCTATCTATCTATCTATCTATCTATCTATCTATTGATTGGCCTAAGGTGGCGTATATATATATATATATATATATATATATATATATATATATATATATATATATATATATATATATATATATATATATATATATATATATATATATATATATATATATATATATATGCATGTATGTATGTGTGTTGTCTGTGTATGTGAGAGAGCTTCTAAAGTAATCATATTTATTTCAATGAACACTAACATATATTCAAGTCAGCAAAAAATTAATTTAAACTTTCGCTTGTTTTTCTCTCCAATTATGTTTTTATCTTCAACACAATTGTTAAGCGTACCTACACATATATCTCAACTTTTTTGGAACATGATATAAATCTATTGCATCATACCTTTATTCAAAGTGACAGTGTAAGCTTGACCGATAGACTGAATTGAAACTCCGTGTTACGGATGGAAAACACTAATGCTTACCGACAAAATTTGGCACTTACTAATGTTATATATTAGCTTGATTCTACTGGATATGCCAATCAGTGTTTCCGAAGATTTAACAATGAAGAAAGGTGTATTATTACTTCTTGTCGTCTGTATTTTGACATATGTAAAGCCAGGTACGTACGTCATTTGTTCTGTTTTATTTTATCCATCATATATATATATATATATATATATATATATATATATATATATATATATATATATATATATATATATATATATATCTATATCTATATCTATATCTATATATATATATATATATAGATATAGATATATATAGATATATATATATATATATATATATATATATATATATATATATATATATATATATATATATATATATATATATATATATATATATATATATATAGTTTAATACAAACAATACTATCATACAGGTTAGAGAAATTAAATTCGTACTCTACGGAGTAATCGAAGCCAGGTCCGCGAGTAAATGGCACCGATATATATATATATATATATATATATATATATATATATATATATATATATATATATATATATATATATATATATATATATATATATATATATATATATATATATATATATATATATATATATATATATACATACATATATATATATATATATATATATATATATATATATATATATATATATATATATATATATATATATATATATATATATATATATATATATATATATATATATATATATATATATATATATATATATGAACCAGTTTGCAATGGTCGAACAGATCTTACCAACTTTTGCAGACTTGGAAACTCTCTTGGAAAATTTAGTTCTTCAAAACGTATCAAATGATTTTTAGATTGTAGGCAATCTCAAACACAGACGCAAACCTACCCGATTCAAATATTTGCCCGTTTTTGTTAAGTGCGAGTTAAACCTACTGTCAATCGGGGATTTACGCACAGGCAAATGCTAAATATTTACGTTAAGACTGAGTAAATGACAAAACTGAATTAGTGACACGGATTAGCAGATGGAACTAAAGCTAAACAAAATGCTTTTTAAAAATAATAAACCCATAGATAATAGATACCTTTGAAACGTATCAATACATCAGAAATAGTGACACCTTCCCACTTTACAAAGCCTTTGGAATAAAATATTTTTAAGTTATAAAATCATTAAAATCAGACACTGTTTTCTCTCATTTTATAATGTAGTATGTTTCTTCTTATCGAGGCCCATAAAAACCATGCATGTACTTGCCATTTTCTCCTACATGATTTTAAAGTTTTTGTGGGAACTATCTTTCTTTCTTCATTAGAGTAGCTATGCTTGTCACTTGTTAATATTTATTTTTTTCTGGACATAGCGACTATTACATAAGATTTATCTTTTTATGAATAGTGTTCGATATGTAATGTTAAGAGAAATTATAGTAATGTTACTTACGTCTATCAATAATCTGAAATATTTATCAGAAGTCCTTACCGATAGTGTTTTGAATGAATTCCAACATTGAATGTGTTGATAAATCAGTAGTCTTTAAATATTCTTATGTACACGGAGTGTTCATATCTCACAACCACACAATTCTGAATGGTAATTCACAATTACCCCAATATAGTGTTTTACTGCAGATAGTGAAAAATTACTTTGTAATTAAAATGAACAATTTTAATCAAAGATTCCTCTCAAATTATATCTTACCTGAGACGTAAACGAGTACACAGACACAAATTACAGTCGGATTTATTACTATTGTTTTATCTAATTCATATATACATATTTCATTTATCTTGAGAGTCAATAAAATGCCCCGGATGTGGGCCACAAGTTCGTATTTAGACCATTCTATCTTTGTAAATACATTTTGGCCATGAACCCAAATTGAAAAAATTATAATAAAATAATGCCGAAGAGCAGGCTGCAGACAACTTTTGTATCCTCAGTCATGGAAAAAGCAAGCACAAAATATAAAAGAAATACAATAACGCCTATCCTGACAAATAGCAATAAATATTTATAGGAAAACTCACTTTACAAATTTGTCAAATATATAAATGATAATATACAGCGAATAAAGTCTTATGAATGACTCACAATAAGCATAAACAACATACTACTTCGATAAATCTAACTACGCGTTGGTAGTCAGATTATCGCTTTTCTTGTTGTGTCCAATTATGAGACTACATACTCTATATTTACAATCTGTATTTATTTTGTATTCGGGAACGTAAAGAGGTTATCATCACCTAATATTATAATCAGAGAAGGATCTGAATTAAAATACTATTTTGGAGATTCAAAGCTAATCGCAAAGCTTAACAGTCCTTCTCAAGAGTGGAATAGTTTATCTGGTACTTATTTACCGTTGTTTAGAACAATTGCACACAGGGTGATTCATATTATTGCTATGTATATGTATATTATGTGTACAATTTGGTTCAGCATTGTATCTATATTGTGTGTATTGTTTGTTCGTGACTGTAAATTGTAGTTATTGTATACAAACAGGATATTACACAGCCTATTTCTGTCCACCAGTATTTACAAGTTATCTTGTAGCTGTATATTGAGCCTCTTGACAATTGCTCATTTGCTAATTAGGTCAATTTCGTTGATTACCGCCATGTACTTTAGGTGTGCAGGTAATGTGAAATAGTGGGTTACGTAGGGAGAATCTTATTCATTCGTAATTTATAACTTTTAATATTTTATTGTTAAATGCGCTTGATTTCTTTGAGAGGAACTTTTCATTTAAATTATTAATTATAAAATGCTCATGAGACGTTCTAGAGAAAACACAATTTTGGACTTTTATGACGTCACTCAAAGGATGTTGAACAATGCCATTGTAATACATAAAGATGTTTGGAGTATGAACACATGGTACATTTGCCCATTCAGGACCACCCAATTCATTTTATGAACTTTATTAGTTTTTATGTTTGATAGAACGTTTTGGAAATTGTTTTAGACTATCTTAATAATATTTAAATATTAACATGGAAAATTAATTATTTTTAAGTGTGACATCAACATGATGTTCTGTTTATTTTATCTTTATGACAATAGAGGCGTAGCACTGTTTTTAACTTCTTGAATAAATAATCCACCAAAGAAAGCATCAACTGCACCAACAGACAATTAAAATAATTAACTGATATCTGGAACTCAAGTGTGAGTGTTCATTTGTTATTATATTTGTCAAACAAATGGAAGCTATATTTTTTACTTACAAATCCTTTTAGGGGCGTTGCAATTGTTGACATATTGAAGAATTTCAGATAAGTTTCAGATATAGCCCAAAATCACATCGGTTGCGCATTGCCAGCATGCAGTAGATATTCGAAGATACACCGGATTGTAATTCCAATATATTTAACTTGATCGTTTCTCGCTATATCTCCTAAAGTTGTACCGCAAGCATGTTAACTAATTATTACCTAAACTGAGTGTTAGATTTGCATTTCTTTGTCGATCAAACAATTTACCAAAGGATTACATTTGAGGTTTCAAAGTATCCTTCTAGAAGATGACTTCACCTATTTATGCGTCACAATCATTTGTTTTTATACCGAAGAACATCACTTTAAATATAAAATGTCCATCTGTATTGATCCTGCACCTATGCTGTTTCAAAAGTGTAAAATCTATCAATGTCAGGATAGACCAAACTTACTTACAGCTGACTGAGTTCTGTTTTTTTCTTTTGGCAATTGATGTGAATGTTTCGGGTCCAGATTGTTTAATATTTCAGAATGCTTAATATTTGTCCAACCAAACTAGCTATTGTTACATTGCATTACATTAATTACATCTGCACTGTGTGGAACATGTACAGCTAAAATGACTGCATGGGTCATCTTATTCAAAATACTGCTATTGTGAAGATTAGATTCTTATTCTTTATAAATCTTTGATTACTTATACACAAAATTATATACACAGAAAGGAAAAGTAATCTTGAAATCTTCATTTTAAAGAAGTATCTCTTTCGACAGCGAGTACAGTATGTCCGGAAACCATATAAAAAAAATTCTAAAACTTTACGATTCTTGATCTTTTACCCTTACAGCTAAAGACAGAAAATTAACATCCACATTCAAATAATTTTTTGTTTCAAGCCAATGTAGCTGAGTCATATTCTTCAAAGTACGATGAAAGCTTTCAAATGCCATATGAGTGACTTTGTGATAGGAAGATGCGTAACCTGTTGAAAACACCCGGATATAAACTTTGACCCTTGATCAGTCTGGACATATTTGGAAAGCCAATGAATGAAACATGTTATTCAAAGATTTTGATATGATTTAAGTATTAATATTGCTAAAAGAAATTGTCTCAGCAAATTATGTGGAGGATTATGGACATTAATATGTGTTGATTGACTGGGTCATATGTGAATGTCCTCTACATTCCACCATTAATCTGCTAGATATTTCGTTTAATGTAGGATTACGAGCCTCTGGGATATTCCGAATTAAATTGTTATTCCTAACATGTTACAAGTGTGACAGGATATAGAGAACCTGGAAAAATCACATTTACGTTCGGTCAAGTCAATGATTCATGATCTTGTGGTATGTCAACTGAATGATAATTGTCACAGCTAAAGCAGCTTGAGTTAGAAGTAGACCGTCCTGGCGATATGAATTCGGAACAGCCTTTTCATAGCTCACTGTCGACTCTTCACCAGCAGGTGCCTCATGTGGTCTCTAATTTCTCGAAAGGTTTTCATTCTTCGCAAAGTTACAAACTGAGACTTATTTGGCTTCGCTCATGGTAATAACGCTCTGAATCAAAGACAAAAGAGGATCCTTTTTGACAATGAGTGTCACTTGTATTGAAATAGAGAATGAGAAGTACAGAGAAGTCATCCTTTTATATTGCTTGATAAGAGCAGAACTGCATTCATCTGATCAAAATATGTGTCAGCTGAGAGCATAATTTTTTGATCCAAATTATTCTAAAGTAGCCCTTGTACCATATCATCGTTAACACCAGATCTATGATATAAATCAGTAATTTCACTCTGAACATACTCAACTGTATTATCAAAAAGAAAAGCTTTAAAGTACCAAGGAGCCTACTATTACGTGAAGACAATTGATTGGGTAAAAAAGTCACTTCTATTAAATTCACGGGTCTTGCAACTGGGAAGAAATATTAACGCACTGCAGAGGAACAATCCTAATGCCACTCAACATTCCCTAAATAAGAACACTCTTCATGTAATAGTTTCCTCAGACAAATACAATTCCTGATAAATAACATACTCTGAGAAGCTCCAATATGTCTTAATATTTTAGATGGGCTAGGTTTGTCAGCATTATCAATGGATGATATAGAAACGTTAGATATCATTAGGCCATCACTCTCTATGATAGAATCAGACTGGGTTCATTTGACCCAATTAAAGTATTGGTTTCAATATCAAATTTAGACTTGAGTGTATTCGTATGAGACTGCGACATACTGAACAATGAAACTATGTGAGTCAGTGAATAATCATCAGATGTGCAAACCATAATTTCTAAGGTTCCGACCAATTCTCATCAAGATAGGCCATGTTATCATCTCTCTCCTGCCCTATTTCCTGTCTGTAACTGCATTTGTTTTTCGTTGTCGTCGCCTGACTTTTCGTTTCTCTTTCTTCTTTTTCTCTTTGACTTTGTACTTCTCTCTCTATCTCTCTCTCTCTCTCTCTCTCTCTCTCACTGCACTCCTTTTACCTTTTGAATTTCGTATCCTTTATTTATTTTCTGAGGATGAAGCATTGTAAATTATGATTACATGAATGTTTTATAATAGCAGTGAAATATTTTAAAAAAGTAAGATTCCTATGTGTTTTTATATTCTCTGGTCGCAAATATAGTAACAGAAAGAAACGATGTTAACATGTTTAGTAAAAGTAAGATATGATGCATTATTTCAAGTACAAAGTAAATAATCATTAATAATTTAAGGTATTGTGAATGAAATCTCAAATAATCATAGATTTTATCACACCTCTAAAAGAACAAAGAAGTTTGAATTAACTCCAATATTGAATTAGTTGTTGTATTAGTAGTCTTGAATATGATTATTTTCCAGCAGCATCATTAAAACACATTATTTCATTAGTCCTTATGCATGAATCACATAATAATTTCATAGTTATAAATGTTTTATCCAGCTGAACTAAGCAAAGTTCTTCGTACAAACATATGTGAAACTATCCATTCGTAAAACTTTAAATTGCCCTTGGTCATATGATCAAACACATCAATTAATGGAGTAAGCTTTTAATGACTACAAGAAAATTATCGGGAATGAATAATAATAATAATAATAATAATAATAATAATAATAATAATAATAATAATAATAATAATAATAATAATAATAATAATAATAACGTGGACCTAAAGAACGACGGTTGCAAAAACAAACACCCTGAATTTACAAACTATATTCATGCTGATCATAATTAAACAGGCAAATATTATTAAGCCTTTGAGACTGTTTTTTTTAGTCAAAAGATGAGAGATTTAAGAATATTACACTTTCTCTCTGTTGTCAACAGGCAATTCGTTCAAAAGAACATTGTGTGAATTCGTTCTAACATTGTGTACCATGAGAATACGATTGTCAAATGAGACGTGCTATTTTCTAGTTATGGTATACTCCTGAAAGTTGTCTGATTGGTATATTATACTGATGCCAGGCACCAAAATGTAGCACAATGACAAAGTTTTAATTTTACTCAAGATCAAACAGTTCGGCAGGGAAAGTGATTGAGCATGTGTTTCTACTCAGTTCTTCTTAATATCAGCATGATCCGAGTAGACATGTTTGAACTATTTTTGAAATTTATGTAGAAGATACGGAGAAAATACATATAAATGAATAATAATAGTCCAGTCTTGAACGTATTATGGAAAACAACTGTATCTAAGGTGTGAAAATTGCGAATTGAGCGTATGCGTCTCAGCTTCAGTTATGCAGCTTTGCAAATGAACGTTACATTTTGGTGTTATGAGGATGCACTGTCGAGAGTGACACCTAGATTTTCTACTTGCTGTATGAATTTAACCTTCGTTTTGCTGATACTTTTCTGTGTTAAAGGATAATAATGAGAAAGTCTTTGCGTGGGTGTCAGGGTGGCTACTTTTTGTATCCCCATTCATCTACAGCATTATCAGTGTCACCCATGACATCACATCTTAAATGCACCACACTTTGCCTTGCATGTTATCCTCGCCTTCAGTTGGACAGCTTCATTTGTATATTGAGAATACAACAGATACAGGATGAATAATATTTGGCTAAAATAAAATATATTTGTGAAGTCTAATAGGTAGAAAATATGTTGTAAGTCGCGCTTTAATGATTATGTGTTGCATATGTAGGCTTTGACATTGACACACAATAAAATTGTTTCGGTTCAAAATGTTTTCTACCGTCATAGCTGTGTGTACAAATAAATGTATATGCATGCTAATACGATATTTTATTTAAATCAATAAAGAAGAAAGTTAATAGTACAAGTAGTAAAAGTAGTAGTAGTAGTAGTAGTAGTTGTTGTAGTAGTAGTAGTACATAGTAGCAATATAGCGCAAGGACTAACTATTTCAATTAGTTGTACAAAATGTAAAATGCATTTATTTATGTTTCTGTTCAATCGTTTATATTTCATCCTCTTTGTCTTGTATCCATTTTATCAGCATCTACCGAGTCTAAGATTGTCTGGGTTAAAGATGTGACGAAAGGTTTCGAGATAAATAAAAGGACATACTGTTATTTAGATCTCCCTGATGACCTGACATTTCGCTTCAGTTACAAGTCACATCCTATTACCTTAAACTTGAAGAAAAGCAAAGGGATTAATCCAAATGTTGACATGTATGTTGTGCGAAAATTGAAGGACGGTCAATTACTTCTCGAGCAAACGTCTTTGGAAAAAGAGGTAAGCTTTAAACGTAATACATCTCAACCCTGCTGATGCATTAATCGCGGACGCCTATTTAATAGACATCCTTTAAGAAGCAATGCTTCTAAAATGTATAAATGTTTAACAATGTATTAAAACAGTTCAATATTAAATATCTATTTTTAAGTAGACTTGTTAAGATTATGTATTTATGCATTTATAGGTTAGTAAAAACTAATATCACACCAGAGTTTCTCCAACACTGGTTAGGAAATCTTCTTAAATGAACTATATTAATGATTTTCTTTTTTGATACAACAATATCAAAAAAGGACAGCTTTGTAGCATGATTACATTTTGTATTTAACAAGATATGAAGAAAATACAGAATGGTAAAAGATAAATCATTCATTCATTCATATATCATTGCGTAAATCAAAGTGCTAATGTTCTTATAAACTTTAAAAGTTATTTAATTCCAAATAAATATATATTTACATAAAGAATACATTCAAGAAGATAACGATAAGAACCTTTGAATCGCTAATGTTTCATTCAACTTATGTATCTTAAGTAAGGAAAAGTAAAATATGCCGATAATTGCGGAAATCTATTCACATTGATCATACAGGATGAAATGAATACAAATCTGTGTACAACTAAGTAGTTTCAGTATAGTTAGATGCGGAGATAATTATTTGCAAACATAGTACAAAAAGAACAACCGCAAAAACGGTTGTAGGAGATTGTCAAATATTTGCGGTTTTGAAACAAATACATGGGAAAAATTATTTTAAAAAATTAAAACTTAATTTAATACGTTATAAAGAGGATAGGATATAACAAAGAAGTTTTGAATTGTGTACAAAATAAGAGGATATTGATCAGAAGGATAGTGTTGATAACTATGGGATATAATGATATATATTAATTCAAATGTTAGCATGAAAATTTAGCATCATTTGGCTATTTTTTATTCCTAATGTTGACCCTTAAAGTGAAACATTCAATGTTATTGTGCTATTTACCTGTTCGAATACATTGCTGACATACTTATTTAAGCAAATATTAATTATTGAAAGTAGCAAGGACACTACATACATAACTATTATTTTTGACATGCAAATTTATAATGAACACGAAGGAAGAGGAAATATGTTACAGTGATAACATTGGACAGGAACATATGCAGGCCAAGCTCATTTGAAACAGATTGCAAGTTAAATTATACACTTGTAAAATGTATTCCTGTGTTCACTGGCATCATTTCAGTATATAATTAATTTATCTTTATGAAAGAATTAATAAGAATATATGGTACAAATTTAACACTAGTAAAAGATCATTTGGCAAGTAGCATGGCGATGGGGGATGAGGAGAAGCTAAATTTATGCAACAGTAAGGTCACCAAATTGCACTAATATCGGCCGTACAATGTATCTCGTCGGGTAGCAGTTTTAATGTACTATCATATATTAAACCGGGTTTGGGATGCAGGACGGCATCTGGAAGCCCTTGCATGTTAATCTTGGACAATCCGATTTTGTTTAATGCACTTAGGCTGTCCAGGACAATTTGCATTCAACATACTTCGCTGGTTGTGCGCAATATCGCATGTCCGTTTATCCCACTCACAGTTGTTTAATTCAAGCACGATGGGAATATTTAAGAATGACAGAGAAACCTAGAAATCCAGGATAATTGAAGTCATATGTAGCATCTGCCAGTAGATGATAAGGTGTATGGTAACAGCAAGTTAAAGCTTTCGATTAAATGGCCCATCACAAAAAGGCGTCCGTAAATTAAATGATTGAATATGAAGACAGCAAATACATAGAAAATAAAACATGGAAGACTTTAGTCCCCGTGTGTCTCGACTACACAATATATTTGTATGCCCGAGATCGATATTTCCCAGATTTCAATGTGCCATGACTAAAGTATTAATAACTTTGAAAATTATTTTAAGCGCATGTTAGTTCAAGTTGTTCAAACACAATGATATAACATTTAAATTGTATTATGGACATCATAACTTTGTCTTTAACATCCAATACTTTGATTAACCTAAAAGTTAGTTTCCACATTGTAAAAAAGGTGTTCATTTGGAATTTACTTGGTTATATTTCTGCTTAGCTCCTCCCAGTTGTAACAATATATATTTATTGACTGTGTTCTAGGTTAGTTGTTTTTGTTTTGGCAGCTACACGTCTTTCTAGAAATGTAATTCAACTTAATGTGGTGGAAATGTGCACGTGGGTAATTTATTTTTGATGCATGTGTGTCTCATGTCACTTTCACAGTGGTAGCACATTAGGTTGCATTCCTGTACATATTAGCCGATACAAATGCCTTTTCTTCGAGGCAGAGTGCTACATATGATGTTGTCCGAAATGTTGATATACATCTTCCTATAACAACCAGTCTATCAATTCGCTTTTGTATCCTAAAATTTCATGATTGCTGTCCATCTACCGCATTCCTATTCATTATCCGTTGTCCGTTATTGTAATGAATTTATAATATGTGTTTCAGATTTATTACAAAAGTGATGACAAAGCTCTATAGTCCCATACTGACTTAGAAACTACTGTGGAAGCATGTATTGACATCAATGTCGATAGTAGCAAAATATAAAGTGTGTCCTAGCTCAAAATAGGTTTCTACGCCAGAAAAGGTATCTGAACTAAAGTTTTTGAGAGAAACAGTGGACAACAGATCTAATCGTATTCATTTTATTCATGTTTGAAGTTTTATTTGACAATGCTTTTTCTAAACATCTGCTACTACTGGGAACACGAGTGGTCAAGTGGTCTAAAGCGCTCACCGTTACGGATCATTGCTATCTTAGGTCTGTCTGCATGCGATCGAGTCCCAAACTTGGCCAATGTGGTTATGTGAGATAGCTTACCGGTAGCTTCTCGTGTGTCAGTGGCTATTTCCGTTTTTTTTCCCGGGTTATCTTTCCACCATTAATAGTGGCTGCCATGCATAGCCAAACTAGTGCTAACACATTAAACAATATAACAACTACAACTACTACTATAAACATTTGTTTAAAACAATAAAATAAAATAATATTCCTCAAAGAAGAATGCTTTTATAGACGAAACATAATCTTAATTATAAACTTAATTAAGGACTGCACAACCCGATGTCAATTCTTAGATTGCCAAACGACATTCTAGCAAGTTCAGTGAGTTCACATAAAAATGATTAAGCACCGCACATCATCTAATTTTAATTATAAAATTAATCAAGGACTTTGCAAGACATAATCTTAATTATAAACGTAATTAAATACTATGCAGCTATATATAAATTTAACTCAAACTTATTTCTATGTACAGAACAACATATAGCCGCATGTGAAAAACCCTAGAATGCTAATTGATATTATAGAAAATTCAGAAGGTGACGAAACAGACACTTTTCCAAAATGCAAACTCCTAAATTGCTAGCAAGTTTATATGGTGATGAAACAAACACAACTCCCATATAAAGCACTAAATTACCAAACAATATTTTAGAAAACTCAGAAGGTGATCAGTACTTTTAATAGACTGCACACCATATAAAGACGTTACATACAAACGTGGAATTTGTCTACATGAACTTATATTTCCCACTCTCCTCCATAATCAACCATGGGGAGTGCCAATGTACATGCGACTTATATTTCCCACTCGCTTCCATAATCAATCATGGGGAGTGCAAATGTGCAACCACCACGTTGAGACATGATGGGAAAGTATTTTTTCTGTTGAATTTCGTAAATATGGCTGATACATGGTATCAATGTTATTGAACAAAGGAGAATATACAAGGGATACATGATATACTGTAGGGCTTGTACAGGCATTTAAAAGGTTACATATGGGTTTATAAAGTGTGATGCATGACATGTAGATCGGTTTCACGCATGATAGCATTCGAGCATGGACATGTTTAGGAGCAAACACACAAACTGCCGCTAGCAATAGAACCAGTATCATCTTATTACGCGAAAAAAGTTAATTATTATTTTATGAGAGGAGCGTTGCTCAACTAAAGATTTCGAAGCGTGGATGACCCTGTATAAAATCCTTTTCTAATATGCCAGTGGCAAGCTTGAATACGTCCTGGTAGTATATACTGGAGCATAGTGTTGATAAATATGATGCTGACAGAGACAAAATTATTCTGCCATTTTGAACATGAATAACAAACAAAATACCACATATAAGGCGTTTAGGTGGACAACTCGAAAACTTGATTACATTCATAGCAGAACAAGATAGAACTTTAAATACATATGAGGCTTACAATGAAATTGTTGCAGTGTCAGAGAAACTACCATTAAGCACCTGTGCCAAAGCTAATGTATCTAAACAGCCAACTGGCATGATTCCGTGTCTTACAAGGAAGAAAGAGCCGCAATCCAAGTCAGTAAAGTATAAAAAGTACATCGGACGAAGGAAATAACAAATCTCTAATTGTTAGGACTATTGCAGCCTATCAGTGTTTAATATCTGGCTATTTTCCTAGTTATCGCCTCCACACAGAAAATAACATTTAGCTATTGTTATGAGACAAAAGAACAATTCCTATGCGAGACAATGAAAAAATTATCTTCGGAACTCAATAGAAGCTAAAGAACTCTGCCGATAATATTAACAAAGATGAAACAACTCTACCAAAACTATAGGATAGCGCCATCTCCGCATTCCTGTGATTGTTGTTTTGACATCCCTTGTATCAGTATGGTTAGATTTTGGAGTCTCTGGTGACCTGCTTGCTCAACCGAATGGCCTTGCATGTCGAAAAAGATAGCTGTAATGATTAACACTAGAATAACATACACTCCTCAAAAAGGACCTGCAATTCAATTATTATCCCTACCTTGCCATATGCTTCCTCTATATCGATCTTTTGCAGTTTATCGCATGTCAACTTACTTTAGTCAACGGGGATTTATTGCTAAGAAAACTTGATATTTCACAGTAGACCTTAAGCCAATTACATGGAAGAAATTAGACACCATCATATTCTGAGGTGTTCATTGCACCAAATATTCTCTTGGATCAGAAACCAGTTCATGCTCCATCTTATAATTAGGGTGCTATACTGCATGATCATACAACTTAGATCAATGATATTTTTTCCACAAAAGCCGAAAAGGCATATCAAAACCACAAACCAATAACCCCGTGCACTATTGTGGCCATAAATCTGGCTGCTCCATCCCCGCCCAAAACTGCTGATGTTAGATCTTCACGGTTGTGCAGTTCAGTGTTCAGAATGAACGGTTTTTTCCATTGTCTATTACCGTCTACTAGAAAGCTCTTGATTAATCTGCCATCACAATTTCCATTAGATATTTGTTGCGCTGCAACGGTACAAGCGTTTCTGCACGATAACAGGTTGAAACGGGAAATAGAGACCATTTTGATTTCATCCTAATAATTTGAGGCACAACACAATCTGCACTAACACGATAATGCTGTATGCCTGCTCAACCTTGTTGCTTATAATATTAATGATATTATTAGACGCAAGCTGAATGGTTTGATGTTACTGCTATACTGTTTGTGCCTTTGTCTGTCGTGTTCTGCAAAAGGAATTCCCTTCAGAAATCTTGTTTATATTACCCATTATACTGCAACAGCGTCCAGGCGATCAAAAGATAATATATTGACGTGGTGCTTTGATCTTTTGCAAGGACAAAGTCTATTATTTAGCGATGCGCAGGATTAAAAAACATCAACGCTTCCGACAGCGGGCAAAAGAATGTGAGTGACATTTCACACACAAAAATAGTTATGGAAATTTTTTGTTTTACACACACATCCCCAGTTTCATATCACCATGCAAACCAATGTTACATTGTCACCTAATAATTTGATCAGCACTCTGTAAATATATGGGACATGGCTAATCTAGCTATATTGGCATTTACCAGACATAAGATAACTAAATCAAAGAGTACCTTCTGACATAAATTCCATCCAGTATGTTTAGGTACATCAAAATATAACTTTATAAATTACAAAGTTAAATTTAAGAAACATTTTATGTATTCAGAATAAATCACATATAATCACATATGTTTTATGACAAGTCAAGAAGTATAGAGTTATCTGATAAATTCCAATAATGATTATTCTGATGTACAGATAGTTCTAAATAGTGTTAGGTACACACAATTTGTATGCAAAAAGATTCACAGCAATAGTCCAAAATGTCTTTGAATCAATTCATAATATTTCCGAAGTAGTGCTTGTCCGAAATGTTAATTTGCTCTTTATAATTCAAATTGATTATTTTTAATTAAATGATTCTTTTCAAATTATATATGAACACAAGAGTAGATGATTCAACAGGAGTAGATGAATTAATAATTTTATTTATCTGAACATATTATGAAACCTAAGACGCAATCACATGACTAGGATGTCGGTAAAGCGTTAACTTTCTGAAAATTCCAGTTCATAAATAAGGCGGGACCATGAATTGAAATATCAGCAAAAAATGTTTAAAGCTTACAACATATGAAAGCCACGTGCACATAGAAATTATATATTAACCAAGGACAAAGTTTAACCAGACGGTATAAATTTAATACGCATAACAAACCTCAAACTACATACAGAATAAGAGACATTAAGAATTTTGCTTTATATGCTTAAACCGATGAAATATTTGTTACCTCCATCGAAACTGCCGAATATATATATATATATATATATATATATATATATATATATATATATATATATATATATATATATATATATATATATATATCTGCGTTACATATGTACAAAAAGTAAAAATAGATGTCGCTTTGGCTTATAGACTTTTAGGGAATTATACAATGTTTTCAGTTTCCGCAACTAGTCTATACAAGCTGGTTGTATTTATAGTTTTAGCACATGTGAGAACAGCCATGTAGAGGTTTACAAACACAACGTTTTTGTGTTTATTTGTTTGTCTTTGTTTTGTATTTGCCTTTGAAAAAGACTCATTAAGAGTCGAAAGCGCTTAGGCTAGTTAGTTACTAGTTTCGTACTGTTCGTCGTCAGTTTAGTGCATATATATATATATATATATATATATATATATATATATATATATATATATATATATATATATATATATATATATATATATATATATATATATCTCGATATTTATATTCACTATCAGACGGAAATTTTAATCTAAATTACAAACGGTCTCTAACCATATTGCTTAATTATTTGATGACCCATGCATATAAATATCGGGCAGCTGAAATATAAAGTTCCTTTCTAAATGCCAATTCAGAAACGTTTATTTGAACAGAATGTGGCGTACTACCAAGACAAGAAGAATAAGGCAGCTATAACCGTCAGATATAGTAAAGGACCAAACGGAGAGTGTAACAGAGTCATAGTAAGTATTGTTTAATGACAATAAGAAGTACTATCTATAACTACTTTGCAGTACATGCATCCACATTCAGAAATCATAATTTATTGCATGTATACTAGTGTATCCATTCGGTGTCAGGCGATTTGAGGCAGTTGTTGGTTTGGGCACCTTCGTAAGTATAAGTTGATTAACACTTATTAATGAACTACAAAAACAACAGATTGTTCAAACAAGCATGTTTGTTAGACTGCCGACTGATTTATTGATGCATTTAGCTACTAGTCGGTACATACAACTATCAATAAATACAGCTGAAACCTATTATTACCTCTTTGTGTCAAGTGTATTATCGTTTTCTTTATTATTGATTGTCCTTTAAACCGAATATTTGACACAGCAATAGCATTAAACTCGTCTCAGTAATCTAATAGCTGGCCGCATAAGAGAGATCGATTGTTCAAGCAAATCTACTGCACCATGATCATCGCCAACCAATTGTTTGTGAGCTTTTAAAAATGGACCTTAAGCAATACATTGGTTTCGTCGTCATTAAATGTCATCCATTTTACATGACTGGAAAGACGATGTTATAGTTTTAATCAGCCCTGAAAGCCGCGATCTAGACACTCAGGTTTCTGTCCTCAATTGCAAATCATAAGATACAGCGACACATGGATGAATGAGCTTTATGCTTTGTGGTTGAATTATGGGTATGACGTTTAGAATAAGGAAAATGCATAAGAAAAATTTAAGTCAATATCTATGCTCAAATCAAGTTAAGTCGCTTGCTTGGAAAAAACAAAGCTAACAAAAACTTTCTTTGGCATAAATTATGGGTCTCAATAATATAACAATATATGCAATATCTAATTGAGCAAGACGGCCAGGATGAAGATTTATTAGGATACCTGCTGCCACAAAAGCAATGTTATTGAGCTAAGTTTTGGGCTCATAAATATGACATTGTTCTGAATCGATAGTTGCAGGAATTTACTTTTGCAACCAGAGTGGCCCGTCCCATACAAATATGTGTTGGTCGCGCTTGATTAAATAATGTTTTTTTTATAGCTTCCTTTAGCGTGCCTTACTAACTATTGTTGTACCTTATATGATTTTATCCTATCTCCATGCCAGATACATTAGAATTAAGTTGCAAGTGTTAATATACCCATAGTTACAAGAAGATCACATAAAGGAGCACGTTAAATTTTATGTTGATAGTTCTCGAGAGCACTAGGTTTTATCCTGAGATTTTTTCGTGCACTTATACCCTGAGCTAGACTTCGGACGACACAGCTGATCTTCCATTCCCTCATACATCATAAAATCCAAGCGAATGTTTTTGCGTTCATTTTCCATGACCTTATCATAAAGTGAGTTGATGTTGAGTATGATGTATTTCCTTTCAAACCCAGACTTTACCTTGGACCACAGTTTTGTGTTGTGTTGATCGGACCTCAGAAGGACTTGTGTCCATTAGCTGACTGAGTTTAATGCTAGTAATTTATTTTTCAAACGGCAGCTAGAATTTTGTGACGATTCTGTCGATAGTTGGAAAGCAGTCTCTTTTCCGCTTTGTGAGACAGGATCCCTTGAGACTCCATCACAGCGGAAATTATGATTTGACCAAAAATATTTATGAAATATCTATATTAGATCATATGTTAATCTTCAGACCAAATTGATCATCATGCCAAATTCAGATCATTGTGTCTGCTGAGTTTTCTGGAAAAAGCCCCAAGCGCATCATTATCATTACCAAAACGTTACGTTCTAATGTTTAGTTTTCTAGCACAGTAGCGCGATAGAATTTCACAAAAGCACTTGCTCTACCATGAAGCTCTGCCAGTTAAGGCATAGTCGGAACACATGGCTGAACTCGCCGTCTCGGCTGCATCAGAGCGGGAACTGGGTATCGGGATCCAGCTGTAGGCTCAACCATGTCTCATAATCGATCCGGATTTGGACAAGTTGTCAGAACTGTCTGATAGCCCTTATTCGCCAGTGGTCCATACAGTCTATTGTCATATTCACTTTGGGCTATCAGCCATCTGCCAAACATTTTATTAAACGTGCGATAGCTGATATCTTCATCGGGAAATAATTTTCTAAACACAAAATATCACCTTTTCCTATTGCTTCATCACGGTGTAAATCCATAACCAATTGTGTGCCCTTTCTTAATGATCGAAATTGGTTGTGCAGGTAAACCTTAAAGTAATCCTGCATCCAAGTGTTTTATTGAATGTAATCCCCCAAACATCAATCGTAATTATATAACATAGACGAAAAAGCATGAAGTGACTAATAAATATTATATTTAACAAGTTTGTATGCCTGTAGTTACGATAGGTAAAAATAGGAGTAAAACTGATTTTCAAATGTTTGATGATACATAGGTTGATTTGGAGCTGTATCACAGAGCTTCTAATATACTGTGGGATTGTTCTCGGTGGTCCAAATCATATTTTCGACTAAGAGTGGGTGGCATATTATTTCAGGAAAACAAATTTGCATCTGCTAATATTTAAAGTAACCATTACAATCATTGATTGAAACACGGATTTGTTAGTATTGTTCTTCTTCTTTTCTTGTTTGTAGTGGCTTTTCTTACAATATTTTCTCATCAAAGCACGACTTTCGTTTCTTTCAGCTGCTTGTTTGTTTTCTGTCTTTCCCTCCCTCATCCTATCTCTCACGATTTCTCTCTCACTTCCTCCACACATCTCTCTCTCTCTCTCTCTCTCTCTCTCTCTCTCTCTCTCTCTCTCTCTCTCTCTCTCTCTCTCTCTCTCTCTCTCTCCTCTTTCTCTATCTCACGTACTTTACTTTCTTCATGCAGTATTTATAATTCAGGAACGCACATGTGTGTCACTGGTCTTTTCATATGATGTTATGATGCGTCTTACTTTACGGTTGACCTGCCCTTTTATTTTTACATGCTTCCTAGACGTTAGTCGTGCAATGTATTTACACTTGGTCGGTATTAGAATGCATTGTTTTGATCCTTAAGTATGTGAGTTGTATGATTATAAAACAAATGTTTCATGTGCGTTAATAGTGGTCAATATTGAGGAGGAACTGAGTTATATCTAACAATATATCTTAGAACAGAATTCCTACTGCCATCCTCTCCATTTAAATTTACAGGCCTAGTATTTTTGGCCCTATCAGTTTTGATTAATAGCATCGTGGAATTCCAAATTGACCAACATATCAGAGGACAACACATGGTGTTAAAGTTTGTATCTTCTCCAGAAATGTCGTTGGCCTTCTTCTGGGTGAGCTGGTTTCAGTTTCAGCTATTGTCCTTCTGTATTTAGCTTCACTATAAGAAAAGATTTGCGCTTATTTTTATTTATTCGAAGTAAGAATTGTAGCAATTTAGTGTATAACAACATTCATGAAATTAATCTGTCAATGGGATATATATATATATATATATATATATATATATATATATATCATTCATATGTGCGTGGAATTAAATGCCTAAAATAAATATAATATGCAGTCAGCGTAAAATCAGTACGACATGTTCAATAAAATTTTTTATAGACAATACGTTGGTTTAGAATATGTATGACGTAATATATACCTGCTACAGTTCAAGTCACAAAGAATTAATTTGTTATCATGTGCAAGTATGTTTACATTCCACTATATTCAGTGGATGATTAGGAAATTAAGTATATTTTAATATTTTATTAATAGTACAGTAAGGTGATGGTCGGCTTGACATATTGCTTTCATATTGTGTCAAAGTTGGACAAATGAGTCAGTTGGAAAGAAATATTTATGTCGAATGAATTCATCCATCCAAGGTATATTATTATGTAATTCATGTACCAAACAATTAGAAGAGACATTTGTGTCAATCTGTCCGGTTTGTTAGAGCATCGCAAGACG